>CM027828.1:55768477-56368477 GCA_016097485.1 Eucalyptus sideroxylon x Eucalyptus melliodora
TGTAAATAAAAACTGTTCTTGAAATAAAAAAAGAACAAAAACACGTTTGGTAATCTGCAGTTAATTTTTGTTCTGGAATAGAAAAAGAACAGAAACACGTTTGGTAAACCTGTACAAAATTTCTGTTTTTAAATTTTTTAAAAAAATGCTTTTTCTAAATAAAGTTTAAACGAATCAAATTTTTTTCAAGTACTTTTTCTATTTTTTTATTTTTAGAACATTTAAACATGATTGAATTCTCATTCTCATGAAATTCTCATCAATTTAATTTTGATAATGGTGAGTGAAGAAAAATATTTCCAACATAATCATATATGCATACTTAAAAACTAAATTTATAAGTGAAGTTCGTACAATAAGAACTAGCAAAAAATGGTGGAAACGGTTTTGATCTCGGACAACAATCTCTCTCTGGAATACATCCGACACGTGCTTCATAAAAGAATGGCAATCGTGACAAATTCGGATGTTCTTCATGACCCGACTCGTCCTCCCGTTTTCAAAATGCGAAAGGCCAAAGCAACGCCAACTTCTCATTTGTGATAACTCGATTGCTCTCCTTCTCCTCCTCTTCAATATCATGGAGCACGTTTGACGTTTGTGGCATATAACCTCGAAGCTTCAATCTGTCCATTATTGAAGTTAACAAGTCCCTAATATTTTCCCACTCCGAATGAGAATTTTCCCCTGAAACAAACTCATGGATCTCTTGGTCTCGCATTGATCAAACTATAACCTGGTCTTTTGCTAATTCTCCTATCTTTCATTAAAATCCTCATCTACGCGCTTTGCGGTTCCATTTACCAACTCCCCATAGGCATTGGACAGAAGGACATAATCACCATCGTGATGAGGATCCAGCTCATGAAGTCTTCCTCTCGCCTTTTCAGCTAAGCCAAGATGGTCATGATTCACACGGGCTCCAAGCGAGTTCTCCGACAAGCGAGTTTGGCATTCGATCGGCATCTTTTCAACAAATTCATATGCTTGCTCAACCATCCCCGCTTGGCCAAAAATGTCAACCATACACCCATAATGCTCAAGCGTCGGTTCCCCCAATAATCTTTCTTTATGCTTTCAAATATTCCTCGGCCTTCTTCGACAAGTCCTGCATGGCCGCAAGCCACTAAAAGCTGCGGAGAACGTTATAGAATCCGGCTGCATTCCGATTCCTTCATGTCATGGAACAATTTGAGGGCCTCATCACCGTGGCCATGCACCGCAAGCCCATTGATCGCCACCTTGTCCAAGTCAACACATTTCTCTCGGGCGTTTCATGGAACACCCTCATCGATTCATCGACCGACCCACACACGGAGTACATGTCTATCAAAGCGAGTCCCAACAGAAATCTTCCAACTCAAGCCACTTCTCCGAAAATAACACTCGACCCACCTCCCCAATTCCAAAGCCCCTAAGCCGGGAAACCGCCGAGATCACACCGAGCATAGTTACCTTATCCGGTTCAAAACTCTCTACCAATTTGCATTTCCCGAAAACAAGCCAAGGCATCGTACCCAAATCCATTATTCGCGTAACACCCAATCAAGGACGACCAAGACACCAAGTCTCGCTCAGGCATTTCGTCAAACACCTTCCGCGCCGTCTCCACCGCACCAACACACCCGTACGCACCGATCGGCGCGTTCGGACATAAACGTCGGAGCCGAGCCCGAGCCCGCGATCGGGCGTGAAGGCCGTGGCCCACCTCCGGAGGCGAGAGCGAGCCTTGAGGACGAAAGGGAAGGTGAAGTTATCGGGGACACGCCGCGGCGGAGCATCCGGGGCAAAGAAGGAGAGAGAGAGGGGAGGGGAAGAGTGGGCGTGGCATCCGATTATGGTGTTGTAAGCGACGGTGTCGGGGAGAGGAGATCCGGCGAAGAGGGAGCGGGCGTGGGGCAAGCTCTCCGGGCCGAGGCGGCGCATGATAGCGGGAGGCGGCGGAAGGTGGCGGCGTCGTCCCGGAGGCCGGTCTCGATGACGAGGAGTGGAGCTTGTAGACATCGTTCATGGATCTTGTCCTCCACAACATAGGTTCGAGCCTCGTCGGCTAGCCCACTTTGCTTTTATACATCGAGTCCGCCGAGTCTCGCCCTCCTCGTCGGTTCGCTCGGCGAGCGCTCCGGCGAGCAACCGTCACCCGGATCGCGGATCCGGGCGGCGGCTCGCTTGGGGCTCGGCGTTGCTCGCTCGAGCGCTCGCCGAGCGACCACGGCGGCTCGAGCTCGCGGAAGCGGCTGCAGCGAGCGACGCTCGCTTGAGGCTCGAGCGAGCGTCCGGCGGTGGTCGGCGAAGGTTGCTGTCGCCGAAGCCCTCTTCGAACGGAGATGGAGGAGCAACAAAGCAATTACACGGACTCGGAAGCTTCGTAGGTTGACGGAGCACCACCCGTCGGCGCCGGAGAGTGAGCGGAGTGGGGAGGCGCCGGAGAGTCACCGGAGGGGGAGTCGCCGGGAGAGTCCGCCCGAGTGGGAGGCGCCGGAGAGGGAGACGTCGGGGGAGAGCACGAACGAAGCTTCGCACGGGCACGAACGAGGGACCGGAGAAGTGTTCCGTTTTGTTTCAATTTTGTTCTTTATTTTTGTTCTTTTTCGATTTGCCGAAGTGTTTCGGAGTAAAGAAACAACAAAAAGTTGTTTCGATTTGTTTCAATTTTGTTCCAAAAACGAAAAAACAAAAAACGAACAGAAAACGCAAACAAACGCGTTTACATTCTTTTTTTGTTCCCTCGGAACAAAAAAAAAAGAAAAAAGTGTTCATAAACACTTTTCGAAGTGTTACCATGCGGGGCCCAAGTGAACCATTCAACCCAAAGTATAAATAATCTAAACCAAGCATTTGTTTCTCTTATATATGAGGGTTATAAACATATACGAGATGAAGCACAAGCTTGGCACAATCGAATGGGTCTCAAAGCTTGCAAAGCAATACTATGAAGGCAATTGCCACCAGATAGAAGCCATGGCTCTAAATAGATAAATAGTTACCTTTTGCTCCAATTTTCTCTTCAACAAATGCCCACCAAGCGGGAAAGGCACGTGGCAAGTATAAATTAACACTTTCCAAGAAGGGCGGACCGAAAAACTTCGATCATAAAAGCATTGCTTTTCACACCGATGTCTGCGGCTTCGGAGAGTAGAGGTCCACCCACGGGAGCAACACAAGCATAACCACCACAAAATCTTGAACAGGCAGTCATTCCGAATCGAGATTTCGTCTTCATCCTCGTCCGTATGTAGACCGGGGCCCGCTTTCTTGCAGCTAAAACACAAGCCACACCTCTACTTCTTTGTCGCCATAAAAACATGAACTTGATTTCAGTCCAACGTTCCTTGAATATATGGCCATAACTAACGTGATGTTTAGATACCTTTGTTGGGTAAAAGCAAAAGTACAACACGCATTATGCTAAAACACAGGCGGTAAGCAAACCTTGGTGCCTAGGAGGCTATGGTATGCATGTAAACTACGAATGCTCTACAAAGTATCTTGCTATACTAGATACCAGGATAGTATCTATGATCATGAACATGTACGGGTTCTCGATCAAGTAACTAGACTGCGGTGAACCTACCATAAGAAGATTATTCTCTGTACTTGTGTGGCCTCAAAAGATTCACCTTTTCTGCACTTTGACCTCTCAATTGATTTAAATTTAGGGGAAAACCTGATACTTTAGTATATTACTTCTTCAACTGAAAAAAAAATTGTTCTTCTTTGGAGCATAAGTTTGCACTTCTTCAAACTGTGGGAACAAACATGAAGCGGTCCATTAAAGAGACATGATGAACTTATGCCAGTCATATTTCAAACTTAAGAGTAGGCTGTTAAGTGAAATGTAGTAAGGAGCATGGACAGGAATTATTCAGTCCACTACCTAGTCAACGAGATGGAATTGTTGCTAACACTTGCAAGTTTATCAAGCATTGATACACAAAGGAAATAGTATGGGCAACAATAAGTTTCCAAACATCCAAAAATGCAGATGGACATGGTAAGAAGCTCAAGGAAAAAAAAAATTCAGGACTATAAAATTGATGGCATGACAGTGATTTAATCCTTAGCTCAGTTGTATGATGGTGTCAAAAATTCTTACCACTAACTGACAAGGGAGGAACAACATTATGGGGAATGCTGCGAATCTTCTCATTCTCCATATCTAGGTGTAATATAGAGTCCTACATGCATAGTTTCACTAGGTTAGTGCTTCAGGAGTGAGAATAAGATAACCAAGCAAAAAATGTTCTCACAAAATAGAAGCAAAAATGACACTTCTTATCTATTAGGGACATTCTGACCAAAAAAATAGAAAATCAATTAGGAACACCACATGCCTATTTCTTAACATACATACAAGTTGAAGACTTTAACTGCCAAGATAAGTTGGAACTTTTGCAGTTATGGTAAGGCAGAAAGTAAAACATCCTTCAGAATTCCCAAGTGTGAAATAGCATGTCCATGCACATAGGAGGAAAAAACTAAGCTGCTGCTCCTCATGCTGATGAGGAAAGCATATAAATAAAAGATAGGAAGAATAAAATTCCTAGTGTTTTTGAAACTGGACAAGTGGTTCAACTGGTCAAACTGGTAGAACTGTGCTCCACCAGTTTAACAGGTTTAACATATTGCATGTGATGTCATCTGATAGAATACTCCACATATATTAGATTACACGTGTTCAGATTAACAGATGCCTGGCTGAGTCGGCAGAGCCTCGTTGAGCACAAATGACAGCATTCAAGTTCTCAAGAACATCATTTAATTTTCTAATAGATTAAACCAATAAGGTCAATGAATAATAATACACCAACAAATTGAAGCAAGAAGACACTGGAGTGAATGGTTGGTACGCTTGTTAGTTACAAGAGGTTGGAGTTCCAAACCCCAACCCAACCCCAACACTCTTCCTTTAAACTTTTTGAATGCCCAGAACTGGTCCAAACTAGTTGACAGGATTGTGGGTCAACAGTTGACAGTTACGCCTGATAACAATAGGGTCAATAACACCAGTTCTTGACCACTACTGTTTCTGCTGTGAAACCAGACTGGACAGGTCTAGTTCCCAATCCAACTGGAGCCAGTTCTTAAAACAGTGAAAAGAACAGGAGTCAACTGAAAAGCAATTTTATTTTTGCCATCAATGTTTCAAAAAGTGAACTGACGCATATCAGAACAAACATAACTCAGCAGCATCCTATACTTATCATGAGTACGAAATCAATATGCAAGCTCAGGATCCAAGAGTTACCTTTAATTGGTACAACTCCCAGTTATTTGCCTGAGTGGTTCCTGAAATATGCACAAATGGAAGGTCACTGGCCTGCAAGATCATCATCCAGGCATCTCCCAAGTTTTCACCAGTATCATTTATCTTATTTAGCAACATAACAATTTGAAGTTCCTGTTTCAAAATAAAATATATTAGCCACATCCACAAATTCTTAAAGTATGATATGCCGAGCTCTTACCTTATATAGAGCCAAATCAACACAATGGTAACCAGAAGGGATGCACAACAAGATAGCTTCCAAAGGTCTTCCCCGCTTCACATTGCTTGAATCATTCATAAATCCCCTCACTACAGCTATACAGTTTGTAAAATCTGAAAAAGACTCGTCGGGTATTTGGAAGGAAATATAATCTGTAAACCCAACTTCCTGAGTCAGATTAGATGAAGCAAATTCAGAGGCATCCTGCAGAGCCATACAAAGAAATGATTAGCATGAAAAAGCAGTGTACTCTGCACATGCAGATCTCATGATAAAATTGTTCAGATTAAGGGTAAATACCTCATAGAAGGACAGTGAAATTGGAATGTATTGGGTGGATGCTGAAACTGATGTAAGAGGGAATAGAGGCAATAAATTCTTACAACATATCTTTTTTGAAATAGTAGAAAAAGGCATCTGGGCAGCTTCCTTGAAACTGTAAAAATTTAAAATTATTCCTAATCAGTAAACATGAGATATGGCATTATCACACACAATAATCATATGCTAATCAGAAAGCCCAATCCAATAAGATCACCCAGCTTAAGTTTCCATGTACACTGTCAAGTAATCAACATGAGATCGAATAAGAAACACTAGATTATTAGGTAGAGGGTAAGTGAAAAACCATTGTTGAGTACAACCTCCAGAAGACAACTCCCCACCCCCAAAGGTTTCCTTTCCTTTTCTTCCTTCTCTCATTATAGTCTCAAGGTTCTGGCCACTCAGACAAGGAAATTAAAAAGATGGGTACAATTTTATTGTAACATGAATTGTCGAGATACCTGAATTAGATAAATGAGAAATGAATATTTCAGCTCAACTAAATGATGAGTTGGGTGAAACCAAAGCACAAGGTTTTAATTGAAGGATTGCAATGTTTACTAAAACCATTTTGGACCTGCACCATCATACTCAAACTTCTGTTATGCATACAAAGCTATCAAGGATTTCACATTTGGTACACTTGTCAGCAATGAGGACCAGACTTGGAGGAGGGAAAAAATCAATCACTTCAAATGACAGATGACAGCAATGATTTATCCCGGAGTTCATATATTTCCCACTGAGGTAGCATGCATAAAAAAAACATGGGAATGGAAAATCTAGATATAGCATAAATACAAAGAATTGACAATGAAAGAGCAACAAGACACATTCAAGGAAGAACTTCCATGCACGAACAAGATTCTGTTAAATTTCAAATTTCCACTTCTTTTGCTGATACCTGTATTCCATCAGTTGAAACTCCTTTGCAAGTGTCCTTCGCAAACATTTGCTGTCCTTAAATCCTCCAAATTGTACTAATTCTTTCACTCTCTCCATTGTTTCTCTGAAACAATAATGTGTGTAAAACATCTTACTGACCTGACGACATACATCAAGGCAGAAAAGTGCATGAAATTACACTTGATTTTCAAAAGACTTTCCAGTCCAATGAGAAACAACAATCAACCCGTCAATTTCAATCCTCATTACTCTGTGGTTAACAACACAGTTCTGGACCAAAAATAACCACAGTTGAAGCCCAGCAAAGCACCCTAACTTGAGTCAACCTCATCTCGTTGTGCTCTTAAAAGTAATAGATGACTTAAAATGAAGAACTAACCCTCAAAACAGGAGTAATTTACAATTTCATATCCTGAGTTTAGCAACTAATTTGGTCACATTGCAATAAAGCAGGAGTGAGCCACTAGAGCACATGAAAAGAATACTAGGCTTGACAGGATACCTCTCTGACATTTAAAGCATGACCAAGGTCCATTACACCATGGTATTCTAATCCTCTGGCACACAAATGGATAGCACAACCTAGTGAAGGGCTACAAAAATTTGCTGCTAGAGTACATGAAGGAAATAATAAGCTGTCGACACTTCACAGTATTCAAGCCATTGCCTCACCAAATTTCATCTACAAAGAATGAAGAGATGGCCCACCCTTGGAATTAGAAGGTTAGCCCCACCCTCGGCATTAGAAGGTTATGTCAAATTATGAAATTAGTCATCATGTCTGAATGATACATATGATTCCATAACTAGGGCTAGGCAATAACATTTTCTTATTATATGAATAAAATTCATTAAGAACACCAAGTAGGAGCAAAACTTCAGATAATTCACAAGAGAAGAAATTTATTAATTCAATGGGTAGCCATTCTGTCAACAATAATGACATGTCACATCTCAGCCCAAGTAAAGTTAATGTTGACTGAAATGACAGGAAAAAAAAGTAACTTTCAAGGAGTATACAAGCCATTTCTACTGGAAGCTTTCCATACATGGCAATGCCAAACAGTCCACTTGGTGACTCCATCAGGTGTGAACAAGTATTGACTAAAGATTCAGGGGTTCTGGGTGCCATATTGTAAATGACTTAAAATTAGGAACTGGACAAGTTAGAGGAAATCACTTACAAATCAATGTCAATTTCTTCATCAGCCTCGGATAAATCCAGAAGCTGCATAACAGGATCTTGATCATACAGAAACTTCAAGAACACGACAACAAGTTCACTGTCGAAATTCATAAGAGTAAATAGGGATTCACCATAAGGACTGAACCTGATGGACAAAAGTCAGACAAACCTATTGTATGTTAAAAGTTGATCGCTTGGCTCTGACATAAGTTGTTTTATACATTTCAGAAGCCAGCTGAAGAAATTTGCAAACTGAAAGAGAGACAAAACCAAAACCAAAAGCTTCAGCAACATGCACATAATCAACCAATATAAAATGCTTACACCACTGGCTCAATATTCCGAGCTTCTCTAGATTTCAGTGGTCACACTGGCAATATTTTCATTTTGAAACAAGAAAGAATGCATGTCTTCAGTGTAGTATGTGCGAAATTGAAAAGGTATCAACAAACCCTAATTTGTCAAGGTGCAGGAAGCAAAGATAAAAAAAAGTCATGCAATTTCTCTCTGGCCCTTCAAATACATGATGATATCAACAAACAACAATGTGATATTGTCAGTATTTCATCATGATCTTAAAAGGTGCAAAATGGAACTTTGTTAAACAAGTTCAAGTCATGTGCAAATGCCTGGCTAACAGTCTCTTCTTCAAAATCCCAACAAAACAGCTCGTATTTCAAATATATAATGCTATTCGACTTAGAATAATATGTAATTCTGAGCACACAAGATCTTGTGTCTTATATCCACAGGTAGTTCAACTCCATGTTTAAAATTTAGGAATTTAGTGTGACTAAAGACATGCACGATGAGAGACGGGCAGGATTTTAGAAAATAGTAGAAAACAGGAGGTATCAAGAAATGTAGAGAAATCATAACAAAGATTGTAACAGGCTACCTGCTGCACAACAGATGAGAGCACCCTTATGAATCGCTCAGCCTGTACAAGCAGCATTCCAGCCTTTTCTACTGCATTGGCCACCAGTGTCTCATCCAAACCAATACCCAGGTAACGAGAGCGCCATCTCGAAAGACCCCTGAGCTCACCCATTCTAAAGCCAATAATTTCTACAGCAGGCTGCTAGGTAAATAACAATGTAAATAACAATAAGTCAATTAGTTAACCCCACAAGTCGAATATCCTCTCTAATCAAGGAAACTGACACACTCATGAGGGATAAAGATAACATCGAACATATAAGTTAAATGCTAAACAGCAATAGGAACCATCGATGTTAAAATTTTATGAAAGAAAATGTTTCACGCAGCAAATGGCCATTACAAGCCATCCTTATCTTTCAACTGCAAACTGTGTTTGAATTACACAGCATACGCTAGATTCTCTGACAAAGAAAAATCATTAAGAAAATGGAGCCTAGTCTGCCATCCAATTCATGCAAGCAGGCTGGAAGTTTGGAAGCCCCAGCCCTTGTGCTGTTAGCTTGGGCAAGGGTAACTTCTTCACAACATTCAAATATCAAACTACATCTCTATCCCATAGCTTACACTTTTTGATTAGTTAGTTTTGGTCCCACAAAATTTTATGTGGAATTAGAGCAGGAGGTTTCAGGCTTAAAACTTACCTTGCTACCTATTTACCTCCCCAATTATCAAATATCTATCCTTCAATCTAAGGCCAAGTCTTAGCCTACGTGAGAGGGGGAGCATTATAGTAATTAAGTACCACACATTTATTTGATAGGTAATCTTTTAGATGACTTGGCAATTGTTCCACAAAATTCTACACTGTCGTGAATGCACATTTTGAGTAAACAACAGGAGAAAGGAGCCCCAAAGCATTGATTGACAGACCATGGAGATAAAGAAAGTTCATAAACTTTCAAAAGAAAAAAATAGGCAGGTTCCTACAAAAGAAATAAATTATATAGGAGCTGTAAAGGATAGATATTTGGATAACCACCATATTTTTTTGGCATTGTGGGGGCAGTTCTTTAGACAGTAAGTCCTTTTTTGAATTATCTTAGATAAATACAAGTTTATGGGTGGTAATTTGTATATAAGATGAACCCCATGATGCTCTTCAATAGAATTACATATCAAAAAAGTAAAAAGAAGAGAGTCTATAACTTTAAAGAAACTAACAGGAAACATTATTTCTCACCATAGTAATAATCAACAAGAATGTGCAGTGTAGAAGAGAGTCCTGAACCCAGGAGAAGCAAGGAACCAATCTAATTAGCAAGAGCCCTACAGTGTGCATGTGCAAGTGCAGACACCTGTGCAAGCACATGATCGCATGCATGTGCTTGGGCAATGCACATGTTAACAACACACAAAATTGCCCACATGTATGGAAAGAGATCTGGCAGAGAAGATATTGGCAATATATTTTCTTATAGATGATAAAGGATTTTAATTAAAGAAAAAGTTCTAACGCATCAGTATACAAGAATAAAACAAAAGAAAAACAAACAAAAATAAAACATCAGAAGACCATATGAAATCAGAACATGATGTCCAAAGCCATTTAAAAGGTACACCACCAAAACTACCCAAGATTTCAAACCCTACTATTTTGTTGCTTTCCTTCCAAAGGCACCACATGCAATAAAGGCGTGGTGCTACAAGACTTCTTAGAAATTGATCCTCCTAAATAGGCATTACAACAACTAAAAAGCTGGATGGCATGTCTAGGCAAGGAAATGATCATTTGGGATATTGAGTTTGTCAGACAAGCCCAAGATTGGGAGTTTTTAACATCTCTTTTAATGTATTATATTACTCCAAGAATTCCGTTGCCTATGAGGATGCATTTGTGTGGAACGATGAAAAAGATGGAATCTTTCCAGTAAAGTCTCACTACAAGCTGCTCAATAGGGAGGAAGTTGGTGGTAGAACAGATTTTCCTCAAAAAGTGACTTGGAAAATGAGGGTTCTGATTAGAGTTTGGAAAGTAAGGGTTCTGATTAGAGTTTATCTATTTGCCTGGAAAACAACTTGGGAATGAATCCTCACTTTAGATAACCTACAACAAAGAAGCAAATACTGGTTAATAGGTGTTTCCTCCGCAAGGAGGAGGCAGAATCCATGCAGCATCTCCTCCTTCACTGTTCATGGGCAAGAGTGGTTTGGACAGTTTCCTATGCTTGCACCAAATTATCTTTGGGTTATTGGAGCTTTTAGGAGCAAGAACTCTGGGCTTGGCAGCGCATTCGTTTACAGTGCCACAAGAAAAGAAGGATTAACTCAATTCCTCTATCTGTTTTTAGGCTCATTTGGAAGGAGCTAAACAAGAGAGCTTTTGATGGAGAGAGATCTTCCGTTTGTTGAAATTTGGCTTAAAGTCGTACACTTTTGGTATAGTGGAGACTGCATATGGATGTAAATGACTTGATTAATATGGTCGATGATGTATCTTGTATTTGAGCTCACTTTTGGTTTTGAGAGTTGTTCTGTACATGGCTTTAATTTTTGGGCTCTAATCTTATACGGGTTTGCAACCCCTTGGTGTCCTATGGTTGAACTTTTGATCTATTAAAAGAAACTTATTCTTTTCTGAGGATTTTTAAGTTATTCCAACTATCTTATATCATAACATTGTATGTAATCATGTAGTTTCAAGTACAAATACTAACATCTCACATATGATTTTGTGCTAATCAGCATAACCATCATCCATGTAGCATGTTTTTATTGAGCACAAAAACGCTCCATTAACTCAGTTGCGGTTCCTTTTATGAGTTATCGTGACAAAAGGGTGCCTCTACAACCTAAAGTCAAGATCCAAAAAGCTCAAGAGAAACTCTGGATCCAAAGAGATACCAACACATTCCCAAAACAGAACAATACTACGGATACAAAGACCAGCATACAAAACTCGTTTGAAGTGGTAAAATCCAAGCATTTAGGCAAGTGTATTACAGACATCTAATACAAATCTATTTCACATGTGAGTAAGTAAACCATTTTCATTTACTAGTACATAACATCTGTAGCATTACTCTGCCAAAAGATGGTGCTTAGTTAAAAAAATGGCAACCTAATTGGAAAAGTTGGTAAAAAATATAAACTAATGAATTCTCACATCTAAGTACATGAACAAATTGTTGTGGACAGAGGCTCTCATAACCAAGGTTAAGCATCACAGATGAGCTCAATGTTGGCTCAATTCACTATCATCTGAGCACCCGCCAGTTATTTTATCTGCCCATTTTCTTCTGATAACTGAGTTTTTATTCTCAATTTTAGCTTGTTGACAGTAATAATAACATAAGAAAGCAGAGTTTCACTTACTACAGCAAGTCCAAGGAGTGGAATTGGTAGTATAAATAAGTCTTAACTTCTCCTAGGCTCAAATAGGGCTATTAGTAAGTAAAAAGAGTTGAATATGATTTATTAATATAAAGATTGACTCCCGCAATTATGAGGGATATATATTAAGATTGAAGCGGGCAATAAAGTTTTTTCCTTTTGAAACAGAGAACATATATCTATACCTGTTAATTATAACATAAATGCAAGAAAATTTCCATACCCATACCTCCATTTACAGTATTCTGAAAGCCCAAACTCAGATCAAGTTCATATTCAAACCAATGATTATGACCTATAATTTTTATTATACGCTTATAGTAGAGATTGCCAACTTGTTAAATCAGAATCAAATCAATTTTACCTCACACTTTCCAGCCACTCAATGTTGGTAATCCATATCATTGCATATGATAGGTTCATATAAGAATTCAACATCAGGATGTTCTGAAAGATATGGTGTGTCTCAAAATGTGTGAAGCATAACTTACTATAACAAATTCCTACATCTATCTGATCACCATTTAAGACTGTTCTGTGCGATGCTTAAAACTCAATAATTTATCAGAGAAAGGCCAAATGCAAAGGTAATAACGTGCACCTGCAGATGATTGAGGACAACCAGCTGAAGTTCTTTTCCAGCACCACCGACAACTTTTGATACACGCTTCATACCCTATCATTGAACAAACTAGCAGACTAAGATTATGAAAACCAACCAAAAAGAACATAAGTCCTATAGCGACACCGGAACTTAAAAAAACCAGCCATACCACTTCACCCAGAGAATTAACAAGAAACTGATGGACTGCAGGACTGGTCCTAGCACCACCTAGAAGACTCAAAAATTCCTCCTGAGGAGAAGAGTCAAGACCTAGATAAGCAAACAAGAACAGTTAAATGAAGAACAATGAAAAGCCATCTACTGCTTTGTATTAACAGGACCACTAACCATGATCATTAATAAGGCTTGTTAACAAATCAAACTTCTCGTGAAATATGTTCATGGCATCAGCCCACTGCTTGTGCATGACTGATAATGATGTCCGGACGACATGAAGTAAATCTTCAATGTTGGAAGCCTGTTGAGCAACTTGATGAAGTTCATTTTTACTGCAGACAGGAAGAGATTGAGAATCTAAGGAGGCATTCAGCAGATAAAGATTCTCAGATATCTATTCTCATTTCATTTGAGAATGCAAACGGTCCAGAAAATGTGTTTGGTAACACTTCGAAAACAGTTGAAAGGAAAACTATTATTAAAATCGAAATTAGAAACTGAAGACAACTTTTCAGCGTTCACATTCCACGTGCAAACATGAAGATTTGGAATAACTAAGCCTCTTTTCTTATTGCGATGGAACATGAGCAAATTCTGACAATTCTCATCCTTACGACATACATCATTAAACAAGTTTTCTGTGATAAAACATCGAAAACAGTTTCCATAAAAACGAAAACAAAAAATGTTATCAAAAACTTAGCAGGCCTCTAATTGTAGAGAACAAAAATGTTCTGTGAATCATGCAACAAAGTTCAAAATTTTGCAAGAGTAACTCCTGCAATTTTGTCCCACCACTTTCAACATTCGAACTACATTGATTTCTAGAGGTTTCTACGGAAAGATGGTATGATACTTGAAGGTCGGGTGAAAACCTTATCAAGCATGAAAAAAATCATTCAGGCTACGAAGTATTAGGCATCATGTAGTTCAGCTTATGGTGACTCTTGAAAGTCAACTTGGGCATTTAAAATTATCAGAAGGAAAGTTCTTCTATCATGCAAAGTGTAGGTTAAATTCCAAGAAAAATGCCTCAAAATTGCTCCATGTTAACCATCAGTTTCGTTTTAAGGTTGACAATAATATCCTGAGTTAATATGAGTTTTACTTTCTGTAAAACCAAACAAAATTGATACCTCTGAAACAAATATCAGTGCACATGAACAATTGTAATATAATTATAATACGGAGTCCAATTACTGCTGCACAAACTTAAAAGAGAGAGAGAGAGAGAAGAGAAGTTTCACCTAAAATATGAATAACACTAAATGCAAGTGCAATTTTACCTCTTTTGGAATATTGAAGTATCAAGCACTAAGCAATGAAAGCCATGCGTACTATCTCCAACTGTTTGACACCCTCTTGATTCAACAATGTCTTCAACAAGTTCTCCTGAGCATGCAACCATCAAATGACAAAGATCCTTGGATAAAGCCACCTAATGATAACAATTACATGGCAGTTAGCTTGCTCTGGTGAAACATCCGACATGATATCTGGAATAATCCAATCACAGGAATAAACTTACAGTAGGTACATTTGAAGTTTAGAAAAAAAGTCTGCATCTTACATCTATAAAATATTATCTAAGCTGCTTGATATTTTCTGTGTCAGGCTGTTTGACATTTTTATAGAAACATGTTTAGTTACCACTGAGCTTTTACTCAATAGTTTCTCTATCAAATTCCAATAAGGTGTTCATGAGAAGACAATGTATCTGATGAATATAACTTAAATGTCACAAAGTGAATGAAATTCTTTGCTGGTCACCAAAGCATTTTGAGCTAGAAAATATGCACAATTCACAGTAATTTTTTGTTTCATTTAGTCTAGGTTCCTTTGTTTAACTTTAAGTTTAGCTTGATCACCAATTGTTCAAAAAGTGTCTCTTAAGGTTTATTTTGTATTTTTCTTTTCCTAATGCATGGGAAAAACCAAAGAAAAGACAATTTAACATATCGTGAAGTTGCAATATATTGGTTGACTAATTAGGAAGGAAAATAAAATTAGTCCCAGCAGAGCAAAATGGCCTCCTATCATTAACCCATTAGTTGAAGAAACATGGAGGCTCTTGAGAGGCAACTATGTTAGTCAGTGTACCTTCCTCACAGATGCATTCAGAAGTCGGCAAACGGTGTCTCTGTCCTTGGTTGTCATAGGAATATCACATTCATGTATATTCTGGTGCACATTCCCATGCATTACGGCAATCACATAGCAAGAAGCAATAAGCGACTGATTATCGAACTGAAAATAGCGAACTCAATATAACAAAGCAACTATACAAATAAAGTCGAAACAGAGAGTTAAAAAAGCTTCCAAACTAAAATAACTAGTGGAAAGTGGAACTGTGCTATTTCTACAAGGTCAACTTAAAGATAACCAAGCACCATAACATTCATTTTTAGGTCAGGTCAATGATGGAACTAGAAAACAGAGAGAAGCAACAACTTAAGCAAAAAATGTAAACTTCATGGGCAACAGCACAAGTGCAGTATAGGTACTGATTCGACTTTTCTGAAGGCCTTTAAATGCACTTACCTCAACACCAGACTACAGAATATCTACATCACATTGCAACTTGGAAGGCTTTAAATTAGCAGTTCTACATTGTGTTTCCACAAAAACTTAGTATTCCTGCCACTGGCATCTTTTAAATTAGCAGGTCCACATTATATATATATATATAATAAAAAAAGACAACCCAGAAGCTCGACAATGAGCTAAAAGAGCTACATCAATTTTCATAACAAGTGATTTCCATCAAACATGTTTAATTTTACATCTAAAATATCTCATCTTAAGGTGAAAATTACCTGTTTAGGTAGTCAACCGAGTCAAGAAATTGTGATCAAATCGTCATTGACAATTCACAAACTTGTATATAGATCTGAAAAACCTCCCACTAGGAAACCATACTCCACACTTATGGATCTGGTGATAGGCAGTGGACCCTAGGAAGTACATTTGGGAAAGTCCCAACAAGGAATTGTAACTATAAGGACTGGCTCCATGTAACTAAAGAGATAACTGATAGGAACCTAAATGATACTGATTTGGACAATTCTTCAGCATGCATTTCTAGACTAATCAAATGTCTGTTGAGAAGTTCATCATGTTTTCACGTTGAAACAGTACTAAACCCAAACATGCACAAAAGTTCAGAGTACCCAAAAGTCTAAATCTTCTAATAGCTGCACACCCACAGAGAGAATTTTCTACACACAAGCATACACTCTCATAGAACACTTTCCCCAACCGACGGTCGTATAGGCTCTCTCAATCTCCCTAAAAAGGAGCAGATACTCAAGAGTCTAAAACAACAGCAGAAAGTCTGCACAGCAGGCTAACCCAGACAGACCCCAAATTCTCCTTTAGGTGCTTCAACTGCAATAGACAGAAGGAGCACTCAGGGCAAACAACAAAAGCTTTGGATAATTGTGCTGTATCGAAGTCGGAGGTGTCATCTCTAAAGTGACCTATGGAAGTGAAATCTAGAAGTTTTACAAGAATAACTTCACCTAGTATAGTTGTTTAATTAACCAGCCCATTACTTTCAGGCAATACTGATTTCTGCCATCAGATCCATTTATTAAGAAAGACTGCTCTATGCAAGCGAGAAAGGAAAGTAGTCATTGACTGAATCTGACAGACTATACTGCTAAATACTTGATCTGAACAGACAGGAGGCTTACAACATTTCCGATTGGAAAGACACCAAATATACTGAAGCACAAAACCCCATCTTTATCTCCACTGCAAAGGATATTGAAACATTGCTTTGAAGAATTTGAGAGCTCTACGAATGAATCTTGACCATCGTCAGTTAAACCAGTTTCTCCAGATACTAGTCCAGGCATGCGAGGAACTCTCGGAGCTGGAGGGAAGAAACGAGTAGTGCGATCTTCAAATGCCAAAGAGTTGCCAGAAGTGTCCTATTAAAAAATGGATAATTATCATTCCAATGGGGAAAAAACCAAGAAGAAGAAGATATATATACATATATATAACAAGAGATTAAAGTTAAGGAGTCAACAATCAGCAAATCAACAACTCACAGCTGACACCAAACATAAGTTTTCAAAAAACCTTCCATAGATACATATTGAAGCTGTTGAATATGATTCTAAGTTTGAAAAAAGAAATATTTTAGTAAATCAGACTAAAATAACTACTTAACTGCAAACAAAGCATTAGATAGAACATGAAAGGTATGAACAATAAAATATTGTCTGTCAAGAGTCAAGATCAAGAAGTAAGATGAACTTTCTTAAGTTGCAAGATGCATACTCTATTCACTTGGGCATCCTCCTCCCAATTGAGACACACCACAGCTGCTGCATGGGACTTCAAGCTTCTTAACAGTTTTCCATTCTGCTTAATATTTATACCGAGTTAGAAATAAATATACCACAGTACATATAACTTCTGCAAGCACTAGCATATAAAAAGCAGCACAATGCATATCCACGGTTCCATGAAGACGGCTAGATTGGTAAGATAACATTCATATGTAAAAATAAGTTCTTCAAGAGCAAAACATAATCCATGAAGTGGATAATGATTAGTAAATCGGTAGACGGCTTAAAGAAACCTTTTGACAGCAGCATCAGCCAAGTTCTGAGCAATTGTATCCATGACCAAACAGCTAGCTTAATGACATAACCGGTAATCTATGAACGTTTCCACCCTCAAGCACAATTGAGGCACATACAAATTCTGTCATTTAGGAATCACCCGAACTATTACCTTCCTAATATGACTGAACTGGACATATGTCACTTTAAATAATAGAAAGAAACTATTAATTTGATGAAAATGAGCGTGTCATAGATGACTGCTTCTATATGCTGTCTCGGTCATGTTTGGATTGGAATGAACCATTCAATCTAATTAGTTAAATTGATATATATAAGACACAAGATATCATCTAAACCGAGGACTTTGTAAGTTTACGGCTATTCTTTTTAAAAATTATATGACATTGACGAAGATATGCATATTGCATGTATTGTACAAGTTATAAATGCTGTGTCAGTAATGCTTGGATTGGAATGAACCATTCACTTTAATTAGTTAAATGGGTTATTCATCTCTCGCCGTTTGTTGACCTATATAAAAAAGAGGGCATGTTCAAAAAGAGTGTTCTAATGAGATCTATTAAGCTTTTCATGCTCAGATTGACATATCTAGCAGTCCACTGTTAATTTGACATTGGCAGACAGGACTCATAAACATGGATTGCCATCTCCATTAGCAGCTATACGTTTGTTGAGCAAGCTTGCTGCTTGCAATGCATCATGCAGCTTTTGAGCAATTCAGAATATTTTGCAAGAGAGACTAGAGGAGAACACATTCTGATGAAATGGGATTGTTGCAGGAAGATTCCCAGTTGAAAAATTGTGAGGGTAACATTAAAGTAATAACGTAGAAAACTTACTTCAACATCATGCAGTGAAACTGTACCATCTTCTAGTCCCAAGACAACAACTTTGCCATCAGGACGCCAGCATAATGATGTTATACATTTACCTGGAGTACATTAGAATAAATAAGATAATCCAGTATAACGACATACAATGGAATGTGCAAAGAAAAGTGATTTCATAAACAACAACAACAACAACCAAAAAATGGAAAAAAAAAAAAAATAGAAGGAGAGAGGATGAATAATTTGTTCACCATAAATTAATAGACAAAAAGGAAAGACAGAGAACACACAAAAACCGAGAAAATGATAAATAAAATCTGGGAAGTGATGCAAACATCATAACAGTAAATAGTATATCCGAAAGGGATATTGGTAGCTTGACATGGATTTCTTTGGGCTAGTAGATCATCTAAAGCTAGGGAATCTATGTCTTATTGGCAGCCTTCAATCCATTATCTCAGTCCAAAAACAAATCTTATTGCTCAGCTTTGGAACCTCAAGGTGGAGTGGATCAATGAAAGCATACTTCAAGGAAGGATCATGAGTGTACAAGTATCTACAACTTAACATCTCAACAGAAACCGCTCAAGGATTAGTTCAAGAAGCACTCAACAACATGTTCTTCATATCCAGAAGGCAATATGATGCGTGAAGCATTCAGATGTTACCTCCTATCTAAATTTTTCAAGTGAGAATAGATTAAAAAAACCACCAAGGCTAGGCATCTAATCCTAAGCTCTTACGAATTCGAATTACCAAAAGATAAAGTCATATAAGAACTTAACATACTTGGATGCAGCTCCCCCTACCCTCCTAGTCTCTTCGCTTTCTCCAACTCCTCCCTCCATGTATACATGTATGCAGCATAGCTTGAGATATATCCTATTCACAAGTAAGTTAAATTCCCAACAACAAACTTGATTAATTAAATTGATGTAACGAAATGCCCCTCGTAATCAGAAGAAGATAAATTAACTTCAAGTAATGCAAAATGTGCAAAACTTTCCATACTAGACTCTAAATTTTAGCATTACAAAATATGAAAAACTTCCCAGCCTAAACTAAATCTCTCCTTGTAGGGAACGCTCAGTAGAAGAATAGGAAGAAGCAGAGCCAGAAGTGATATTACATCGTGAGAGTCACCAACAGAAATTGAAGGAAAACTATATAGCTGCGTGACGACATTGAGATGGTATTTTGCAGGGGTTAAACCTGCCAACTCCAAGTGGGCATCGAGCATTTCTACATCTGACATAACTAGTCTATCTAGCATAAACAACATCCCCTCCAATTTGAGTTCTTTATCTTCATGAACACTTTGACTGGTGCAGCGTGAAAAGGGCAACAAGATAGCAGTACAAGAGTCGGGTACACTCCCGGTTGGTCTAAATGATTGTCACTTATGTTATGGAAATCTCCTAAGGCACCACTATTATCTAGAAGTTTATAGGAATCTGTCGCATCTGTAAATAAAAATCGCTTTATTAAACTAGTATCAGCTTGGGATTCTTTATTTGCAACTACGTCATATCCACATTTTCCCTCCCATTACCATCATTCACTCTTCATTTTCATGTAAAACACCAACTCCTTTGTTCGAAATCACATCCTCATTTAGACTTTCAAGCACTACACCTCTATATTGACCAAATCTCCATCAAACGCAATTTGAACTGGATTGGCAATTGAAGTGATTTTTTTGGGGAAAAGGATCGTGGCACATTTAAGGAAAAGCAAAGGGGGAATAAGGCCAACGACTCAAAGGGCACACACCAAGCCATCGTTGAAGAAAAGAACACGCTGAATAACAAATAAAAAATAAAACGAGGAGAACTTTCTGGAGTCGAAGCAATTACCAGGAGAGATTGTCCACAGCCTCTGCCAATTGAAGCGATGAAGCACCACCTTCGAGTCCTCCGTGACCATCGCCAGCAAATCCTTCTCCGGATTCCACTCCGCCATCTTCACCTGCCAATCGCAAGAAATCGAGGCTAAACCTCACACAAAACCGAATGGGAAAACAATCGAATAGACCCGCCCATTATTAGGTCGCAAAAGAAGGCCGAAACGGGAGCCAAACCTGAGAAGCCAGCGGCTTGTCGAACTGAAGCTGAAAGGGGAGCACGTGCCGCGACCCTTGGTCGGTCTCCATAGCCGAAAAAGATCAGGGAGCAGCCAAAGCGTCCGGTGGCAAATGCGAACTGAGAGGGAGAGCCAATGGCGGAGGGTAGAGCCCGAAAACCCTAGAAGAAGGCCTGTTGGAAGAGAAGAGCGAGAGAGTAACGAAGTGCACTGGAGCCTGAGAATTTTGCAGAGAAGATTGCGGGAGAGGAAGAACAGGCGGGAGAGAGGCAATGAGGAAGAGGAGAGAGAGAGGATACGGGCCGAGCCGGGCCGGATTGGGCCATAAGTCGGGCTTAACTTATTCTCCGGGCTCGTTCATCATACGAAAAATAACGTAAGAGATGACCCAACGGGCCGCTACGGCCTCAAACGGTCTGGACCACTTTCGATAACTCGAGAGTTGAGATTAAACCGAACGGGGTTGGTTCAGGCATTTCATCGAACGTTTGAAGCGCGCTGGCTTAAAGGGAGAAAAACCGACCACCAACGCGCGCTGGGACTCGCAATAATAATAATCAATGGCTCCAAGCCGAATGGAGGGCGAGTTCGATAGATCGTACCACGTCCGGTCGCCTCGCACGCCTCTGAGCCGGGATTCTCGAAAAACGGCTCGTCCCGCGAAAAATCGAAACAAAAAAGAAACCTGACCTACCGGAGACTTGGGCGCGGGGAACGCGAGCCGCGGTCTCGAGAGCGCTGCCCGGAGTCGTCGGAGGGCTCCTCGCTCTCAAACTCTCTCTCTCTCGCTCTCTCTCGGTTGCTCTCACGGTCTCTCCACCCTTTCTCTATTTCCGCTCTCCCTCTCTCACTCTATTTCTCTCCAAAAATCCTCCCTTTTAAGCTCTCTAGCCGGCGCGCATGGCTTCCTGCCACGCGGGCTGTCGCTGCCAGTCTGCCTCCGACCACCAACTCCGGTGAGACGCTCGGCTTGTCCTCGCGTCTCTATCCTCTATCCTCGCGTTGCGGACCTCCGTCCTCTCTTCAACCAGCTCAGGACCAAAGAAAAAGGAAGGGAGGAAGAGAGAAAAAGAAGGCAGCCGAGCTAGGGAAAAAAGAAGAACGGGCTGGCCCGATAGGGGAAGCAAACTGGAAAAGGAGGGGCCAGGCAGGCCCAACCCTGGCCCAGCCCCCTCCACTTTTTTTCCATTTTCCCTTTTTTTAATTATTAATATATTTTTTTATATAAATAATTTTAATAAATTCTAGCACCTTACAATTTTATCGTATATAAAGCATGGCTCTAATGCCAATTGCCGACTTATGAATGCTTCCATCAAGAAGGTACACTATGACCATTGTCGCCTCTCAAGAGCCTCCATGTTCCTTCGACTAATGGGTTAATGATAGTTGGCCTTTTTTGCTCTGATATGACTAATTTTACTTTCCTTCCTAATTAGTCTTCCAATATGTTTCAACTTCATGATATGGGAAATTGTCTTTTCTTTAGTTTTTTTCCATGCATTAGGAAACGAAAAATACAAGTAAACCTTAAGAGACACTTTTTGAATGATGGTGATCATGTTAAACTTAAAGTTATACAAAAGAATCTAGACTAAATTTAACCAAAATTATTGGACCCATGTTGATGCTTTTGGCCTATTTCAGCGTTTAGTTTATCATGCCTTAGTTATTTTAGATTGCATGCTCTCATGGACTTCACGCATTGGTGTGACACTTTTATGGGATTGGAAAGTGGAAGGAATGCCTAAGACTCTATCGGAATGCTTTTTCAGGGATGATTTAATGGATATTAGGGCTACTCACCAGTGCAGTCTTGCGGGTAGAAGGATGTGGGCTTTTATTACTCAACCATATTTTATATTCTATTTTAATTATTTAATTAGAAACAAGAGGGTAAATGTATTTACTAAGAATGTTTTCAAAGGTACTGTGTATGCCCTTGCGGGACTCACATAAATGGCAATGTTCCTCTACTCATGTGTCACATTGATCTTATACAATAATGTGATGAAAATTGTCTATCCTACAAAATTGAGGTGTGGATAGATTTTTATTTTATTTGTATATGTTAGGCATACTTATTGTCATTTTCTAAAATTCATTGCATGTTACCAATGAGTCTTTGATTATCCATAGTTTCTTGCTCAAAATGCCTTGGTTGGCCTCGTTAGATTTGGTGAGGGAGGCCTCGCCTTAGCAAGGCACGACTAACGCTTGCCCTCGCCCAGGCGTGGCTTGACAAGACCGACCCTCGCAGGCCATGGCTTTGGCCGATGACTAGCAATGGCCACTGGAGAAAACAAAAAGGGAAAAGTAAAAAAGAAAAAAAGAAATCAATAAATTCAAAAAAGTATTAAAATATTATTAAAAATGTCCATCTTAGTGCCAATTGCCCGATCGACATCCATGTCAATAATTTCTAGCTTAAATTGGCTTGGTGAACTGAATTGGTACCAATGTGAAAAATGTTTAAGGCTAAATTGATCCAATAGAAAAATTTAGAACTGAATTGATACAAATGTAATATATTTAGGACTTTTTTGATACTTTTTCCCTCAATAAGTGGTATCAAAGCTAAAGCGTCAAGGATTGACCAGACTTTGCTCAAGTCCTTATCCATCTCGCCGAGTCAAGGTGAGCAATGATGTGATCGTGAAGATTTTGATAGGTGGTTGTATTCCTAAGCACTTACACTCAATCGAGAAACTTGAAGAAACTTGAAGCTAACTTTACCTAAGCATCTTCGGAAGCCAGAGGATATCTTTCAAAAAGAGGGTTGTCATTGCTAACATCAAACCTTTCAAATTCAGCAAATTGAGCAAACTTCACGAAACCGAGTGGGAACCGAGTCGATCGCCCGTTAACTCATGAAAGAATGACTACGGAGCCGAACTTGATAAGCCATTGGTTTGTTGAACTCGAAGTTGAAACGGAAGCATGCATTGCGCATCCTTCATAAACCTCCATAGCTAAAAAGCTCTGCGATCGGTTGAAAAATGTAGCGCCGGGCCTAGAACAATTTGCAAGGAGTGTAAAGAAGTGTCAATGAAAAATGTGAACGGAAAGAGAGCTTGTGAAGGTTAGAGCTCGTAAAACCAAAAGTAAGGCTTGAGGCTAATTAGGAAAGAATAGAGCTGAAGAGTGAGTCGAGGAATGGAAGATCAAGAGAGTAAGAAAGTCCACTAGAGTCCGAAAATCATGCGAGAAAATTGCGAAGAGGAGCAGCCGATGAGAGAGAAAAATAAGAGACATGGACATGATTACTAGAGCGAAAGCGGACTCATTTGATTGAATGGGCGAGCCGAGCGGTTCGGCTCATGCCATATGTCATGTGGAACTTGTTGTCCAAGCTCATTTATCATGAAGAAAAGTATGCGATTTCAAAATGGGCCAGGTTACCAAAGTGTTGGGTTAACTTGTAACCATAGTGGCCACCTTTCTTATGCATCCGTTATCAAGTTGATCAAAATCATAATGAATTGAAAATCATATAAGCATATTTCATTAAATTTAAATTAATGGAGAGATGATATTGAACATTTTTATATATCTTATGGTTTAGATTAAACATTAAAAAATCAAAAGTTTATGAATGATATTGCACCTTTGACTAAAATTTATGGATCATTTATGTCTTTTTTCCTTTTGTTGGAGATGATTATGTGTTACAAAGCTAAAGCAATATCAATTGAGCTTTAATATCCCACTAGAAGCACAGTCTGAAATGCGCATCAATTGGGCTCTGGTGACCTTGTTCTTCACACCAGAAACATTTTCTACTCCGATGGTATATTACGTAACAATTCACTAAGAACTAATCCGATCCACAATCAATTTCTTACCCAAAATTAAACTAACCAAAATGGACTTAATCCCAGCAACAACCAGCTGTGTATTCCAGGATTGTGACCACAAAATAAGTAAATATAAGCTGAAATGTTAAAAAAACAAGGCAACAATAATACCAAAATTTTTATGTGGAAAACAATGCAAGAAAAAACCACAAATCATTCAAAAACTTTCACTAATCGCTAAGAATAGTAACATTGACAATACAACAATATTTGATCATTATTAAGGTGGATTAATACAAATAGAACAAGAAACCTTAACCACGATTGAAGAAAATGAGAGATGACTTGGAGAAAGTTTTCGACGAACAAAATTGATCAACTCATAGATCTCCATCTCACGAACAACATTCTGAAAATTGAGCCAATTCCGAGGATGTTAGGCCTCTAAATATGGACCAAAATGTCGTTGTCCCTTTTTCTTCTTCTCGTGCGTTCCTCTCGAGGAGCTCTCTCTCTCTCTCTCTCTCTCTCTCTCTCTCTCTCTCTCTCTTTTGTTTTTGTTTTTTGACTTTTTGACTTTTTTCTTTTTCTTTGATTTTTTGTTCGCTGAACCCCACAACGAGACGGCCCAGCCAACAATCCTCCATCACTCTAATGGCAAAATCAACAGGAACAACATCAAAGAAAAAGAAAAAAGTCAAAAAGTCAAAAAGCAAAACAAAAAAACAAAAAAATCCAAGCGCGAGTTGTGGCGGTCTCTTTGTGGAACTCGGATTTATCAATAATATGAGATTGAAGATAGAAAAATGATACAAATTGTATTGGTGTATCCAGATAATTTTGGAATGGTTTTGAGTGACTTGCATCCAATAATACTTAGATATTCCAAAAACTCCAACCTATCGAGACCTTGAATTTCGATCAATTTTTCACATTCATTAGCCTTCAATATCTTCAGACTCTTGGAATTTGGAAGAAGCAGCCTTTCAATTGAAGTGCGCCTAGAGATATCCGGTCTTTCTAAGAACTCCAACCTATTGAGGCCTTGAATTTTGGCTAAATTCTTGCACAAGTTAACAAATTATATCATTATACTCCGGATTTTGGAAGCTATAGCCTTTCCATTGAAGTGCACTCTTTGATATATAGCCATTACAAATACTCTGATCTATCAAGGCCTTGAATTTTGGCTAATTTCTTGCACGAATTAGCATTTAATATGTGGACAGAATAGCTTTATTTACTAATTTTTCTTCAGATGGTATCTCTCTACTCTAGTTCTTTCAACATCTTTCTTCAAAAGGTCCTATGGTTTTTCACATGTAAGGAACACAAGGTATATCATTCAAAGAGCGTGCTTAGATAATACACTTGTTCTGCATCGGCATTATAACCACGTTGATCGAGTGCTATGTATTGAGTCTTGCTTGTTTGCTGCTGTCCATAGGCAATACAGTTGCTTTTCGGAACGCATACACTATTAAATTATGATGCTAAGTTCCCTCAATATGCTTCATTCGTTTAGATTGTTAGTTTAATAATGATGTTGAGTTACAAACATGTTTCTATAATTACTAAAACAGTAGTAGAAGCCAATTTTATAAGGCTACACGACAGCTATGATAGAGGGTTTGGCCAAAGGTGTTATGAGTGATAGACATAAATCGCCTTTTATTAGTTTCCTATCAATAGTATAGCATCTCTCCATACTCCAGTAATACTCGTGATCCCAGCCTTCTCTTTATTCTGTTGGTAATATTTATCGTTTCGTCATATTATCAATTGTCGTTGTGACTATTTCTACACTTATTATGTGCATCAGGAAAGAATACATTGATGACGTGGAGATTTGGAAATAAATTAATAAAGCAAGTTAATCTCACAGTAGATTTGGCTAAAGTCAACAAAGAATCTCTCATAAAGATAATTTATAAACAGAAGAATAGAAATATCACAAATGCACATTTTACATGCATACAATCATATATACGATTACCATCTTGGTGCATATGATTGAACACAAAGCTATTACATCTATAAAAGTTTCTCCTCTAGATTGGCAAAAAATCCTAGAGAATGAATGATAAAATTAAGCAATTTTAGATTCTTGTATATCTATATATCATTAAGTTTTTGGGTACATGATACCCTTGTCAAGAGTACGAAATATAATCTCATAATCTTAAACCTACCATTTAATTGTAGATTTCGAATCTCTAATATTGAAAGATAGTATTTGTTCTTTAATGCCACCTTGGCACTATATATCTAACTAGCCATATTGATTCTAGTAATCCTGGAGATTGACTCTTCCACACGCGTGTATTTTGTACATTGGATTGGATGCATCACTTAACAATGATGCTTGGAGAAGTGAGTCAATTTTAAGTGAGATATTTCAACATTCAAATGCAAAGTTCGTCGGTTGATTACACCATGTAATCCATTCAACCCAAAAGTACAAACAATCCAAACCCGACAATTGGTGCTCTTATATGCGGAAATAATAAACATATACACATGAACACAAGTTGGGCACTATCGAATAGTTGTCAAAGCTTGCAGAAATACAATGCAAACAGTTACTTCCCCCAGGTAGAAGCCATGGGTCAGTATTTCTCAGTCAATTCCATCTAACTCAATAGATAATTAGTTAGCTTTCACTCTGCTTTTTCTCTTCAATAAATGCCTGCCTAGTAGAAAAGGCTAATGGCAGGCATAAATTGAAACTCTCTAGGAAGGGTGGAGCCGAAGAGCTTTAGCCGGAAAGTCCACATGCATTGCTTCTCACATTAATGTCTCCTGCAGCTTCGAGTATTAGAGGTCCATCCACGAGCAAAATGAGCATTACCACTGCAAATTCACAAACAAACGTTCATTCCGAATCAGAGATTTCATCTTCATCATCGTCGAATATGTAGACAGGGCTGTTTTCTTGCAGCCAAAACACAAGCCGCACATCTACTTGCTGCCGCAAAAAAGGGATCAACTTGATTTCACTCCGACATTTCTATTATTTGGCCATAACTAATGCGATGCTTTGATACCTCTTTTGGGTAAAAGTAATAAGTACAATACTTGCATCACTCTAAAACACAGGCGGAAGCAATACATATGTACCTGAAGAGGCCATAGTACGAGTGTGAACCATGAATGCTCAGTAGTATCTTGCGATACTAGATACCATGATAGTATCTATCATCATTAACATGTACATAACGGTTCTTAGTTAGTAAATCAAACTACAATGAACCCTAACATAAGAAAATAATTATTCATGTTTTTCGCACTTTGACCTTTTAATTGATCTAAAATTTATAGGAAAACCTAATATTTTAGTATTTTACTTCTTCAAATGAAAAAAATATTCTTCTTTGGAGCATAAATTTTGGACATTTCCAACCGTTGGAACAAAGATGAAATGGTCCATTAAAGAGGTACAATGATTCTGTGCCAATCATATTTAAACTTAAGAATAGCTTGTAAAGTGGAAAATTAATACGGTGCATGCATAAGATTAATTCAGTTCCACCACCCAGCCAATGAGATATACTTGTTCTTGACACTAGCAAGTTTATCAAACGATGATACAAATAGGAAAGACTATAGGCAACAATAAGTTACCAAACGTCCAAATTGCAAATGGACATGCTAAAAAACTCAAGGAAAGTAGTTTTTGAGTATACAATTGATGGCATGGCAATGGATTGATCCTTAGCTCGATTGTGTGGGCAGTGTGAAAAATTCTTACCACTAATTGACGGGGGATTGCGGTATGGGAATGCTGCCAACTTCTCATTCTCCATCTCTAGGTGTAAAATAAAGTCCCGGATGTGTAATTTCCCTGGGTTAGTGTTTCGATAGTGAGAATGAGACAACCGAGCAATAGTGTTCTCATAAAATAGAAGCAAAAGTGGCACTACTAAAGCATTAGGGTCATCAAATTCACATTTCTCGACATACATTCAAGGCTCCAACTGTCGAGATATGCTGGAGCTTTTGAAGTTATGGTAAGTGAGAAAGTGAGACATTGTTTAAAATTGGACGCATATAATGGCATGCATATGCACATAGGAGGAAAAACTAAGCTATTGCCACTTGTGCTGATGAGGAGAGCAGATACATAAAGAATAGGAAGAACAAAAGAACAAAAATTTATAAAACCAGACTAGTGGTTCAACCAGTCAAACTTGAGAACCGTACTCTGCCAATTCAACCAGTTGAACCGATTGCATGTGGCGTTATTTGATAGAATAGGCATGTTCGAGAACAAAAGGAGCCCGGTCACTCGGCAGATGCTTGCCCACAAAAGACTGGATTCCGGTTCTCAAAAGCATTGTTTTAATTTCTTATAGACTAAGCCAATACAGTCAATAAATAAAATATCCGCCACAAACAGGAGCAAGAAGACACGCGGAGCAAATGGTTGGCATGCCTGTTAGTTACAAGAGGTCGGAGTTCCTAACCCCAACCCATTTTCTCGAGAGAGATATCTACAACTCATCTAAAGGAATTACTTTCGAGAAAAATATCCACGTTCTTGCTAATGATATGGAGAATACAACATATACGTGTCCTGGTTCATTTTGTACTTAAAGGAAATTGCTAGATCTCTTATAATGATTTGAAAGAAATGATTTCGAGGGACAAATTGTGAAAATAGTAGCCACTGTGACACAAGATGAAGAGATGAAGAGTTGAAGACGCTTTTAGAGTTGATTCCCCATGTGGTGTGCCACAGTAGTATATTGAACAGCAGTTGCCAAATGTACTTCATATTACGAGGCACGCCAAGGCGATGGATAGGAAGATGTCGAACAGATCGGAGATACTGGTCGAGATCGTCAAACTTACAAGCACGATAACCCAAACAGAGGGAGTTCAACATACGAGAGTTGCGTATATGTGTTTAACCAAATTAAAATCGGGACTTCCATTACTACTCCCTCTCAGGAAAATTATCCAAAAAATTCTAAATCTATTACACTTTTGCCAATTTGGTGAAAAACTTTTCAATTTTGCCAATTAAGTCATAAACATTTTCACATTTTGTCAATTGAGTTTATCCGGCCAAAATTTTGACTAGAATTTGCTAACGTGGACGGTTGGCACTAACGTGTCACTTTTTTAATAATATTTTAATAATATTTTGAATTTGTTATGATTTTTTCTTTTCATTTTTTTACTTTTTTTGCTTTTATTTTTGGGTTTTGGAGTTAGGCTGGCGAGGGTAGCTAGCCAACCTAGGTCGAGGGCTCGTGCGCCCTCGCTTTGGCCAGCGAGGGCATCGTGGTCCTTGCTGACCTAACTCCAAAACCCAAAAAAAAAAAAAAAGTAACAAAAAGAAAAGAAAAAATCATAACAAATTCAAAATATTATTAAGATATTATTGAAAAGGTGACGTGTTAGTGCCAACCGCCCACATTAGCAAATTCTAGTCAAAATTGGCCGGATAGACTCAATTGTCAAAATGTGAAAATGTTTACAACTCAATTGTCAAAATTGAAATTAAATTGGCAAAAGTGTAATAGGTTTATGACTTTTTAAATAATTTTCTCCTCCCCTCTATCATAGACACACTATGCTTGTGGAACTATTATGAGTTCGAGATGAAACACATTATAAGATTAGAGCATATACGATAGTCAATTCCACGGGGGATTATGATGGGCATAGACCACGGAATTTGCCAGAGTCACTCGCCCTTGCCAGCCATGGCCTGTGGCTAGGTGGCTAGCAATCATCCACTGGCCAAAGAAAAGGGGAAAAAAAAAAGAATGAAAAGAAAAAGTTAGAAAAATTAATAAAAAAATTGTAAACATTATCCACGTCGGCAAATTCTGCTCAAAAGTTTACTGTATGGATTACATTGGCATATCCTCAAAAGGTTTAAAACTCAATTAGCCAAATTTGAAATTTTATCATTGAATTGGTGCAAGCACAATACGCTTAAGACTTTCTTCGTAATTTCGCCTAACATTGTGTGCCGAACATCCAATACTCATTTGGCTTGAAAGGATGTCAAGTGTTTCCACACTTTGAATAGCTAAAACTCACTTTCACTTAGGTGATGACAAGTGGACATTGACAAGATAATTTTACCACTAAGTAGATATGAAAAGATGTAATAAGCAGGCGGCAACATGTTTCTGTATGCATTTTTATCAATGGGTGACTGGAAGATCATATTAGAAAAGAAGATTGGTTGGTTAAACTAATATGAGGGATATTAGGTACTCATCTGCATTCGACCCGTCATCGTTAATAAAGTTATTTGTTTGTGTATAGATCAGCTTTGTTGCCTTCTTAAGTAACTAATTTTCTGATCAGTCTCATGTATTAAGTCTTGCCAGTTTGCTGCCATCCACAGGCAATAAAGCTATTTTTCGGAACACTCACTGTTAAGACATGATGCTAAATTACCTTGATATTCTCTAATCATTCGGACGATTAGTTTAATAATGATGTTGAGTTACAAATGATCATTAGTTCTATTATTACTGAGAATAGTGGCAGAAGTAGATTTTATGAGGCTCTACAATGGCTATTAATAGAAGGTTTAGCCAAAGGTGTCTGGTGCAATAGACACAAGTCATCTTCTTAGACATTTCCTAGTAATAGTAAAGCTTCTTCCTTAGCCGTACTTCTTTTCCTAGCCTTCTATTCTTATTTTCTTGGTCCTCGAAAATTTTATCGCCAATTTCTCCAAAACAAGCTTGTGTTAAACGGGTCATGGGAGTTAAAGTTTACATGGGATTTGCACTGGTAATGAACGTGTTAGAAATCATTTATTTTGTTGATAATGTTATTGTCCGATCCAATAAATTAATGTTAAATGTCACTATTTATGCACTTGCATTTGGAAGAATACATTGAAGACGTAAAAGATTTGGAAGGGCTATAAATAAAGGAGGATTTAATTTCAGAGTAAATTCAGCTGAAGTTCCCAAAAGCTATCATCACGACAAATAATAAACATAAGAAAAGAAGTATCACAAATGCACATGTTACATTCATGCATACTTTCTCCTGGAGACTGGCAAAAATTCCGAGAGAAAGAATACTACAGTTAAAAGACTCCATGATGCTCTTTATTAAGGATACAAAGTCCATTCACTTCTAGACAGAATCTCATGATCTTAAACCTATCATCCACTTGAGGGCTCCAAATAGCTGAGATTGGAATATAGTCTATGTTCTTTATTGCCACGTTGAAACCATATATATTTGGCTAATCACGTTCCCCATAAGAAGGGAGTCAATTTCGGGTGAGAGATTTCAACATTCAAAAGCAGAGCTCGTTAGTTGAGTACACTGCCTGAACCATTCAATCAAAAGCGTAGATAATCCAAACCAAACAGTTGGTTCTCTTACACATGCAAATAGTAAACATATACAGATGAAGCAAAAGCTTGGCACTATCAAGCAGGTCTCAGAGCTTACAACAATACCATGATGACAGTTACCACCAGATAGAAGCCATGATTCAGCATCTTTCGGTCAATTCTATCTGACTCAATAGATAATCGCTACCTTTTACTCCACTTTTTCTATCGACAAATACCCACCTAGCAGAAAAGGCACATGGCTAGATTAAGACTTCTCCAGAAAGGGTGAATTCGAAGAGCTTCAGTCATAAAGCCCACACGCATTGCTTCTTACACCGATGTCTGCAGCTTGAAGTATTAGAGGTCCACCCACAGCAGCAACATGAGCATAACCACCACAAACTCTTGAACAGACAGTCATTCTGAATCAGAGATTTCTTCTTCATACTCGTCCGTATGTAGATCAAGGCCCGCTTTCTTGAAGCTACAACACAAGCCACACCTCTACTTGCTGTTGCCCAAAAGAAAAAAAAAATCATCTTGATTTCAGTCCAGTGTTCCTTGAATGTATGGCCATAACTAACGTGATGTTTACATACCTTTGTTGGGTAAAAGTAAAAGTACAACACATGCATTATGATAAAACATAGGCAGGAAGCAAACCTTGTGTGCCTAAAGAGGCTACAGCATGCATGTAACTATGAATGCTCTACAGTATCTTGCTACACTAGATACCATGGTAGTATCTATGGTCATGAACTTGTAAATATTCTTCTTTGGAGCATACTTTCGCACTTCTTCAATCTATAGGAACAAACATGAAGTGGTCCATTAAAGAGGCACAGTGTCCCTATGCCAGTCCCATTTCAACTTAATATAAGGTTCTAAGTGGAAATATAGTAAGGAGCATGAACAGGATTAATTCAATTCCATCACCTGGCCAATGAGATAAATTTGTTACTGACACTGGCAAGTTTATCAAACATTGATCCCCAAGGAAAGAGCATGGGCAACAATAAGTTTCCAGACATCCAAAACTACAAATGGACATGGCAAGAAGCTCAAAGAAAAAACCTTCAGAACTATACAATTGATGGCATAGCAATGAATTGATCCTTAGCTCGATGGCATGACAGTGTAAAAATGTTCTTACCACCAACTGACAAGAGAGGAACTACAGTATGGGGAATGCTGCAAAGCTTCTCATTCTCCATTCTCCTAGATGTGCAGTTTCACCAGATTAGTGTTTCAAAAGTGAGAATAATACAACCAAGCAAAAATATCCTAACAAAATAGAAGCAAAAAGGGCACTGCTAACCCATTAGGGCCATCAAAGGCACATTTCTTAACCTATATACAAGGCTCCAGCTGTCAAGGTATGTTGGAACTTTTTGCAGTTACGGTAAGGCAGAAAGTAAAACACCCTTTAAAATTGCAAGGACGTAATGACATTTATATGCATTATGCACATAGGAGGAAAAACTAAGCTGCTGCTAATCGTGCTGATGAGAAGATAATAAATAGGAACAATAAAAAAACAAACATTTTAAAACCAGATAAGTGGTTCAATCAGTTAAACTGGTAGAACCGTGCTCTTCCGTTCGGCCGATTGAACCGATTGCATGTGATGTCATTTGATAGAATGCTCTGCATATATTAGATTACACACTTTCGAACAAAAGAAGCCCAGTGAGTCGGCGAAACCATAGCATCTTAATAGATTACACACGCTTGATGTCATCTTATAGCGTCCTATTCAATTTTTGATTAGGCCAATATGGTCAATAAATAAATTATCCACCACAAATTGTAGCAAGAAAACACCGGAGCAAATGGTTGGCATGCTTGTTAGTTACAAGAGGTTGGAGTGCCAAACCCCAACCCAATTCCGACACTACTCCTTTAAGTTTTTTTACGGCCCAGATCTGGTCCAGACTAGTTGACAAGTTTGCTAAGTATCAGTTGATAGGTACACCTGGTTATCAGTTGAAGAGGGTCAACACCACCGGTTCTTGATCAATACTATTTCTGTCGGGAAACCAAACCAGACCAGACAGGTCTGGTTCCCCATCCAACCAGAGCCACTTCTTAAAACTCCGACATGAACAGGAGTCGACAGAAAAGCACAATATGCTACTTTTTTCCTTTTGCCATCAATGTCTTAAATAGTGAATTGTCATGATCGGAATAGAACTCTAGATATCACAAGTAAGAAAACAATATGGCTCCGGGTCCAAGAGTTACCTTCAATTGGTACAAATCCCGAGTTATTTGCATACGTGGTTACGCAATAGGCACAAATGGAAGGTCACTAGCACAGGATCATCATCCCGGCATCTCCCAAGTTTTCATGAGTATCATTCATCTTATTTAGCAACATGATAATTTGATGTTCCTGCTTCCAACAGAATATATTAGCCACATTTGCAAATTTGGGCTACAAAATATGATATACAAAGCTTTTACCTCAAATAGAGCCTAATCCACACAATGGTGACCAAGAGAGATGCACAACAAGATCCTTCCAAAGATCTTCCCTTCTTCACATTGCTTGAAACATTCTTAAGTCCACTCACTACCGCTATTCGATTTGTTACGTCTAAAAAAGACTCCTCAGGTATTCGGAAGGAAATATAATCTGAAGCAAATTCAAAATCATCCTACAATAGCATACGAGTAATGATTAGCATGAAAAAGCGGTTGGACTCGCACATGTGGATCTACGGATAATATTTGTAGTTTCAGATTAAAGGTATATACCCTATACAAGGACCATGAATTGTGAATATATCTAGTGGATGCAGCGCGTAAGAGGGAATTGTAGCAATAAATTCTCACAAAGTATCTATTTCAAAATAGAAGAGAAAGGCATCTAGGCAGCTTCCTTGAAAATGTGATTATCAAATTAGTTTCTAATCGGGAAACATGGAATACAAGTATTTCCACACACAAGGATCATAACCTAAACACACAGCCCAATCCCATCGAGATCACCCAACTAAAGCTTCCATATACACTTTGTCAAGTAATCAAACCACGAGATCAAATACGAAAAACTAGATTATTAGATAGAGGGTAAGTGAAAAGCCATTGTTGAGGACAACCTCCAGAAGACAACCCCTAACCCCCAAAGGTTTCCTTTTCTTTCTCTCCTTCTCTCATTATAGTCTAAAGGTTACGATCACTCGGACAAGCAAATGAAAAATATAGGACAACTTTATGCTAATAAGAATAGAAATATCCACAGACAAACCCATTAACAGAAGTCCTGAATAAGCCAAACGAAAAATGAATATTTGAGCTCAAATAATTGATGAGTTGCGTAAAACCAAAAGCACAAACTTTTAATTAAAGGATTGCAATGTTTACATAAACAAATTTTGAGCCCAGGTAATATACTCAAACTCTTGTTGATCCACAATTTCACATTTGGTGCACATATCAGCAACGAGGACCAGACTCAAAAGGGGGAAAAGCAATCACTTCAAACGACAGATAACGGCAGTGATTTATCCCGTAGTTCATATTTTCCCACTGAGGTAGCATGTGTAAGAACAATTATAAATGGAAAAAGTAGATATAGGATTAATGTGAAGAATTTACAATGAAAGAGCAAAAAACAATACATTCAAGCAAGAACTCCTATTCACGAACAAGATTCCATTACATTTCAGCTTTTTAATTCTTTTGCTAATGACTGTGTTCCATCTATTGAAATTCTTTCACAAGTGTCCGTGCAAATATTCCGTGTCCCCAAAATCCTCCACACTACAGTAATTCTCCAATTCTCTGCATTGTTTGTCTGAGATAATAATGAGGGCAAGACATCTCACTGATCTGACAAGATATATCAAGGCAGAAAAGCGCAAGGAAATGCATTTGATATTTCGGAATATGAGACCTTCCAATCCAATGAAAAACGACAATCAACCCGTCATTTTTTACCCTTGTTACCGTGTGGTTACTTAAAGTAGTGCTGGACCAACAATAACCACAGTTGCAGCCCAGCAAACCACCCTAGCTCGAGTCAACCTCATCTAGTGGAAGTGCACTCAAGTATTTCTTGTTCCAGTCATGGAACAGAATTGGGAGAACCTGTAGGTATTATTGCGGGAATGATCCTAGCATTTATGCTTTGGTGGGTGTCCATTAATTCAAAAATGAATATAGGTGAAGATGATAGCAAGATGACCTGAAATGATGAACTAGCCCCCAAACCAGGAGTCATTTACAATTTCAAATTCACAACTTCGCCAACTAATTTGGTCACATTGCCTCAAAGTATGAGTTAGCCGCTAAAGCACATGAAAATAATACTAGGCCTGACAGCATATCATTTTGATATTTAAAGCATGACCAAAAGTAGAGAAAATCACTCACGGATCAATGGTAGTTTCTTCATCAGCCTTAGAAAGATCTAGAAGATGCATAGTAGCATCTTGATCATATAGAAACTTCAAGAACACTACAAAAAGTTCACCGTCAAACTCAAAAGAGTATATAGGAATTCACCATGAGGAAGGACCCTGATTGACAAAAGTTAGACAAACCTATTGTATGTTAAAAGTTGATCACTTGGCTCGACATCGATTGTTTTATACATTTCAAAAGCTAGCTGAAGAAATTTGCAAACTGAAAGAGAGACGAAAGCATAAGCTTCAGCAACATGCGCATTATTAACCAATGCAATATGCTTTAGATCCCTAAGGCAAATACTACAAGCATGCCACAGGCTCGAGAACTCCATAGGATCCTACCAATATTTTGACCTTGCTCTAGTGGTCACACTATGAATTTTTCATTTTGAAACAAGTAAAATTGCATTTCTTCAGGGTAGCATGTGAGAATTGAGAAGGTACAGACCCCAAGTTGTGTGAGGCATGGGAAGCAAAGATACAGAAAAGTCGTGCAATTTCTCTTTTTTGCTGCTTCAAAAACATGACGATATCAACAAAACAACAATGTGCTATTGTCAGTATTCCGTAACGACCTTAACAGTTACTAAATGGACCTTTGTTGAACAGGTTCAAGTCACGTGTAAAGCCCATCGTCTAATGATGACTCCTTTACAATATTGATAACAAGCTCATTTCAAATAATTAAAGGCTATTTAACTTACATCAATATGTCATTCTAAGCAACCCATATCATATCTTATCCACAAATAGTTCAACTTCATGTTTAAAATTTAGTAATTTAATGTCACTAAAGACATGATACCATACATGATGAGAGACAGGCAAGATATTAAAATAGTTTTTTTTTTTTTTTTTTTTTTTTTTTTGGTGATGGAGGATCCACTTTCCCTTGTCGGCTTATGCTGATTTGGTGTTCGTGATTATACCTCGGGGGAGACTAGCACAGCAACCCACCGCCATGGACCCCCAATTATATCACGGAGCCGATCAGGGAGTTCAAACCTAGAACCTCCGGAGAGGAAGTTTTGTGGCACCGGATCTTGTGTATTCGTTGGTTAAAGCTCAATATATTCTTACCCTTAACCAAAAAAAAAAAAAAAAAAAAGAAAAGAAAGAAAGGTAGAGAGATCACAAGAAAAATCATAACAGGCGTACCGGCTTCGCAACAGATGAGAGCACCCTCACTCAACCTGTACAAGCAACATTCCAGCCTTTTCCACTGCATTATCCGCCAGTCTCTCATCCAAACCAATACCTAGATAACAAGAACGCCATCTTGAAAGACCCCGAGCTCACCCATTCTAAAGCCAATGATTTCTACACGGGCTGCTAAGTAAATAACAATACTTCAATTAATTAACCCCGTAAGTCAAATATCATCTCTTAAGAAAACCGACACCCGATGAGGGATAAAAATAGCATTGACCACATACATTACTTGCTGGAACCATTGAAGTTAAAAGTTCACAAAAGAAAATGTTTTACACAGTAAATGGTCATTACGAGCCATGTTCATCTTCTGCAAACCGTGTTTGAACTAAACAACATACTCTAGAGTCTCCACCAAATAAAAGATATACTGGAAAATTCAATAAAGAAATGGAGTCTAGCCTGCTATCCAATTCATGCAAGTAGATTAGAAGTTTGGAATGTTCATGTGAAATTATCAAGTCCTGCCCCAAAGTTGCTTTAAGAGAGAGAGAGAGAGAGAGAGAGAGAGAGAGAGAGAGAGAGAAAGGGAGAGAGAGAGAGGCCATTTATGTGATGGTTGTGGGCTATAAGCACAATATTGCCAGGAAATGCTACCGTTTTCAAGGAGACAAAAGCCCTAGCCCTTTTGATAACACCTTGGGGAAGGATAACTTCTTTACAACATTTAAATATCAAACCACATCTCTAGAGTCCTATTACCTATTTAACTCCCCAACTATCAAATGTTTACACTTAAATGTAATGTGAAGTCCTGGCTTACAAGAGGGGTGGAGTACTATAACATTTAAATAGTAAACCACATCTTTATTTCTTAGCTTAACCTTTTTATTGCTTGGCAATTTTTCCACAAAATTCTACACCATCGTGAATGCACATTTTGATTAGACAAAAGGAGAAAGGAGACCAAAAGCATTGATTGGCAGTACCATGGAGTTAAAGAGAGTTCATAAGCCTTGGTAAGAAAGAAATAGGCAGGCTTTCAAAAATGAGGAAAGTTCGTAGGTCTTGTAAAAGATATTTGGCTTTCTACCTTATTTTTTTTCACATTGTGGTGGCAGTGCTTTGGACACCAAGTCTTTTTTTTTTTTTAAAGGTAAATATGAACTTATGGGTGGAAATTTGTAAATAGGAGGCATCCCCTTGGTGCTCTTGGTGCTCTTTAATAGACTTATCCAAAAAAAGGAAACAGGAGTCTAACCTTAAAGAATGTAACTAGAAACATCATTCCTCACTATACTAGTAATCACGAAGAATATGTAGCATGTACATGAGAGTCACTGTACCCACGAGAAGCACAGAATCTGATCTAATTAACAACAACCCTATAACGTGCGTGTACATGTGTGCACACCTGTGCAAGCACATGATCGCATGCATGTGCACACCCAAGCACATGTTCACAACACACAAAAATGCCCACATAAATGGAGAGAGATCTGGCAAGGAACAAACTGGAAATATATTTTCTCTAGATAATAAAGGATTTTGTTGAAAGAAAAAGTTCCAGTACATCAGTACATATGAGAACAAAACAAAAGAAAAACAAACAAAAATGAAGCATTAGAAGAGTATACAGAAACAGCACATGATGCTCAAAGCCGGTCAAAAGGTACAACGCAAAAGCAACCGAAGATTCCAAACCCTACATTTTGTTGCTTTCTTTCCTAAGGCACCACATGAGACAAAGGTGCAGTGCTACAGAACTTCTTAGAAATTGATCCTCCTAATTAGGTATTCCAACAATCAAAAAAGTGGATGGCATGTTTTGCAAGAACCAAACCACCTTAGACAAGCTGAAGATTTGATGTAAAAGCTTGCGAGCGAAGTCAGAAAGAAGAAAGAGATGATCGACATTTTCCCACAAGTGTTTTCACACACAACACCATTCTCTGAAAAATCAAATTCTGTTTACTGAGATTCTCAATCATAAGAACCTTATTCCAATTTGGTGCGCATTTACTACAAAACATGCACTCCCAAGTAATGGAGTTTGATTCTCACATATTAGAGTTGTATGTGTAAGCATTTGGGTGAAATGTCAAGGAACAAGGAAGCTTTGGTAGCAGATTGTTATTGTTTAAACAACGAAATGATCATTTGGGACATTGAGTTCGTGAGCCAAGCCCAAGATTAGGACTTCGAAGCTTTTGCCTGCCTTCTTTTATGTGTTGCATAATTCAAAGATTTTTGTTGCTTAACGGAAGAGATGGAATCTATTCTGTAAAGTCTTACTCCAAGCTGCTTGATAGGGAGATTCGTGGCAAAACAGATTTTCCCCAGAAATCGATTTGGAAAGTGAGAATTCCAATTAGAGTTTCTCTTTTTGCTTGGGAAGCAACCTGAGAACAAATCCTTACTTTAGAAATGAGGCAAAATACTGGTTAACGGTGTTTCCTCAGCAAAAAGAGGCAGAGTCCGCACAGCATCTCCTCCTTCATTGTTCTTCGACAAGAATTTGGACAGTTTCCTATGTTTGCGCTATGTTATCTTGGGTTATCAAAGTTTTATTGGGCAAGAACTTTGGTCATGGCAGGGCATTCCATTACAGCACAACAAGTGGGATTAATTTAATTCCCCTGTTTCTTTCGGTACAAAAATTGACTTGCAATTGTGAGGAGATATATGCTAAGATCTAAGGCAATAAACTCTTTCCTTTTAAATTGAGAACATATCTCTACACCTGCTAATTATAATGTGAACATATAAACATTATATATCCATATCTCCACGTACAGTACACTCAAAGCTCAAACTTAGATCAAGTTCAAGTTCAAAGCAATGATTAATGACCTACAATTTCCATTATACGCTTATAGGAGATATTGCCAACTTGTTGAATCGAGACTCAAATCAGATTTTAATTCAGATCATTGCATATGATATGTTCGTATGAAGAATCAACATCGGGGTGTTCTGAAAATTATGGCGTGTCTCAATATGTGCATAGCATAACTTCCGTAACAAATTCCTATCTTTATCGATCACCTCCAAGACTGTTCATTGAGATGCGTGAAATTTAATTATTTGGGAAAAAGGCCAAATGCAAAACCAATAATGCGCTTTTGTAGATGATTGAGGACAACCAGCAGAAGTTCTTTTCCAGCATCACAAACAACTTTTGATACACGCTTCATACCCTATCACTGAACCAACTAGCAAACTATGATTATAAAAACCAACCAAAAAAGCCAAAGTCCTATAGCAGTACCAGAGCTTAAAAAATTAGCCACATACCACTTCACCCAGAGAATTAACATGAAACTGATAGACTGAAAAATTCCTCCTGAGGGAAAGAGTCAAGACCTAGATAAGCAAACGAAAACAGTTCAATGAAGAAAAATGAAACGCCATCTACCACTCTGTATTAATAGTACTACTTGCCATGGTCACTAACAAGCTTTGCAACAAATCAAACTTCCTCATGAAATATGTTTATGGCGTCAGCCCACAGCTTATGCATTAGTGATAATGATGGCCAGATGAATGAAGTTAATCTTCAATGTTCAAAGCCTGTTGAGCAACTTGATGAAGTCCATTTTTTCTGCAGACGGAAAGAGATTGATAATCTAAGGAGGCATTCGGCTGATAAAGATTCCCAAAAGACCGTTCTAATTTCAATTTGAGAATTAAAACAGATCAGAAAATGAGTTTGGTAACACTTCGAAAGCAGTCGACGAATAAAAGGAAAACTATTCTCATAATCAAAATTACAAACTGAAGATGACTTTTTAGTATTCTCATTCCAAAAGCAAACATGGAGATTTGGAAAAAAAAAAAATAAGCCTATTTTTTGAAAGTGATGTAACCTGAGCATATTCTAACAATTTTTATCCCTAATGATATTATTTTCACTGAACAAATATTTTGTTAGCAAAACATTGAAAAAAGTTTCTATGAAAATGGAAACTAAAGGCATTTTCTAAAATTAAGCAGGCCTTAAGCGTCGAGAACAAAAATGACGTGTGAATCATGCGACGGTGTTTACAATTTTGCAACGAATTTGCCTCACAACATTCAACATCGAACTACACAGATTTTTAGAGACTTTTCTTGAAAGATAGGATAATACTTACAAAGTTGAGTAGAAATCTGAAGCATAAACAAGATAATTCAGACTTCCAAGTATGAGGCATCATGTTGTTCAGCTAATGGCGACTCTCGAAAGTCAACTCAAGCATTAAAAATTATCAGCAGGAAAGTTCGTTCACAATGTAAAGTTTAAAGTCATCTAAGAAAACTGCCTCAAAATTGCTCCACCCTAACCATCCATTTCTTTTTAAGGATGATGGTAATATCCCTTATGACCAAACTAAGTTAGATACCAATGAAAAAAATATTAGTGCACATAAACAACCATAATATAATCGTAACATCAAGTACAATCACTACCACATAAACTAGAACAGAATCTAGATTTGTACTCGGATCACCTTCATTCACACTAGGTTTTTTTCTGTAAAACGCCAACTCCTCAGTTCAACATCCTGTTCTCAATGAAGACATTCAAGTGCTTCACACACTGAATAGAAAAAAGAGAGAGCTTTCTCAATTTGAAGCAATTGTCAGGAGAGACCATCCCCAGCATTAGAGGTCCACCCACAATAGATGTTTGTTCTAAATCTGAGATTTCATCTTCATCTTGTCCAAGTATGTAGACCAGGGCCAGCTTTCTTGCAGCCAAAACACAAGCCACACCTCTACTAGCTGTAGCCAAGAATAAATAATTCAACTTGATTTCATTCCGATGGTCCTATAATATGGCCATAACTAATGCGATGTTTTGATACCTTTGTTGGGTAAAATTAATAAGTATAATACTTGAATCACACTAAAACATAGGCAGGAGCAATACTTATGTACCTGAAGAGGCTATCGTATGCATGTGAACCATGAACGCTCTACAATATCTTTCTACACTAAAGACCCTAATAGTATCTATCATCATGAACATGTACATACTAGTTTTTATTCAGTAACTCAGACTGCAATTAACTTACCATAAGAAGATAATTATTCTGTCTTTATTTATCGGCCACTAAAGATTCATCTTCTTCGCACTTTGACCTCCAAATTGATCTAAAATTTACAGGAAGACCTAATACTTTAGTATTTTACTTCTTCAAAGGAAAAAAATATTATTTGGAGCATAAATTTGCACGTTTTCAACCGTCAGAACAAACATGAAATTATCCATTAGAGAGGCACAATGTACCTACGCCAGTCATATTTAAACTTAAGAGTAGGTTGTAAAAGTGGGAATTTAGTAAGGAGCATGGATAGGATAATTCAGCTCCACCACCTAGTCAATAAAATAAATTTGTTATTGATACTAGCAAGTTTCAAACAATGATACAGAAAGGAAAGATTATGAGCAACAATAAGTTTCCAAAAATCCAAACTGCAAATGGACATGGTAAGAAGCTCAAGGAAAATGGTTTTCAGAGTATATAATTGATGGCATTGCAATAATTTGATCCTCAGCTCAATTGTACGGCGGTGTAAAACTTTTTTACCACAAACAACAAGGAATTACAGTATGGGGAATGCAGCAAATCTTCTCATTCTCCATCTCTAGGTGTAAGAGTCCAAGATGTGTAATTTCACCGGGTTAGTGTTAAGGAAGTGAGAATGAGACAACCAAGCAAAAGTGTTCTCACAAAATAGAAGCAAAAGTGGCACTATTAGCCCATTAGGGTCATAAAATGCACATTCCTTGACATACATTCAAGTACAAGGCTCCAGCTTTGTCAACACAATTTTTGCAATTATGTTAAGGCAGAAAGTATAACATCCTTTAAAATTGCAGGCATGAAATAGGATGTATATGCAAGTTTGTGGAGAAACTAAGCTGCCACTCCTCGTGTTGATGAGGAGAGCAGATACATAATAGGAAGAACAAAAGAATAAACGTTTTTAAAACCGGACTAATGGTTCAACCCATCAAAGTTTGGTAGAACCATGTTCTAATGATTCGACCGGTTGAGCCAACCGCATGTAAAGTTGTCAAATAGAATACACCTGTCCGAACAAAAGAAGCCCGGTCACTCGCCAAAGTTGCTTGAGCACAAAAGACAGGATTCCCATTCTTGATAGAATCGTTCAAATTTTTAATAGACTAACCCAATACGGTCAATAAATAAGCAATCCACCACAAAATGAAGCAAGAAGACACCGGAGCAGATGGTTGGCATGCCTTTTAGTTACAAAAGGTTAGAGTTCCAAACCCCAACCCAACTTCAATACTCTTCCTTAAAGTTTTTGAAAGGCCTAGAACTGGTCCAGACTAGTTGACAGGCTTGCCAGGTTACCAATTGATAGGTACTCATGATTACTGGTTCAACAGGGTCGATACCACCAGTTGTTGACCACTACTGTTTCTACTATGAAACCAGACTCGAAAGAAAAGAACAATGCCCAAGTTTTTTTCTTTTTGCCATCAATCTCTTAAATAGGGAATTGACATGTATAGGAACAAATAGAACTCGGGAGCATCTTATACTTCTCACAAGTAAGTAATCATTATGCAAGCTTTGGACACAAGTTACCTTCAATTGGTCCAACTCTCAATTAATTGCAAAAGAGGTTCTTGAAATATGCATAAATGGAAGGTCAATGGTCTGCAAGATCATCATCCAGGCATCTCCCAAGTTTTCACAAGCGTCATCCATCTTATTTAGCAACACAAAAATTTGAAGTTGATGTTTCCAACATAATTTATTAGCCACGTCTGCAAATAAGGGATTTAACGTATGAAATACCTAGCTTTTACCTTTTATAGAGCCAAATCCACACGATAGTAACCAGAAGGGATGTACAACAAGATCGATTCCAAAGGCCTTCCCTACTTCACATTGCTTGAATCATTTATAAATCACCTCACCACTACTATACCGTTTGTAACATCTAAAAAAGACTATTTGGAAGGAGATATAATCTATAAAACCAATTTCACGAGTTCAATTAGATGAAGCAAAGTAACAGGCATCCTGCAGAGTCATATAGAGAAATGATTAGCAAGAAAAAGCAGTTGTACTCTACACATGTAGATCTCCGGAGAAAATCATAGTTTCAGACTAAAGGTATATACCTCATAGAAGGATAGCAAAATGGGAATGTATCTGGTGGATGCTAAAACAGATGTAGGAGGGAACTGTGGCAATATTATTTCCTACTAATCTGGAAAAATGAGATATTGTTTTTCCATACACAATTATCATAAGCTAGACAGAAAGCCCAACCCAACAAGATCACCTAAGTTCCAATTACACGGTCAAGTAATCAACTTGAGATCAAATACAAAACATAGAATATTAGGAAGAGGGTAAGTGAAAAACCATTGTTGACTACAAAATCCAGAAGACAACACCCCACCCCCAAAGATTTCCTTTTCTTTTTCTCCTTCTTGATAGTCTCAAAGTTCAAGCTACTCAGCCAAGGAAATGAAAATTATTTGTACAATTTCATGGTAATAGGAAAATGGATAGAAAGATCTTCGAACAAACTCAAATAACTGATGAGTTGGGTAACACAAAAGCACAAGCTCTTAAGTGAAAGATTGCGATGTTCACATAAACCAATTTTGAACCCAGGTAATCATATTCAATCTCCTGTTATGCACACAAAGAGATCAAGAATTTCACATTTGGTACACATATCAACATGAGGACTAGACTTGAAAGTGGGAAAAAAAGCAATTATTTCAAACAACAGATAACAACAATGTTTTGTCCCATAATTCATATTTCTCCCAGAGGTGGCATACGTAAGAACACCTATGCATTGAAAACTAGATATAGCATTAATAAGAAGAATCTACAATGAAAGAACAATTAACGATACATTCAGGTAACAACTTCTATGCACTAACAAGATTATATTGCATTTGGCATTTCTAATTCTTTTGCCAATACCTATGTTCCATCTGTTGAAATTCCTCAAAAGTGTCCTTTGCGAGATATTCACTTGTCCCCAAATCCTCGAAGTTGCAATAATTTCTACGGCATAATAATGCATGTAAGAGATCTTGACGACTCGACCGGCAAAATACATCAAAGGCAAAAAAGCGCAAGAAATTACAATTGATCTTTCAAAAAGTGAGAACCTTCCAATCCAATGAGAAACAACAATCAACCCGTCAATTTAACACTCGTTACCATGTGGATAATTAAAATAGCGCTGGACCAACAAAAGCCACAGTTGACGACCAGCAAATCACCCAAACTTTATTCAACCTTAGTGCTCTAAGTATTTATGGAGACTGTAGCAAGATGACATGAAATGAAGAACTAACCCAAAAACCAGGAGTCATTTACAGTTGCATATCATCAGTTTAGCAAGTAATTTGGTCATGTTGGATTAAAGAATGATTCAACTTGCTAGAGCACGTGAAAACAATACTAGGCTTGACAGCATATTATTTAGACCTTTAATGCATGACCCTTCCGTTACACCATGGTATTAGAATTCTCTAGCACACAAATGGATAGCACAACCCAGTGAAGGCCTACCAAAATAGCGGTGGAGTACATGAAGGCAAAACTAAGCTAACCATACTCTGCAAGTATCCAAGGAATATTAAGCTAACCAACTGTCTCACTTCAAAGCAATTACAAGAAGAGATTGTCCACCTCCGCGCAATTGAAGCGATGAAGCACCAACTTTGAGTCCTCGTGACCATCACCAGCCAACACTTCTCCGAATTTCCCTCCGTCATCTTCACTTGCCGGTCGAAATCGAGCAAACTTCACAAAACCAAGTCGGAACAATTGAGTCAACCAGCCATTAGGTCGCAAAAGAATGCTAGGAGCTGAACCTAAGAAGCTGGAGGTTTTTCAAACTAGAGCTGAAATGGACGCATGACCCACAGTGGTCCTTTGCTGGTCTCCATAGCTAAAGCTCCATGAGTAGCCGAAAACGCAGCACCAGTGCCAGAACAAATCGCTAGGATGCGAGCTGAAAGAGGGCCTATGAAGGATAGAGCTTATAAAAACCAGAAGAATCACGGGATGACAACATGCAAACAACCTTTTACCATTCCAAGGATGCATTGTCACTGTTTGGAGAAGCTCAAGAAACATCGAGCTGCTGATCCTTCTATGATTTCATTCATTTTAGAAGTGTCTTTTGGAAGCTCTCTTGGATATTTCAGCATTTACATCAAGCAATGGAATAATAACTGAATCCTACCAGTGAGTAAGATGAAATCAATCCAGCAACTAACATCAACAAACTACTAATAATGCTCCAAAGTTTATGGGAACCCACTTAGTCAAACTCGATATTCTTTTTGAACTCTTTGGTACCAACTAATGGGGCTTCTAACATCATCAACCATAGAAGCTTTGATCAAATTACTATAGTGTATTTAACTCAAGATGGTTGCTTTGTGGGACATAGTATGATTCTTTTTCCTTATCATTATGTGCTATTCATGCATTAGAATTAATGCAAGACAGGTTTTCAAATGGAATATAGGATACTGAAAATTTTCCTCAAGAAACTTATGGAAATGATTCCTGTGTTTTTCTTTTCAGCAAGTAAATGAACTAACAAAAGCTTATGCACAATATAAGTAATTATTTCACTGTACACCTGATTATGTCAAAAGACATTCTAGTTAATGTCTTGCCTGGCTCAATAGTTTAGGTATACGGCAGATGGCTTTACCAACTCTACAAACATCAAGATGCATTCTTTGGAAGCCTTGGAGTAGGTATACCCTGGACTCAAACCAAATGAACATGGATCCATAGTCAGAAAAATTCGAATTGCAATTTTCTCAATCGATCCAAATAATTCATGATGCTTTTGCTTCTGCCCTGTTTGCTAGTTCATCACAGCCACACCACTAGGAGAAGAGCTTGTGCTTGCATTTGGCATTTCTAGATTGAGACGATTACCTAAATCTACAAATGTAGACGGTTACGTGAGACAAAATCCATGAAACTCAATGATTGGACAAATTTTATCACAAGTCAGTAGCATATGCAGAGTAAGGGATGCCCTATCAACATATTCCTTTTGCATGGAAATTCACTCTTAAGTGTACCTTAGAAATATGCAGTCATGAAGCGCATGATGAGCGTAGAGCAAACTAAAACCTCACATTAGAAGGATCACCATATAGGGTCCTTCATCGAGCATTTTCTTCAACCTATACAATGACCTTTGGCATGCTATCAAGAACCCGTACACGTCAGTTTTTCAGTACTTCCAGCATTCCAAAATCAATCAAATGTCAAGAATCTCTATTTTTCTGCATAGGATGAAGGATTTTACTTGAAAACTAACGTCAAATGATGCGCTTTGAAAGCCTTTTCATCTATTTCCGCTACTAGCATAACAAGCAGAACCATTTTGTCAAAGCACATATTAACTTCCATGAACATCTCCCTTGGATTCCTTGAGTTCAAGTAAGAAAACAATGGCGACACTATCAACCAGGAAATAATAATGACAAGATCATAAATCTTGAAAGATATTGCAAGTAGGAAATACAAATGAAAATTGGGCAGTAGATTTCAAAAAAGCATAGGTTGATTACCTGCTTTATATACCTTCAATAGAAAATGTGGATCCTTCCAATCTATTCCTCATCCGAGTCATCCGTACAGTATGGACATGGTTCGTAATATGGGCCATCTGTAATCTGATAATATCGATAAATCTGCGTTCCAGATAATTTCGGAATTGTTTTGAGCGACTTGCATCCAATGATATTTAGTTTTTCCAGAAACTCCAACCTATCGAGGCCCCGAATTTCAACCAAGTTTTTGCAGTCTCTAGCTTCTAATCTCTTCAGACTCCGGACTTTGGAAGGAGTAGCCTTTCAATTGAAGTGCACCAAGAGATTTCTAGTATTTCCAAGGACTCCAACCTATCGAGGCCATGAATTTCAGCTAATTTCTTGCACCAACCAACTTTTACTGTCTTCATACTTCCGGATTTTGGAAGGTGTAGCCTTCCAATTGAAGTGCACCCAGAGATAACTAGACTTTCCAAATACTCCAAACTATCGAGCCCTTGAATTTCGGCTAAGTTTTTGCAACGCCAAGCTATTAATTTCTTCAGCATACCGAATTTTGGAAGGTCTAGCCTTCCAATTGAAGTGCACCAGCTGATATCTAAACTTTCCAAATACTCCGACCTATCAAGGCCTTCAATTTCCGCTAAGTTTTCACAATATGTAGCTTCTAATTCCTTCAGCCTCCCGGACTTTGGAAGATCTAGCCTTCCAATTAAAACACAAGAATTGATATCTAGCCTTTCCAAAAACTCCGATCTATCAAGGCCTTGAATTTCGGTTAATGTGTTGCCCCCAAGTCGACGAATTCGATGGACTCGTTAACATTCAATTTCTTCAGACACCCGAATTTTGGAAGGTCCAACCGTTTGATTGAATTCGAGGGTTCGATAGTCAAGCTTTCCAAATACATCAATTTGTCAAGACCTCGAACTTCAAGTAGCTTCGGACTAGTGCAGACATCTAATGTCCTTAGATGGACAAACTGTGAAACGTCCAGTATTTTGATAGATTCACAGACAGAGACGTTCAAGACTTCCAACTTGAAGGGCGTGTTTAGGGATTGTGGTGATTCCGATTCTTCAATGTCCGTCGGTTGGGAGCATTTTGAACTCTTTAATTGCGTTGATGGAAGCTCCTGGATGCACTGGAGATTATGGCAACCGTGAACTACTAGTTCCTTAAGATGGGCTAGGTGGGAAGCGAAGGCAATTTGCGACTTTGACAAGTGACACTCAAATTTGTTAAGCCGGAAGGAAGCTCCGGCAGCGATTGGAGCTTGTAGGATAGTGAAAAATCAAGGCGTCGTAGGGAAGAAAGATTACACATGCTTTCTACCATTATCTCTTTCAGATTTATGCACAAGCGAGCATGTAAATCTCGGAGCTTTCTCAGACTCCCAATACCATTGGGTAATTCTTCTATACCACTTCCAGAAATATCTAGAATCTCTAGATTCTCCAAAGACCCTATGCTATTTGGTAATGCAGAAAGGGATGTACCGGATAGATCGAGTTGCCGCAGTGCTTTTAATTTACCTATTACTGTTGGAAGCTCCCTGGGGCAGAAACGAGGAACGGAGCGTTCGGTGCTCGCATCGGCGCCTACCGCGAGATGAAGCGGGTAGGACGAGCACAACTCCAAGCGAAGGAGGCCCTCCTCCTCCATGTCTTCGATGGAAGCGTCGTTTCACTTCAGTGCATTACACCCCTCGAGGATGAGAACCTCTAACTTCTCAAAAGCTGAGAGGAAGTCAGTATTTTCCAAGGATTCACACCATGAAAGGTCTAGATATTTAAGCTTCTTTGCCATCTACGTAAAAAAAAAAAAAAACAATAATGAATGTCGATGGGTGAGTGTAGTCATTATGCTTCAAAAGAAAGCATAAAAGAGAGGAAAAAAAGAGTTCAATTCTTACCTTGAAAAAACTCCATCCTCCCCATTTCTCATTTATCTCACTATATTTCAATTCAAGTACAGCTAATTCCTGCATGTGAAAATTGTCTACTTCAAAACTCGTGGGACATTCTTGCCATTGAAGCCATTTTAACTCCTCCATTGAGTCCTCAAAATCTCCACTAAGATGTGCCCCTTTCATGAAAAGGAATCTTAGACTCGTCAATTTTTTGAATTGTTCTGCTGTGTAATTGTCGCCATCTCGCTCAACTATTTTGCTGAGGCCTTCTGAGTTGCCTTTACTTAGATCAATGGCCTCAATCTTGTCTGTTCCCTGCAAGCAAGAATCAACGTTTATTAATGCTAAATCCAACTAAAGTAATCTAATATTATTTGTTCATATTGCGATTGATGTGCATTAATGTGTTCAAGAGACCAGCAATGCGAAGATATGATTTTTCTTTTTATGCCAATAAACAATATTTATAAAGGCTAACAAAGTGAAGGATGTCAACTTCCATTTTGAAATTTGGCCGTATACATTTGGATCTAAAAAAGAATTATGATGTCACGGTTCGTTCAAAGTAAAAACTTTAAAACTTGTAATCTTCTTCTTCTTCTTTCCCTTCTTTGTAGCTTCATTACCATACTAGTTAAGACAAGCGTGCAATGCAAGGAATTTAATCAAATTGCAATGCGCAAAATCAAAAGTTGATTTGATCTATTTTAATAGAAATATTTTTTCTCTATGTAAATTTCACATTAATTTTTTGTGTATATTACTCGACTGTGCTACTTAATAAAAAAAAAATAACACATACTCTTATTTTCCATTGGAGTAATAACTAATTACAAGAAACCGAATATTGTGACAATAGTTATATTAATATGTTATGTACTTATTATTTACTAGTTGTAACTTGAAATATTCTTAATTAATTATTTTCTAATCATAAATAACTAAGACAATAATATTAGTTCTGTTAATATTCTCTACAACTTATTATTATATCGTAAATTTTAGTTTAGCTTTAGATTACAATTTGATATATTCATAATCATAAAAAAAAAACTTATTAGCTATATTAATAATCTCTAAACTTTTGATTTTATCATAAATTTTAGTTTAAATATAAATTACAATTTGATATAATCATAATCATAAATAACCGAAATACTCAATTATAATAAAAATATTTAAAAAATTAATTGTGGAAAGTGCAAAGCATTTTTAGAAATGAGAAAATTGAAGCTATTTTTGGCTACAAGCCTTCATGGAATAGCTATTCCTTGGCCCCGACAGGAATAACTACTCCTGATTTTAATAGTATAGTAATTTCTAGCCCCTTTTTTTAATCAAATGAAGGAATAATTGCTTCATCAAAATAGAATGGAAATAGAATAGTTATTCCTGAGAACCAAATTGTAGCAAGCTTTCACAATTATTATTATTGTTGTTGTTATTGTTGTTGTTGTTGTTAGAAGTAATACAGAAAGTTCATGGACTTCCACATGTCATTTTCTTAGAACCAGAAATTTTGCTATTGTACTTCACAATGTTGTACAAGATTTCATGGATACTCATACGTGAACAACATAATAATTTGGGAAGGATTTAGATCTCAACACTCAAAAGGAATCCATGAAAGAGGAAGAAATCTTCAACATAAGTAATCTACTCAGATTAGTCATTGCTCCCAAAGAAATGCTCAAGTGACTACTATTAATCGACTATAAGATTAACAGTTGATTGTAGGTCACAAAAAACAAATAACAAATAATTAAAAATTATTGTGAGATTCACTCCTTTAAGAATATGTGGCTTACATATTATTATTATGGTATCCCAAAGACTATTATGCTAGCAGGAATTTTTCCCTCTCAAAATATTAGAATGCCCAATCTATCTTCAAGACTTCTTTGCGTGGTGTGCAACTCTTTTCAACTTAAAAAAATGGATAGGTAGGGTGTGGCCGAATCCGAAAAATAAGCCAACCTTTTGTACTCGGACCAAAGTCGCAAAACCTTTCAAACATCTATCAAGCCTAACCTTCAGCATCTACGACAGAGATAACATAACCTTTCAAACACCAAAAAAATAAAAATAAATAAAAAAGAAGAAGAAGAAGCCAACAGTTCAACCGTAGAACAAAGTTGACACCTAGTACAAATTTCATCTATTATAATGATTAAATCACCATGGATGAGCTACATTGTTCATTGTGCTAACGTACATGGTGACCCATGTCGACCCACACCAAAAAGGATGTTGCGTTTTACTTTATAATAATGTTAACAATTTGTTACAAAATTCCTGGCTTTTGTTAAAGAAGAAAAGTATCATAATTAACATGGTTCATTGTGCATATCCGCACAATGAGCTATGTCGAATGAATCGAGGTGATTTAAAGTGAAAATAGGCAGAATTGATAGCGGGCGTCATTTTTGTCCCATGAGTAAAAGGATTAGTTTGAAAGGTAACGTAATTTCCATTCCACATTCAAAATGCTGGGTCCATTTAGGATTTCTTTCAACTTGTGTAATCTTTATCCCAATCGCAAAAAGTCGTACTTCTTTTATTTGGTCTGTACTCATTAATATCCAACGGGTGAATTATAAGTGTGTTTCAATTATGCTTTAAATGTCTTCCATTTTTTTGTTTATTTAGTAAGTCGTGCTAGTCCTTTGTCGTTGCTTCGCACTCGGCATGCATTTTTTTGCATAAACACTTTGACAAAGGAGAGTATTGGGTGACCTCTCACGTCGCTTTGCCATGTTATAGGACGTCTTGTACAGGCAATCTTTCTACAATGCACTTCAGGTGCAACACTTGAGAAGAAGGATGTGGAGGAAATTCTTCATTTCCTTGATAGATCTCAAGTGGCATTTCGATCGAGCCTACGCTGGAGGGTCCTTCTAAAGGTTCGGCATAATTGTAAAAGGAAGAGGCTGAGAGTTGTGAGTGGCTAACCCAGCCTCCTTCGTCCCTTGGGACCAACAAGGGGTGGCAGTACTTTTTCAAAATAAAGAAGGACATTTGGCATTTGTTTTTCAATTGGAAGTGGCGCAAATTGTGGTTCTTTCAGCTGCTTGTATTTTAGATAATATGTATGAAAATAACTTCGGATATCTTCATTCAATGTTGGAATAAACTGAAAAGAAGAACTTATATCATTTTTAGCAGAACCACTCTGATTTCAACTTACGATAGTGCCATGGATGAAGAACGAAATGGAATCATGGAAGAATACTGACATAATTATATCAGACTGTACCCTTTTAGTTGTAAAATTTAGTTATACCATTATATTTGTAAATAAAATATACAACATATTCATTTTTATTTTGCTTAGTTTAGTTTGTTTTATTATGTAGTACGAAAGACATAATAAATGGACACCGGCTTCGAACTTGTTAATCTATGAATTAGCTCTTGTGATTATACATACGGTGAGACTGTAAATAAGTGCGAGTCTTTTGATCAACAACTAAAGTCAAACCAAATGATGGATTAAAAAGAGTAGAGTCGCAATCATGATTAATTCACAACTGCAAATACAATCTCATGCTTAATTATACAGAATAGAATTTTAGAGTATTTATCTCCTTGACCTTTAATGTAGAAAATAAGTATCCCTTCCATTCTCTATTATGGAATAGTGACTAAAATTTCATGAGAAATGTGGGCATCGTTAGTCCTATTATATTAATTCTAACATATGATTTATATATCCCGAGTAGCTACGATTTACAGTAGTATAGTCAAGTTATTTATTGCATGCGTCAAGGACACAACTAAATCAATATAGAAATTCAAGATTTTTGTCAATATAGAATACCCCTATCAATATCTAAAAAATTTGAAAGTACCTCATTCTTGGAGGTAACTTTGTAATATACACTTGCTTAAGAAATATCTTAGATAAGCTGCGATACTTACTAAGAGAGAAGCAACCTCCTACTTTCTAATCATGTCAATGAAACAATACAAGGATACTAATATTAGAAGGTTCTATGTTCACTAGAGCAAGCATTGAGTTGACGACCAACCCTACTCTAACAAGAGAACATGGACTAAGGGAACAAAAGAAGAGAAACGGTTACCTTATTTCTCTTTAGCACTTTCAAGGCTTCCTCGGAATCCCATAACCTGCTACGGTGCCAAGGCTGCTGCTCGTTTTCTTCACGAACAATTGTCCTACCAAGATCTCTTAATTGGTCATGCATTCGGAGCTCAAGATCATCTTCAATTTTTATTAATGACATAAATTTCAACACTTCAATGTTCTCCCCTGGAAAAAAGTCACAAGCATCCCACATGTAGAATGCGATTCTCCTGTCAGTGCCTATGAGAAAGCAAGCGATATCCAAAAATATTTGTTTTTGTCCATAGTCTAATGCATCGTAACTTATCCTTAACTTTTCTTGCACTTCTTTAAGAGGGACCTTTTGTAACTTTTTTATCATATCTCTCCATTCTTTTGATTCTCTTCCACAAAATAATGAACCTAAAACCTCAAGGGATAAGGGAAGTCCCCCAGCCGTGGATACAACTTCACGAGTGAGGCCCTCAAATTCACTTGGAGGAAAGTCCTTTCCAAACGCATGTTTGCTAAACAGAATCAAAGATTGATCGGGATCCAATTCGGTAAGGGCATAGTTTTGGTCCACCCCAGCTAATTCAAGAATTCTCTTGTTTCTCGCAGTAATAATGATCCTACTTCCCAAAGAAAACCAATCATGATTACCGGCCAAACACTTCACTTGATCGACATTATCCACATCATCAAGAAGAAGAAGGACCTTTTTATCTTTAGACCTAGAGGAGATGAAATTAATCCCTTCATCCTTATTATGAACTTCATTTCTTTTATCAATTATATCATGGATTAACTGATTTTGTAAGAGATGAACACCACCCTTACATGATTCCCTTATATCAGCAATAAAGCTACGATGCTCAAATTGATTGGATAGCTTGTTGTAAATGGTTTTAGCAAGAGTAGTTTTACCAATGCCTCCCATTCCATGGATGCCAACAAATAGGAGGGTATGAGATCTATCATCCAGAAGTTTCATAACATTCTTCACATGACTATCAATTCCGACCAAATTCTCGAAATGATCAACTCAAACTTTTTCTTCAGTTCATTCAACACTTTTCGGACAACCGATTTCACCAATTGTGCTTCAGACCTGTCAAATGTGACAAGAGTTCAAATATGTGGCAACAATAATTTTATATTGTTTGTTTATTGAGAACACAGTAATAAACAAATGTGGGATAAATTGAAAAAATTTAAGAATCATTTTTGTCATGCTTACATATATTTTCTTTTATGGTAAAACAAAAGTTGAGAAATGCTTGTGGTTGTTGCACATGGTATGCCCCATTCCACTATTACTCTGAGATAGTTTATTTAGCCAGAAGAAACTTAAGGATATGCTTATGAATCTTGGATGTTGCATATGTTATGGATTTGAACCAAATTTTAATTTTGTCGTTTCTTAAAAATAATAGGGATGATGTGGACGTGACTTTTTCCAGAGCATTTGAATAAGCAAAATTTCAATAAGCCAACCTAATATATGAGAGTCAACAATCAATCAATGGATTGGTCATAACTTTTTGTAATACCAATCCAAAAAGTCGTTCAGATTGTGATATTGTGAACATCTTGAATGCAATTGAGGGGATTTCTTCTTGTTTGTGCAATTCTACACACTTGCAATTTTCTGCTCATGTTGTGAATTTAGTATCATTATATTTTGGTGTTCTTATCCTTTTTCATTGCCTCTAGGAATAATAAAAGGTTGTACTTTATTTTCTTTTTGGGTATCTATGTTCTGTGATTTTAACTGATCTAATATTGATTTTATGGGGAAGTAGGAGAATAATTTTGACCCAAAATAAGAACGTTGCTTCAATATATGCAGGGGCACGAGATAGAAATTATCTGTTGAAGATAGGAAAAAGCATTTAAAATTATTTAAACAAGCACATAACAAAAATAATCCTTTTTTTCCTTTTTCACATTTAACGTCATCATATATAACCAATGGAACATTTCTTTTGTAAAAATATTTTTGATAACAACTAATCAACGACTTTAATGATTTAATATATGTAACCTGGGAAGATAAACAATTATGGCTTTGACAATAACCATGCACGGTATATGATGTTATGAGCTCTAAATAGAAATCACCAATAAGTTGTACTACTAATCTCAAATAAATAAATAATTAGAAAAATTTGTGACAAAGATTAATGTGGTGTACACTATAAACATTATATAAAAATGGCACAATGTAACAAAATCTTTGGATATAAGCGTAAATATTCATTCATAAAATGTTATTATTTAGGCAAATGGAATCACAACAATAAAATCTATAATTAGCTTGGTCGATATCATTAAAGCAAAAACTAAAAAAGAAAAAAGAAAAAAGAAAAAAGAGAGAATAACTTATAGAACTCTTGTATCGCAGGATCTTACGCCAACGAGATGTTATTGTTTATAACGAAAATGAAGGGGTGAGAATCAGAACAACCAGTAAACACCCACATATTAAAAGAAAGTAGAGAATGCCTTGGTGAGAAATTTTACCCGTTGGCTTCGTATCCTTTCAAGTTGCTGACTTCAAGGAGTGCTTGCTTCCATTTCTCCAAAATCGCTAGGTCGAAAGAAGACCTCTCACGCAAACGACTCTCGCGCTCATGAAATGCCTCTCCAAACCTCCCAGTTTGATATCGCACTTCGGCTGGTTTCACTTTGTAGAATATAGGCAGCACTATTTGCCCATTATAATTCTTGCGCTCCATTATTTGAACCAGTTCATCTAGGCACCAACTACTTGTACCATAATTCACAGAGAGAATGGGGATTAGGATCTTACTGCTCATGATGGCTTCCATAAGCAGTGGTTTGATGTCCTTGCCATGGCGAGCTCATCATCATCTCTGAAAGTGTGAATTCCGGCTCCGAGGAGCCCATGGTAGAGGTGATCGGTGAAGCCATCTCGAGTATCTGGGCCTCTGAAACTCAAGAACACCTCATAGCAGTTTCCAGTCAATGCACTATTGTTAATTTCTGTCGGAGACGAACCAGATCCAACGAAATTATTTTCTGTCAGCACAGTCATCGAACCAGATGCACCAGTATCAACATCCTCTGCATTTCCACTCGCATTAGTTTTCCTCTTCTTAATGCCACGATGCATTTCAGCCTCTGACTCTGCCATTGAGTTCAGCTTTCAAGCCCTAACGGAGAAAAAAACCAGAATGCCCATCAGAAAACAGGAAATGCCTTCTTGCCTCTTCTATTGTGGTCTGTTAAAATTTCAATACATATGAAGCGGTGGATTTGTTCGGAAGATGAAAAGCGTAGAGAGACTTATGACGAGGCTGCGACAGGGACTTGCAGGAGAAGATGAAAGACGGGAGAGAGAGAGAGAGAGATTTGTCTGTCTGATATTTTCCAAACGAGTGCTCGGAATATATGAAAACATCAAAAGCGTCGGGACAATGAAAGGTCCCCTGCTTAGTCCATTGCTTGCAGCATCTAACCGTCCTTTTCTTTTGTTCATTTGTTTTCCATAAGAGAAGGTATTTTTGTTAATTATATTTCAGCTCTTGATTCTACCTAGGAATTTTTTGGTCGTAATGCCATATGGAATTTACCCTTCTTACTTTAAGCCTTTTAAAAATTATACCATCAAACTAATAAACTTCATTTTAATACTGAAATGTCGTATTACAACAATCACTTATTCTAAAAAAAAATTGTATTATTTACGTGTGTCAATGATCATAAATATTATCAAATTGCTATATTTATTTATTTTGTACCCGAGCACAATGAGAATAATGTATTTTTGGTTCTTGTTCTACCTTAATTTTCCCTTCAATTTTCCCTTCTTTTCTTCTGTCAAATCTTAATTTCTCCTTCAAATCTCATAAATAAATCCAAATGCCTTCTTGCTTTTGCTTTTCTTTCTCATACATATATTTTTTTTTATTAATTTGATTTATCTGGTTGGCATGAAACAATAAAATTCACGCATTGCCTTCGTGTGGTGGAAGTTTCAATGCAGTGGCGAATTCAAGGCAATCCTACCTGGGAAGAAGATAATATGTGAGCAAGTTTCAGTGCACAGGAATGAAAAAAAAAAATAAAACCAAAAATAAATGAGAATTGCTATTCTGATACCGTAAATTAGAATGGTCGATTCCATGTCTAATCCTATGCACGATCGAGAACTGAAGTAATTACTAATTTTTGGAACCAAGAACTAAAGTAATTACTAATTTTTGGAAGCGGGGCCAAGGCCGGAACCTACCTGATCTAATAAAACAGGTCACTAAAAATGAAACCTCACGGTTAGCCTAGAACTCGGAAGAAGAGAAAATAGATGAGGCCTAAATATTATTTCTTTTTGTGAAAAAATAAAACTTTTGGCATGAATGGACCTTTTTTTCCTTGGTCCTAGAACATTAACGAACTCCGAAGGATGCGTGGAGGTTTTTTTATGGCATTGGATAATAGTTGTGTTTGTTTCATGAAAAACGTAACATTTAAAAAAATATTTTTTTGGAAAAACGTTTTCCAGGAAAAATAAAGTTTTGACTGACAATATTTTTTGATATTTAGATTGTATTTGAAAAAATGATTAAATGACATTTGGTTCCTCTTATTTTCAAATTAATTTGTTGAGTCTATGATACTTAATGGATTTTAGTTAATCTAGAATTTGAACTTGCAAAATGAAAAATGAAAAGGAAACCAGAATTCGTACACGTCTTTTTTTTTTCCTGAAAATGGACATGATTTCCGGTTACATTTCGGGCCATTCATCAAGTGAATTAGCTAATAGGAATAGCGATCGCAGAACCATGGAACAAAAAGGCCGAGAAACAATCAGGTCGAACTCAAAAGGAAATCGTGATGATCGTATTTTTTTTTTTTTTGGGATCTCCAGATCACTCTTGGATCCAGAAATAGCTGTCTCCACAGCCGATCACCCATAAAAAGCGCAAGGACTCTAGAACAGATCGCCACCAAAAGATCAAGCAGGGCTGGACCGAAGAGGCGGCACAAAGTAGAGCGACAGTTACTAAGGAGAGAGCGAACTCAGAGTCTTCAGCCTCCGCAGCTCCCCGACCCACTTCGGGAGCAAACTGAACTCCTTCTTATACAAATACAGGTCCTTCACCGCGGAACCGTTCAAGGCCGGGGACAGCAGCGGGTACTCCAGGTTCTCCCCGGACACGAGACTTCGGGACGGAAGAGAGATTTCGACGAGGGGAAGGGGACGATTCTCGGAACGACGAGCGGAATTTCGAAGAAATCGACGGGGGAAGGGAAGGGAAGGGAACGGCGACGGTGAAGAAGATGAGCGTCGGTAAAGAAGAGCCGAAGAAGAAGGGCGAGCGAAAAATCGAAGGGAGAGCGAACAGCGTACCTCAGAAAAAGCGAAAGAACCTGGAACCGTGTTGAGCGTCGTTGAAGAAGTGCCAGACCTTCAATGATGAAGAAGAAGATCAGGACCTTCAATGGCGAAGAAGATGTGCGTCGTTGAAGAAGAACCGAGGAAGAAAGATGAGCGAAAGATCGAAGGGAGAGAGCCGCGTACCTCAAGAAAAGCGAGAGAGTCTGGAGAGGAAAAGGTGAGAAGGTGAAAAGGGAAAGTATTTTCAGCTGAGGAGGAGGAATTCGTTTTTCTAAATTAATACATAATATTTGTGTTGATGATAAAATATTTTTCGTTGATCAAATCTTTTTTAAAGAATTAAATGATTGAAAATCAGGAAAATGCTTTTTGGTAAAATACTTTTAGTAAAACAAACAAACCCAATAAAGATATAGTGAATTTTTTGAGAGAGCACAAGAAATTCTCAAGTTTTCAGTTTTATATTTGTATAAATAGATAATGTTTAGAACTTAAATAAAGCTTTTTTAACCATAGAAACTTAAATAATTCTAACTCCACAAAGTTTTTTTGGTCAAAAAATTCCACAAAGTTTATAGAGCTATTTCCTTACCTACATAGTATCAAAAGTAGTCTTATCTTTCGGATTATTATCATTTTTAGAATAAAGTATTTAATTTCAAATATGTTGAGTTTATATATCAATAAATTTGAATTTACTTTCTTTAATATTATGAAATGGTCAAGCTCTTGCATGTTATAAGATGATTTCATTACTGTGTTTGGACAAAATGATAATCTAGAAGGGTACAAGCTCCTATGTACACGCTTATATGGTGATCATGTGCACAAACATTCTAAGAAAGTAAACTTTTGATCATCATATTCTTGTGAATTAGATTTTAATCCTAATAAATTTTTTAGCGACAGAACTAATCAAAAACATATTCATTAGATTGATTAAATGCTTTCGACCCTTGAATAAATTAAATTCATTTCCCTAGATAATCTAAATCAATCACATATTTGTGTGCCCTTTTTTGCTAGTGAATTGGATTAGTGAACTAATCTAGGTGGACTGATTCCCAATTTTCTAATCAAACACAGTTTCATTTTGGATATAATTTTCCATGTCATTTTTTTAAAAGTGGATTTTTTAATGCCACGTCAAACAAGTAACAACATTGTTTAGCGTAGGATTAATGAGGTAAATTTGAGATTGGTTATTGATTTTTTTCAGATAAAAAAGTGTTGGCATATTTTTATTGGACATTAATTTTGAATTTTTCAGAGAAAAGAATTGGAGTAGATTTAGGACTAAATCCAAAGTTAAAGATTTTTTTAGATAAAAAGTTTTGGGGTAGAATTAAAATTGGATTTAAAATTCAAGAGGTTTTAGGAGAGCAGACCCATTTAAAAAAGGGAAAGAAAATCGAGGAGCTTCACTCGTTTTAATCACGGGGCGGATATGAAATTAAATAGCATTTATTTTTCTATCTATCCCTTTGCCCGATGGCTGGGTCCTACCAGTCCTTACTTCACTTGAGGCCACCACTCTTCTTTTTACTTGAGGTTCTTGCCCTTGTTCGGGGCGAATTTGAAACTAAATATGAAGTTCAAAATTTTTTAAGACGAAAAAATTATGGGATGATTTAACATTGAGTCTAAAATTAAGGATTTTATGAAATAAAAAAATTTTGGGACAAAATTAAAACAGAACCTACAATTTGAGGGTTTTTAAGAGATGCAAAGGGAAAAGGGAGAGCACGCACCAAGAGAGAAATGAAAAGAAAGGAAAAAGAAGAAAAAAAGAAAATGAAAAGAGAGTGGGTTTTGCATGCAGATTTCCCCTAGATTTACTTCCATTCGCGGTGTGCCGAATAAGGATTTAAGCCATTTGTCCGTCTAATTGGAGTGGTTTTTGGAATTACAGTACAAATTACAAAATTATATGAAATTTATATTGCGAAATTCAATTTTGAAGTTGTGAAGCTGTGAAAGTAAGGGTATCGTGAGGCTGTGAAGTAAACAAGAGTTGATCTGAAATAACATTTTAATAGACAAGGTCCAATAAAATTTCAATACCCATATAACGGTGGATTTGTTGGGAAGAAGAAAAGTGGAGAGAGACTTGGGACGAGTCTTCGTTGAACTTAGTCCATTGCTTGCACCATTGAACTTTCCTTTTCCTTTTGTTAAGTTATTTTTCACTGGAAATGGTATTTTTATTGAATATTTTTAAGCTCTTGATCCCACTTAAAAATTTAATCCCTCTCACTTTAAGCCTGTTAAATATTATAATGTTAAATCGATAAACTTCACTTCAATACTTATAAGTTCAATGAGTTAACACATGCGATTATCAACATACTATATATATATTTATTTTGTACCCAAGCATAATAAGAAGAATTTCTTCTGCTATGATTCTGCCTTAATTTTCCCTTCAAATTTCATAAATTAATCAAAATACCTTTTCGCTTATGCTCTTACTTTATTATATATAAATTTTTATTGATTTGATTTATCTAATTCAATCAATTGGCACGTATCAATAATTCAAACTTGTGGAGGTGGATATCAATTACTAATTTGTTGACTGGGACCACCGACCGTGCATTTATAGTCTTTGCCTTCATGGCGGGGAAGTTTTGATGGGGTGCATTTATAGTCGTTGCCTTCACGGTGGGAAGTTTTGATGGATAGGAGAATCCAAGGCGATCCTGCCCCCGAAGAAAATAATATGTGAGCAAGTTTCGACGCAAAAGCAATTAAAAAAAGTAAAATAAAAAGTAAAAGAGAACTACTTTATTGAAACCCGTGGAAAACGGTCATAATTGGTGAATACGTACAAAGCATCAGGACAATTGCTGCACCATTGAACTTGTTTTTTAGGACCCAAATAAAAAATTTCCTTTTTTTTTAATTTATTTTTATCAGAAAAGTTACGTTTGTTGAATATATTTAAACTCTTGATCCCAATTAAAAATTTACCTTGATCCCAGCCAATGGCATTGAATTAGACCCATAATAAATATAGTCTATAATGAAGAATAGACCAAAAGGACTTCCAATGATACATAACCTTTTTACACACATCTACCTTAATTTTGCTAGTAATTGAATATGATGGCAAATAGAGTGGGAAGTTTTTCTAAATATAAAATAGGACATGGACAACCACTTGAATCCATCTAGACAAGAAACATGCAGATGCATGGGCCACTGATAAATTTTATCATTTCTTGGACTAATTAAAGAGCAACCAATGTTGAATAAAAATCGGTATGATGATAGATATTTTCATAGCCCTTACTACACGTCTTTGAAGGTGGAGGCCACTCTGAAAACAACTGCTCCGTATTTTTTGTCTTTCCTCTTATCTAACTTCTTTTCCAAGTAGACTTTTCAACTCCATGATGATGACTCTTTCATGTTCCTTTGCACTGACATGGATTTGCTGGAGAAAATTAAAAGTGGAGAGAGAGATTCGTCCGGTCCAATATTTTTCCACACAAGTGCTCGAGTAGATGAAAACGTACAAAGCGTCAGGACAATGACGAGGGCTTAGTCCACTGCTTGCACCGTCCAACTTTCCTCTTTCTTTTGTTAATTTATTTTCCATCAGAAAAGGTGTTTTTGGTTAAATATATTTCAGCTCTTTATCACACTTAGGAAGTTATCCCTCTTACTTTGAGCCTGATATATGTTACCTATAATCTTTATTTTTATACTAAAATATTGTATTATTAATGATAGCTTATTCTAAAAAATTATGTTATCAACGCTTGTTGAGGATCATAAAAAAAATATTAACACGCATAAATGTATGTGTGTATATATAAATTTATATTCATTTAGTACCGTAACACAATGAAAAGAATTTATTTTTTACTTAGGTTCCGTCATAATTTCTCCTTCAAATCTCATAAATGAATCAAAATATGTTTTTGCTTTTACTTTACTTCATATATATATATATATATATATATATATATATATATATATATATATATTATTGATTTGATTTATCTAATCTAATTAGTTGATATGTATCAATAATTTAAATTTGCCGAACTGAATATAAATTAGTAATTCATTGACCGAACCATTAGACATGCATTTATGGTCGTCGCCCGGTAGAAGTTTCAATGCATAGGAAAAGTTGAACTTTCAAGGAAATGCAGACGCTGCAAAAGTAGATTTTAAATGAGACTGCAACTTTTTGCTACTTGTTGTTTTTTCACGGGTGCCCTGACAACTCTCTCTCTCTCTCTCTCTCTCTCTCTTCATTTTTTCTTTTCACCTCCTCTGTCCTTCCTTTTTTTTTTCTTTTCCATTGCAGGCCACTATATCAGTTTTTCTTTGTAAAAGCTTTCTCTCTTCTGCCAACCATAACCTCTCTCTCTCTATCTCCTTTTCTTGGCACGGAAGAAAAGCTCCATCTTTTTCTTTTTCAAGCTCCCCTTGGCAATTATGGTATGCGGAAAAATGCCACACCCACTCGGTCGAGAATCCTCTGCTTTTTCATGCCTAGATTTTCTTGTTTTCTTTGGCCGTGAATTTCGATCTACGAATGTCAAGATTGCGACCTTGTCAAAATGGAAATTACTCTCTTGATCTTGTCCTCAAGGTTTTTGCTGCTATTCAAAACAAATTTGGGACTGGATATAAAATTTGAAAAACTTTTTTAGACAAAAAAAATTGAAGGTTGATATAGCATTTGGTTTTAAGTTGAGGGTTTTTTAAACAAAAAAAATTCGGGATAAAATTAAAATTGAACCTAAAAATCGAGAGTTTTTAAAGAATTAGAACCATATAAAAAGTGGAAAGAAAAAGTGGAGGAGCTTCACCTCTTTTTATCATCCAGGGGCATATTTGTAATTAGATTGCATGTGATGAGTTTATTTCTACCCCACTCCCGGTGGCTCGGCCCAGGAGTCCTTTTCCTTTCTGAGGCTACTGCTCTTCTCTACCAAGTTTTTGTCCACTTCTTATTGCAAAGGAGTGGCTAGCCCACCAATTCTTTCTCTACCTAATTACGAAGTTACTCAAATTTATTGATGTCACAATTTCTTAATCAACACAAAGCCAAATTAGTAAATTAAAATTTTCAATTTTTTCCAAAATTTTTTTGCTTGGTTTAGTTTAGCACTTGCAATATTCCTTCAACACCTAAATTGTAATGTGTGTTAATTCAAATATTTATATTATTGAATGAAACTAATACGCGAAATGTTAATTCATTTATATTAAGCTGCATTTTAAATAACACTTTAACATAAATGCATGCGGTTCCTCTTAAATAATGAGGGTAGCTATTTTAATGAAAATGTAAAATAAACCAACAAAGAGTTGATCTAGTGGTAGCATGCTAATCCGGACTTCACCTGCCAATGGGCAAGGATTCAAATCCCGGCAAAAAGCCCTTGTTGGAAGGGAAGAAATCCTTGATGCTCAATCCCCAAATTAGTTGCGTACTTTAGCCACCATTTTATTTACCAAAAAATAAATAAATATAAAATAGGTTTTATTTACCATCCAAAATACACCTAGCCATATTATTCTCATCCAACAATTTATTTTATGTAGATCTATTCCCATTAAATAATGAGGGTAACTATATTTGAAAATATGTTAAATAGATTTTACTAGTCACTCAAAATATATCTAAGCATATTAATATTGTTATTCAACTTGATTGGTACAAGAAGTGAAGCATTTTGTATGCTCAATAGAAAGAAACTTTATTCCAATATCCACTTGAATAATCAATGCTATTTAAATACCACCAATCCAAACTAAACCATCGATACTTGAAATTGTGAAGTGTAAAAAAAAAGAGTGCTTCTGCATTTCACAAGCACTCCTGTTCATACTATTGATTTATAATACTTTATAACTACTAAATTATCACATCAATTCAAGAGCTTAATTGCATTATTCTCTAAAGCTAATCAACTCTAGCTCGTAAGTTGAGAGTGCTTTGCCTAAAATGCGTCCAATATAAGAGGCACCAAACACGAATGTAATATATTAGCCTATGCATTTTTACCACTCTAATAGAAGAGTATTAGGTGTATTTACCATGTCAATTGTTGCAATACTAACATATTCAACCTATTAATATATACAATAGTCCATCATCAGTTTGATGTATTAAAGTTGATATCTGATAACAACTAACACAAATTTATCGAATTCAACAAAGTATTTTTATTAAAAGGTAATGCCATGACTTTACGTTTTTATCATATTATTAATTCATTATATGCATGCTATTTAGTGCCGTAAATATTGCTTTAAGTTTATATTTGTGATGTTCATTTTTTCACACTAGTTTTTCCGACATCATATCGTGCAAAAGTTTGACAAACATCATGGCCCTTCAAGTAAATTTTCTCATGAAGTCTAGACTAAGGCTTCTGCAATGTCTTTGGCCTGAATTATACTTGCTGGGTAGGGGAAGATCTTCATAGGCTCTCTCAATCTTCCTAGTATAGAGCAGAATCCCAATAGTCGGGAGAGGAGCAATAAGTATGCAAGGCAGGCCAACCTCAAGCCAAACAACACAAAGCGTCGGATAAGTGTTCAGTATCGAAGTTGGAAGTGTCATCTCTGAAGTGACCAACAGAAGTGAAATCTAGCCTAAGAAATGGCATAAACATCTAGAACTTTTACAAGCATAACCTCGCCTAGGAATAGTTGTTTACTTAACCAGCCCATTACTTCCCAAGCAATAATGATTTGCTATCAGTCTACCATCAAATCCCTTTAATAAGAAAAACTGCTGTATGAGAAGCAAGAACAAGGAAAGGACTCATTTACTGAATATGACAGACCTTATAGCTAAATATTTGATTTGAATAGACAAGACACCAACAATATTTTCGATTGGGAAGACACCAAATATACTAAAGTGCAAAATCCCATCTATATCTCCACTACAAAGGCCATGCAAACATTGCTTTGAAGAATTTGAGAGCTCTACAAATGAATCTTGAACCTTGTCGTTAATCCAGCATCTCCGGGTACTAGTCCAGGCATTCGAGGAACTCCTGGAGCTGGAGGGAAGAACTGAGTAGTGCGATCTTCAAATGCGAAAGAGTTACCAGAAGCATTCTATAAAACAAATGAATAATTACTTTCCAGTTGGAAAATAAAAAGGTGAAAAAATATGAGATCGAGCTAAAGAGTCAAACAAATCAACAAGTTACGAGATGATGCCAAACATACGCATCCAAAAAATCTTCCATAAACCCATACTAAAGCTATTGGACTGTGAAATAAGATTCTAAGTTTGAAAAAGAAGTATTTAAGAACACCACACTAAAATAACTACTTAATTGCAAACGAAGCATTATGAAAGGTGTGAGCCATAAGATATCTGCTATTGGTAATAAAGATCACGAAATCGTACCAACTTTTAAGTTGAAAGATGCCATACTCCATTCACTTGGGCATCCTCCTCCCAGTTGAGACACACCCCAACTGCCATACTTCAAGCTTCTCAAGAGTTTTCCATACTGCTTCATATTTATACCCTGTTAGAATGATTATACCACAGTGTGCATAACTGCTGCAAGCACTAGCATGTCAAAAGCAGCACCCTGCACATTTATAGTTCCATAAAGACAGCTACTTTGGTAAGTAACATTCATTATGTATAAACTTCTCTTCTCAGCAATTCTTGTGTATCCATAAGTGCTATATTAGATTTGAATCAGATTTCGGATCCATCTATATTGATTGACTGCAATCCAAGAAGTGGATGATTAGTCATAAACTGGTAGAAATCTCAAAGAAACAGAATTGTAGCATCCTCAGCCATGTACTCAGCCATTCTACTCATGACCAAGCCGCTATGGCTTGATAAAAACATAACCAGTTATTTACAAACTTTTCCACCCACAAGCATAATTGAGGCACACACAAATCCCATCATTTAAGGGTCACCTAAATTATTACCTTCCTAATTTGACTGAACTGAACAAATTTATAACAATTGAAAGAAGCTACTAATTTTCATGAAAATGAGCATCTCATGAATGAATGCTTCAGTACAACACCTTCCACCTAGACCATAGATGTAGATTCTCACCACAAGCTGGACCCCAGCACACACTATCCTGTAATTTGTCGTTGACAATTGAAATAGTCTCAACCATCGATGACAACATTAGCAGTGAAGTAAAAATCTTGTCCTACACGAGAATGCGATTGAGCACATCAATAAGATTCAACTCCTAAAGTATATAAATCTATTAAATGAGCATATTAATTCTGTATGATATGTGACTAAAGTAACTCACTGCGGATTTAACTGATTAGATATGAGTCAATCAATTTCCTTGATTCATAATTTAACGCATGTATCAAACAATGTAACGTCAAAAACATTTCACGGCTTTGATATAGGACCGAGTCCCAAAATAAAGAATAAATATTTAAGCATTACACGCAAAATTGCCTAAGCAACACACCCAGGGTTTCTTAAGCATCATGCCAAAGATGAATTGCATCACACAATCTGCAAAGCAAACACTTGCCAAGTTCAATAACAAGAAACATTATTGGAGTATACGTAAGATCCTACTATGCAAGCTTAAAAAAAGAAAGAAAAGGAAATTTCGTAAAATCCTAATAATACTCAAATCCTAGTTGATACTTTTAGTGATTAAACTTCAAGAAGAATCCTGATCCTTGTCTGAGTTTTAAAGTCAATCTTCACCAAAAACTTGGTAGTCATCCTGCATGATTTTGTTGGCTGCATCAGGCTTAGTGGATGTTTTGATTGTCTCAGGACGTTTTGATTGTCTCATACTCAATTCTATGAATGGGAATCCAATTACAATACTATGTATAAGATCTTTGCGTCCTTGCAGTCAAATGGGTACTCATTGGGCAAAAGAAAAATAATTTGTAGCAATATTTCATGTCTGGAGATAATAAAATTAGTTGAATTTGAAGTATCTTTGTGATTAGTTATTATCTAATAATTAATTTACATATGTCATGGAATACCAATCTCAAACATTATATCAGATTTTATGATTCCATTAGATTAAAATCACGATCCACAATCGAAAGATTTAATTTTTTTATTCATGACTCACATTTCCATGTGACCACTCAGGTGAGGCTACCTACTTAACAGTTAATTAATAAACGAATATTGTTCCATGTTCAAAGTTCAAACCGCGAAAGACAGATTGACTCATGTAATCTTATATAACTAAACGATAGAGCCAACTTGATCAACAACCTGACCTATCATGACTTGTTTATATTTAGTTCAGTAAGTTCTCTAATAAAAAATCATACATAAATTTGGTTTCCTTAGTTGTTACATATTATGATTTGATCACACCATATAAATAAAACATTTCATGTAAACCTAGGATTTTGTAAGCTTATGGCTAGTCCCTTTTCAAACTTATTTGACATTGATGAAGATATGCATATGGTACATATGTCACGTTGGTCATGTTAGGATGGGAATGACCCATTCAATTCAATCAAATTAGTTAAATGGGTTATACATCTCTTGCCTATTTAACAAATGGGTCATGTTCAAATAGAATTTTCTAATAAAAATTTTTGTTAATCTTATCCTGCTCAGATTGACCTATCTACCAATCCATTGTTAACTTGACATTGAGGGACATGACCAATAAAAATGGAGTGCTGCCTCTATTAGCAGCTGAATGTTCAGTTGGCAAGTTTGTTGTTTGCATTGCATCATGCAGATTTTAAGCAATTCAGAATATTTCCCAAGAGACTAGAGAAAAACACGTTTTGATGATAAAGGAATTTTCAGGAGGAATATCTAGTTGAGAAGTATTGAGGGTAACGTTCAAGTAACAACATAGAAAACTTACTTCGACATCATGCAGTAAAACTGTACCGTCTTCAAGTCCCAAGACAACAACCTTGCCATCAGGACACCAGCATAATGATGTTACACATTTAACTGGAGCAGACTAGAATGATTAAGAGAAGCTAGTATTGACAACACACATTGAAATGTGCAAAGAAAGTGAATTCATTGTAAACGAGAGAGAGAGAGAGAGAGAGAGAGAGAGAGAGAGAGAGAGAGAGAATATTTTGTCCCAGTAAAATTAATAGAAGAAGAGGAAAGATAGAGGATAGACATTAACCAACAAAATGTTAATCAAAATTTATGAAGTGAGGGAAAATGTAATAACTGTACAAAATAACTGAGAGGGATATTAGTCACTCGATATGGGATTTCTTTGAGCTAGTAGGTCATCTAAAGCAAGGGAGTCTATATCTTGTTGGCAGCCTCCAATCCAATATCATCATAAAACAAACCTTTTTGTTCAATTATGGAACCTCAAGGCGAAGTGGTTGCACGAAAAATTACTTCAGGCGAGGATTACAAGTGTAATAGTATTTACAACTTAGGATCTTAAGAGAAACCATTCGAGGATTGGCTCTAGTACTATAGTGCACTCAAAACATTCTCCATATCCAGAAGACAATATGATGACCGAAGCATTGAGATGTTTCCAGAGAAAAAATCTCCTCTCTAAATTTTTCCGGTGAGAATAGACATTAAGGACTACCAAGGCTAGGCATCTAATTCTAAGTTCTTACAACTTTGAATTACGAAAAGATTAAGTCATATAGGAACCCAACATACTTGGATGTAGCTCCCCCTGACCCTCCTAGTCTTTTTACTTTCTCCAATTTCTACTCCATCCGTCTTGACCAGATTGTCATACAAGTACGCAGCATAGCTCGAGATATATCCTATTCAAAAGTTAGAACTCCCACCATCAAACTCGATTAATCAAACTGACGTGACGAAATGCCCCCCAGTAATGACAAGAAGATAAATAAAACTTCAAGCAATACAAAATGTAAGAAACTTTCTGCCTGTAGTCTATATTTCAGTATCCAATAAATCCCTCCTTGCAGGGCATGCTCAGTCAGTTAAAGAATGATCAATCAGTAAAGGAAGAGGACTCAGCAGTAAAATTACACTGTGAGAGTCATAATCAGGAATCTAAGATCTTTTCAGATGCCTGATGACATTTAGATAATATTCTGCAGTGGCTAAACCTGCCAACTCCAAGTGGTAATCAAGCATTTCTGCATCTGACAGAGCTAGTCTATCTAGCATACATGGCATCCCCTCCAATTCATGTTAGTTATTTTCATGGACACTTTAACTGGCGTACGAAGAAGGGCAACAAGAAGGCAATACAGGAGTATGGTACACTTACGGTCGGGGTAGATGACTGACCGGCTAGGTTATGGAAAAAATCTCGCAAAGGCAACAACCTGGTCGAGAAGTTAATAGGAATCTATGTGCCTATAAATAAAATCCCTTCATTCAACTAATACCAGCTTGGAATTCTTTACTTGCAACTAAGTCATCTCTAGATTTCCACTCGCATCACCATCATTCACTCTTCATTTCTGTGTAAAATACCAACTCCTTAGTTCAACAGAACCTCCTCATTTAGACTTTCAACCACTTTTATCTCTAAATTCGTCCAATTATCCATCGAATGCAATTTGAACTAGATTGGCATTACAATGGTCCTATGGTGAAAAAGGAAGCACGTTTAGGAAAAGCAAAAGAAGTAGAACGAGATAAGGCCAATGACTCAGAGCAAGCATAGCAAGCCATCGTAGAAGAAATGAACACACTAAATAAAGGAAAAAGGAGAACTTTCTCGAGTCGAAGCAATACCTAGGAGAGATTGTCCACAGCCTCTGCCAATTGAAGCAACGAAGCACCCAAAGCACCCACCTTCGAGTGCTCTGTGACCATCGCCAGCAAATCCTTCTCCAGATTCCACTCACCCCGTCTTCACCTGCCAATCGGAAATTGACCAAACCCCTCACAAAACCAAATCGACCTGCCCATTAGGTCACCAAAGAATGCCTAACGGGAGCTGAGCCTGAGAAGCCAGGCGGTTTGTCAAACTGAAGCTGAAATGGAAGCACACCTGCTTAAATGTCAAGATGACTGGCCAAGCTCGAATTCGACCAAGCCATTTGCCATCACCATCCAAACTCCTAGCGCTTGGCCAAATGCTAATACTCGACCAAGCCCCAGTTGGTGAGCTTTATGCTAAACTCCTGTTATAAGGTACGCACATGCGTCAATGATACAGTAGGGTGAAAAAATGAGATCCAATGTCTTTCTTTTTCTCTTTTAACTGGAATTAGACAATTCACCTTGTTACAAGGTACAGTTTTGCTATACTAGGAAAATCTCATTTCTCCACTTGTGCATGCGGAGTTAGAGACTTGCAACAGGGCAAAGAAAATAGCACCCATAGTACCTCTGCTGCAAGTGATAAAACCTAAGCACATCCAACAATTGAAAAGCAAAAGAATAAGATAATTTACTCTTCCTTCCAAATACGATTACAAAAGCCCTGCAGGTATGTGCTTTGAGAGCTATTTTGGTTCCCGACTATATGACAAATTAAGCGATGCCAAAGCTTTCAATTGTTGAAATAGTAGATCTTATATACTAATTCTAGTCAACAGTTGCTTTTTCAGTGTTTAGAAAATAGGACACAACTACTTTCCATCAATAATTATCATGATCTTTGGAATCATGCTTATGCAAAACTGAGCAGGAAAAAGACTGACCCTAAACCAGCTGCTCTTTCTTTGGTCTTTTTGGTAGTTATTCTTAAGGCACAATGGGCATTTGCACCAGTTGTCATCAAGCAGAGTTGCAGACGATGTAAACCAGATTCCTTGTGCTGAAGTTTGGAATGAACTTCCTTAACTCCAGGAAAGGGAACAATGAATTATCCATAACTACGAACCAAACGTGTTAAATTTGAAATCAAAATCAATCTGCTCACCCGAAGGCACAATTTACCAATCAAAAGCTTAGTCACATTCTGCAGCTTCTGAAGCAGCTCCTCAACTAGGCTGCAATACCCTCTGTAAAACTCAAACCAATTTCAAACAAAACAATTAGTTGGCCTTCCAAAATCCTCGCCTCTCATAAAAAAAAGTTCAACTCCGCTTCAATCAAGGATGAGACTTCCGCTACCAGCTGCCTCATCATACCAAAAAACCCTCTCGAACGCAATGACAGGACAGCAAAAGAGGACTCGAAATCTCCAAGGGAAAAACCTCATCAAGTGCATACCAAAAGCAGCTATGGACCGCAATTTCCCTCAAAGTTCTCGAACAAAGCTTGATGTTTTGCTTCAGACCACGGCATCCAGCTGCCCTTCAACATCTCATGCATCACCTCATCGGTCACCTCCGAGTCACAGATGGACAGGGACCTAAGATTAATCCAAGCAATACTCCTACTAAACCAGAAGCTCCGAAGCCTCATATGCAGGTTCACCAGCTAAGAGCATTTATGAAGGAGCGGCGGTACCGCGAAATGGCCGGCCATCTCGCACGGCCTCTTTAGTCACATCGAATGAGAGGTCCTTGACGTGGTCGTCGACAGCAAAGCGAAGCCACGGACTGAGCTCAGGCGCGCAACGGTCGAGAAAATCGACGTCGACGTGGAAATTTCTCTAGTCGAAGCAATTACCAAGGGAGATCGTCCACAGCCTCTGCCAAGTGAAGCGACTAAGCACCACCGCCTTCGAAGTCCTCCGTGACCATGGCCGGCCGGCAAATCCTTCTCCGGATTCCACTCCCGCCATCTTCACCCGCCAATCGGAAGAAATCGAGCCGAAACCTCACAAAAACTAATCGGAAAAAAAAAATCGAATCGCCGCCGCCCATTAGGAGGTCGAGAAAGAACGCCCGAACGGGGGCCGAACCTGAGAAGCCAAAGCGGTTCGTCGGAACTCGAAGCTGAAACGGAAGCAACCCGGCGACCCCCTGCTTCGTCGGTCTCCGTTGCTAGAGAGAATGCTCCGCAAGCAGCCCGAAAACCGCAGCCACCGGCTCTGCCGGAACGAACCGCGAGGAGCGTACGGACAGCGACGGAGGCAGTTGAAAAGCGAGACGAAGGATGGAAGAGCGAAAGAGAGGAAGGTGGGAGGTCCCCCCACTGGAAGAGCGAGAATTCCCGGCGAAAGATTGCAGGCAGAAAAAGAGGGACCCAAAGAAGAGAGAGAGAGAGGGATTTTTTTAAAGGGCCGCCACGGAATCAAATGGGCCGGGCTGGACTTTATAACAAATATATCATTGTCAAACACTTTTGGGCCCATGGAGGCTGAAGGAACCTCGCCCGCCAGACTCGTGGGAAATTGCATTCATGTCGGTGCAAGTGTGGTGGACCAATTATTGAAATGTAATTTGGAAAAAATGATGCGATAATCCTCATAAAATTTTGAATTAAAGAAATATCCTAATGAATTATTCAACGGAATCTTATGAGAGCAAATATTCATGCCTGCATAGATGTCATGACGATAAGCCAAGCTTGAATTTGACCAAGCCATTTCTTTTTCAATTTGGGGTGATTGGATATCGAATTTGAATGTACAGAATCATTCTCTAGTCAAGCAGCAAACTATCATTCATATTTATGCTTATCCTCATTGCACTTTAGACAAATCACTAAGTCTTGTTACCAATAAACATCCAAGCCTTGTTTGATCCGGCTATTCCTCATATCTGCAATGCAGAGAAATTCAACTTACTGCAGTACTTTATGTGTCCCAGAAGAGCTTGGAGATTGTCGAGTTTCGAGCTTGTTCTTTCAACAACGACGGATGTAAGCTCACCTTGTCAATCTTGCTCTTACCAAGAGATGCATTCGAGTTTCGAGCTTGTTCTTTCAACAACGACGGATGCAAGCTCACCTTGTCAATCTTGCTCTTACCAAGAGATGCATTCCTCCTGGAGAAGATGGTCATCAACGTCAAGATCAGTGGAAGATGCGAATCGAAATCTCTTAAGGCTTTGTCACAACTGGCTCTACCCTACCGAACGAATTATCAGTACAAATGCAAAAGAGCTATCATCAAGCACTCATATTTTATCAAGGTTTAGTTTATGAGATAGGACTTCAATTTGAACACAAAAGTCATAAGAGTTGAAATATCATAATGATCTATAAGGATGTGCTATCCAAAGCAAATTATACACAAAAATATATATTCTATAAGTTGTGATTGTGCAAAATGAGCCTAATTCAATGCACCTTCTATAATTCGCCATATAGTAGCATAAGTAAATTATGCCCAAAGGTGTTTGATGCGATAGACACAAGTTGTCTTCTAGACATTTGCTATCAACTTCTCTCGTTTTCCCAAGGCATATTTCTTTTTCTGGCCATCTCTTCTTGTTTTCTCGGTTCTTGAAACTTTTAATTGCGATTTCTCCAAAACGATCTTGTGTAAAACAGCTAATGGAATTTAAAATTTATATGAGGTTTGCATTGACATTGGACCTAATACCAATCATTTGTTTTGTTGGTAATAATATTATCTCATCTTATAATTAATGTTCTATGTCAATATTTCTGCGCTTGCATAGGGTAAGTTACATTTTTTCTTTTTAGGAAGAGAGGGGAAGAATACATTGGAGACGTGAATATTTGGAGAGGCAATAAATAAAAAAAGATTTAATTTTATAATAATTTCAGCTAAAGTTCACAAAAAACCTATCATCATGATAAAAAATAAACATAAGAAGTGTCACATCAGCACATATTACATTCATACATTCTTTCTCCTTCGGATTGGTAATAATTCCAAGAAAAAAAATGCAATTAAACAATTTTAAATTCTTGAATGTTTATACATCATTAAATTAAAAGACTACAGTATAATCTTTATTAAAGATACAAAATGCATTAACAATATTGTGAACATAATCTCATGACATTTGTTTTTTGGGTGGAAAATCTCCTTTATCTTAATCCTACCATTTATTTGAGGATTTCAAATCTCTAAGATTGGAATATAGCCAATGTTCTTGATTGCTACCTTGAAACCATATATCTTGCTAGTCATGTTTTACACAAGAATGTATTTTGTCCATTGGATTGGATGCATCACTTGACAATGATTGAAGAAGCAAGTCAATCTCAGGTGAGAGATTTTAACATTCAAATGTAGAGTTCGTTAGTTGAGTACATTGGCCGAACCATTCAACCCAAAGTATAGATAATCCAAACCAAACATTTGGTTCTCTTACACATGAAAATAATGAAGACATAGAGATGAAGCAAAAGCTTGGCACTATCGAGCAGGTCTCAGAACTTACAACAATGCACCACCAAACCCAGCATCTTTCGGTCAATTCTATCCAACTCAATACATAAAACATTACCTTTCTACTCCACTTTTTTCTTCGATGAATGCCCACCTAGCAGAAAAGGGCACATGGCAGGTATAGATTAAGACTTCTCCAAGAAGGGTGAAGTCAAAGAGCTTCAGTCAGAAAGCCCACATGCATTGCTTCTCACGCCGATGTCTGCAGCTTCGAGTATTAGAGGTCCACCTATAGCAGCAACACAAGCATAACCACACAAATTCTTGAACAGACAGTCAATTCTGAATTAGAGATTCCATCTTCATCCTCATCTAGTATGTAGATCAGGGCCCGCTTTCTTGCAGCTAAAACACAAGCCACACCTCTACTTACTATTGCCAAAAAATCATCAACTTGATTTCAGTCCGTTTTTCCTTGAATATATGGCCATAACCAACGTGATGTTTAGCTACCTTTGTTGGGTAAAAGTAAAAGAATGACACATGCGTTATGCTAAAACACAGGTGGCAAGCGAACCTTGTGTGCCTAAAGAGGCTATGGCATCATGTAACTATGAATGCTCTACAGTATTGTGCTGTACTAGATCCCATGTAGTATATACCATCATGAACTTGTACCTGGCGGTTCTCAAACAGTTACTCAGACTGCTATGCGCCTACCATAAGGGGATGATTATTCTTTTCAAATTTGTCTGGGGACTATAGATTCATCCTTTTTTGAACTTTGTCCTCTCAATTGATTTAAAATTTAGAGGAAAAACTAATACTTCAATATTCTACTTCTTCGACTGAAAAAATATTCTTCTTTGAAGCATATTTTTTTCACCTCTTCAATCTGTAGGAACAAACATGAAGTGGTCCATTAAAGAAGCACAATGTACCTAAACTTGATAGTAGGTTCTAAGTGGAAATGTTTTAAGGAGCATGGATAGGATTAATTCAGTTCCACCATACACCTACGAGATAAATTTGTTCTTGACAATGGTAATTTTATCAAACATTGATACATAAAAGAAAGAATATGGGCAACAAGAAGTTTCCAGACATCTAAAACTGCTAATGGACGTGGTAAGAAGCTCAAAGAAAAGATCTTCATAACTATACAATTGATGGCATAGCATGAATTGATCCTTAGCTCGATAGTATGACAGTGTCAAAATGTTCTTACCACTAACTGACAATGGAGGAACTACAGTATGGGGAATGCTACAAAGCTTCTCATTCTCCATCTCAATACATTCAAGGACTCCTATACACGAACAAGATTCTATTACATTTCATATTTTAGTTCTTTTGCTAATACTTGCGTTCATCTGTTGAAATATCTTCACAAGTGTCCCTTGCAAATATTTGGTGTCCCCCAAATCCCCTAAACTGTAGTAATTCTCTCGACTCTCTACATTATTTCTCCAAGACAATAATGAGGGTAAGACATCTTACTGACCTGACAAGATATATCAAGGCAGAAAAGTGCAAGGAATTGCATTTGATATTTCAGAACGCTAGACCTTCCAATCCAATGAGAAACGACAATCAACCTGCCAATTTCAACCCCTGTTACCATGTGTTTACTTAAAGTAGTGTCGGACCAACAATAACCACAGTTGAAGACCAGCAAACCACCCAAACTCGAGTCAACCTCATCTAGTGGAAGTGCTCTTAAGTATTTCCTATTCTAGTCATGGAATAGAATTGGGAGAACTTGTATGTATTATTGCAGGAAAGATCCTAGCAAGGGAATCTATATCTTGTTCCCAAGAAAATTAACAGAAGAAGAGGAAAGATAGAGGACAAACATTAACCAACAAAATGTTAATCAAAATTTATGAAGTGAGGCAAAGCATCACAACTGTACGAAATAACTGAGAGGGATATTAGTCACTCGATATGGGATTTCTTTGGGCTAGTAGGTCATCTAAAGCAAGGGAATCTATATCTTGTTGGCAGCCTCCAATCCAATATCATTAAAAAAAAATCTTGTTGTTCAATTATGGAATCTCAAGGTGAAGCGGATGCGCGGATGCACGAAAGATTACTTCAGGTGAGGATTACAAGTGCAATAGTATTTACAACTTAGGATCTTAAAGAAACCATTCAAGTATTCGCTCAAGTACTATAGTGCACTCAAAACATTCTCCATATCCAGAAGACAATATGATGAGCAAATCATTGAGAGAAAAGATCTCTCTAAATTTTTCCAGTGAAAATAGACATCAAGAACTACCAAGGCTAGGCATCTAATTTTAAGTTCTTACGAATTTGAATTACCACAAGATGAAGTCATATAAGAACCCAACATACTTGGATGCAGCTCCCCTGACCCTCCTAGTCTCTTTGCTTTCTCCAATTTCTCCCTCCATCCCTCTTGACCAGATAGTCACACAAATATGCAGCGTAGCTCAAGATATATCTATTCAAACGTTAAAACTCCCACCAGCAAACTTGATTAATTAAAATGATGTGACGAAATGCCCCCCTGTAATGACAAGAAGATAAATAAAACTTCGAGCAATACAAAATGCAAGAAACTTACTCCAGTAAATCTCTCCTTGTAGGGCACGCTCGGTCAGTAAAAGATTGCTCAATCAGTAAAAGAAGAGGAGTCGGCAGTAAAATTACATTGTGAGAGTGATCATCAAGAATCTAAGATCTTTTTAGATGCCTGATGACATTTAGATAGTATTCTGCAATGGCTAAACCTGCGAACTCCAAGTGGGCATCAAGCGTTACTGCATCTGACACAGCTAGTCTATTTAACATACATGGCATCCCCTCCAATTCATGTTAATTATTTTTATGGACACTTTAACTAGTGTACGAAGAATGGCAACAAGAAGGCAATACAAGAGTATGGTACACTTATGGTTGGAGTAGATGACTGCCGGCTAGGAAAAAATATCATAAGGCAACAACCTGGTTGAAAAGTTAATAAATAATAAGAATCTACTGCGCCTGTAAATAAAATCCCTTCATTCAACTAATACCAGCTTGGATTCTTTACTCGCAACTAAGTCATCTCTAGATTTCCACTCACATCACCATCATTCACTCTTCATTTCTGTGTAAAAGACCAACTCCTTAGTTTGACGGCACCTTCTCATTTAGACTTTCAACCACTTTTATCTCTATATTCGTCCAATTATCCATCAAACACAATTAGAACTAGATTGGATATTACAGTTGGTTCCTATGGCAAAAAAGGAAGCATAGCACATTTAGGAAAAGCTAAAGAAGTAGAAGGAGATAAGGACAATGACTCAAAGGGCAAGCATAGCAAGCCATCATTGAAGAAACGAACACACTGAATAAAGAAAAAAGAGAACTTTCTTGAATCAAAGCCACACCCAGGAGAGATTGTTCACAGACTCTTGCCAACTAAAGCGATGAAGCACCCACCTTCGAGTCCTCCGTGACTGTTGTCAACAAATCCTTTTCCTGATACCACTCTCCCATCTTCACCTGCCATTTGGAAATCGAGCAAAAACCTCACAAAACCGAATCCACCCACCCAACAACGCCAAAACGGGAGTCGAACTTGAGAAGCCTAGGGTTAATCGCACCAAAGCTGAAACGGAAGCACACACCGCGACCCCACCGAGCAGCCTGAAAACAACAGCCGCCAGCCGTGGTGGAACAAATCGCAAGGAGTAAGGAGAGAGAGCTAAAAAACAACGGAGGAAAGCTGAAGAGCGAGATGAAAAAGGGAAGAGCGGGAGTGATGTCCACCGAAGCCCGATAATTCGCGGAAAAAGTTGCGAGAAGAGGAACAGGCGGGAGTCAAAACAAGGAAGGAAGAGAGAGATGGGAATTGGGCCGTAAAGGGCCGCCACAGAATCAACTAGGTTGGGCCGGAATTTATAGCCTTGTTGAATAACGCCTGAAAGGGCCCTTTCAGGCCCAATGAGACATCACATTGATGCGAATGTGGTGGATTAGCTATTGAAACGTAATTTTGGAAAAAGCAACGTGATCATCCTCATTTACTTTTGGATTAAAAAAATGCTGATGAATTATTCAAATTGGCATCTCACAAGAGATGACAAACATGTTGGGGTTTCATGAATCATGTATAAGAAAAAATTAACGAAATAAATGCAGCGGAAACAAAGATATATTTTACACATGATTCTCCTAAGGCGTTGTTCGTGCGTTTTAATCAAAAATCTAAACATAAAAGGGAGTTAAACGAAATACCTCTCAAAGCGCGCTTTGAAACAAGTCGGTTTGGATGTTCTACAGTACGAGTCCCACAAGTATCGGACCTCTAGTTCAGACACACCAACAACGAACGTCGAACGGAAGAGAGAACTTTCGGATATCCACCACTTCGATCGTGCTAGCAATCACATGGAAAGAATCCGTCGTATTCTTGATGTATAATAGTCACGGCCCGAACGAGAGAATTGTTTCTCTTCCTCGTGTCTCAAAGACACAAGAACACACGCACACTTTTTCTCAATATTCAGCAACTAGAGAACTCCAAATTTTTGTTCATGGTGAAGAGCGAATTTGGAACAAGAAGACAAAACACACGAAGTCTCTTTTTCCAATTTTTCAGCAGCCCTTTTTTTCTCGTCCCTCAATGGTTTTTATAGAAAAAAACGACCAGCAATGGTTGCTAATCGATTGACGATCAGCAACCATTGCTGATCGTCCATAGTAGACGATCGTGCATGAGCGGTTGCTCATGCACGATCTTGGCATGATGGTCAGCGGTTGCTGACCATCAATGCTTCATGCGTAATGGTCAGCTGACCATTACGCTTCGTGCATGTGCACGAATTTGTGCACATGCATGAAGCTTTATTTTATTTTATTTTTTTTAATTAGTTAATTTAGGGCATACTTCTAACAATCTTCCACTTGCACTAAAGCCAACTTGTTTGGTATGTTAACATATATCCACTTTGGGCATGCGTGTGCATCATATGCAAGTAGGCTCGTGACTATAATACAAATTAAATTAAATCTCATTTAATTTAATTTCAAATCGACTCAATTCGATTGCAGTAATTGCAAACACATTTGCAATAATATTTGTCTCTCGTTCCACGTCATCCTAATTGTTTATGGTGTGTGACATCCCTAGGTTCATCACTAAGCTGGTAGTAAGACTTGTACTAACACATTAGTACTTCCAAAAGAATTAATTGTCCCGATTAATCTTTTAGGTCCTACAAGCCACGATTGACATCTAGTAATATGTCATGGCTACCCAGCTAGTGTGAATACTTTAAGAATATAATGAACTTGTCAGCTTTGGCTACAGTGTAATTCAATTCCTCTATCTTACTATGTCCCGATCAAATAAAGACCATGGAATATTTGTCAAGTCATTAATTCGATCATATGCACAAATCTAATTGACATGCATTTTTATTTGAGACATAAATAATTTATTCTCGGTTACAACCCCGGCCAAGGATTTCAATGCAGTGTCACAATTAGATCGCATAGGACATCATCATCATACCTTGCATATATAACAAGGAGACAGATTCCATATTGCGCACACGTGTAACTTCGTATATGAACAAACTATGACCATCAAGTATAAAGACGGATCGACGACCCGGCATTATGTGCACCCGTGAACCATAGTTGTTCGATACACAAGTTAACACTGTGCCTCAGGTCTAAGGATTATTTACACAAGACCAAAGCATGAACAATTAGACATTGACCACGCTAAAAGCTTCCATGTCGCTAATCGTTCCATATGTGTTACGTTCAGTGAATTTGTCTAATACAAACACCTGTGTTCTAACTCAGGCATCATAATACCCAATGACATGTGACTCATCATTCCCTTAAGTATCTAATACTTAATGGCGAAGTTAAGAACACACCGGTCTCAACAGGATTATTAATATCTACTTAATAATCCATCGACCGGGAACAATTTAAAGATTCAGTCTAACTATGAACCCGTCACATATATTCTTGACGTCTCAAGAATAGGTTTAGTTGCAACTGATCTTATGGAATCATTCATTAATATAAAATAATTGGACAAATGAATGAATACGTCGTTGCCATTAATTAAATAATAATAATGAAAGTACAACTGAAATCTCTAATATGTAACTATTACATAGTAGCTTTAGGGCATACATCCAACAATTTCCCAGTTGCACTAAAGCCAACTTATCTGGTACCTCAAACCCATTTTGTTAATATGTCTTTCAAAAGAAGGCGAGGTAAGGCCTTAGTGAAGGGATCTCGCCACGTTTTCTGCTGAGGCAATTTTCTGCAAGCCGATATCACCTCTCCCAACAATTTCCGATGAGATGAAAGCGTCTCTCAATGTGCTTGGACTTCTGGTGAGACTTTGGTTCCTTAGCTTGAGCTATCGCCCCATTGTTGTCACAAAACAATGTGATCGGTTGCTCAATTGAAGGAACAACTCCAAGTTCAGGAATAAACTTCTTCATCCAAGCGGCTTCCTTTCCGCTCGTGCGCAGCTACATACTCTGCCTCAGTGGTGGAATCGGCAGTTATGCTTTGTTTGGAACTTTTCCAACTAACTGCACCACCATTGAATGTAAAGACAAACCCAGACGTAAACTTATAATCATTAGGATCCGATTGAAAATCGGAATCAGTATAAGCTACAACTTTAAATTCTCCTTCTCCATATATCAAGAATAAATCTTTAGTCCTTCGCAAGTACTTAAGAATATTCTTGACTGCTATCCAGTGCTCTTCTCCTGGATCAGACTGATATCTACTAGTAATATTTACAACATGCGCAATATTAGGTCTAGTACATAACATAGCATACATTATGCTTCCAATAGCAGATGCATATGGTATCTTTGCCATCCGTTCTCTTTCTTCAGGAGTGTTGGGACACATCTCCTTAGAAAGACGGATCCTTTGCCTAAAAGGTAATAATCCTCTCTTGGAACATTGCATGTTAAACCGTGTTAACACTTTGTCTATGTACGTAGATTGTGAGAGGCCAATCAATCATCTTGATCTATCTCTATAGATCTTGATACCTAAAATGTAGGTTGCCTCTCCTAAATTTTTCATGGAGAATTTATGTGACAAGAATAGTTTTATCGATGATATCATTGGTACATCATTTCCAATCAAAAGTATATCATCGACATACAAAACCAGAAATGCAATTGCACTCCCACTGATCTTCTTATATACACAAGGTTCATCCGGATTTTTGATGAAGCCAAACGATTTGACTACCTCATGAAAACAGATGTTCCAACTTCTGGAGGCTTGTTTGAGTCCATAAATGGATCTCTTAAGCTTACACACCTTCTGTTTTTCACTATTAGATTTAAAACCCTGTGGCTGTTCCATATAGATGTCCTTATCGAGAAAACCATTTAGAAAAGCCGTTTTGACATCCATCTGGAATATCTCATAATCAAGGTGTGCAGCTATAGCCAACATAATCCGAATGGATTTTTGCATGGCCACAGGTGAGAAAGTTTCGTCATAATCAATTCCTTCTTTTGACGATATCCTTTCGCCACCAGCCGTGCTTTGTAAATTCCAATTTGACCTTCAACATTCATCTTCCTCTTGAAGATCCATTTACAGCCAATTGGTACAATACCATCAAAGCGCAGTCGGTTAAGGTCCATACCTCATTGGAATACATTGAATCCATTTCGGATTTCATGGCTTCTAGCCATTTACCGAATCGATGTCCAACATCGCCTCCTCATAGGTTTTAGGATCACCGGGTTGATCACTATCATTCACAATGAATAATGGTTCAATATGATCAACCGAGTGTCTATAACAAGCGGTGTGGGCGAGACATTCTCGCACTTCTCCTAAGAGGTTGTGTATCAGAAGCTCCCATTGAATCAGAGATTGGTATCTGAACTCGGTTGTTTGATACTTCATTATTTTCTTCTTGTAAGACTATTTTCCACCCAGCACCACTTTCTTGGATGAACTGATCCTCCAAGAAAGAAGCGTGCTTGCATACCAAAATTCTTTGGTCTGAATGAAAATAGAAATAATATCCAAGAGTTTCCTTTGGATATGCAATGAAGCGACATTGTTCAGATCTTGCCTCCAATTTTTCCACTTTCAGCTTTTTCACAAAAGCTGGACAACCCCAAATCTTAATATGATTAAGACTAGGTTTCCTACTATGCCATATCTCATAGGGCATAGTTGGAATAGATTTGGACGGCACTCTGTTCAATATATATACAGCTGTCTCAAGGGCATATCCCCAAAGGGATATTGGCAAATCGGTGTAACTCATCATAGATCGTACTATATCTAATAAAGTACGATTTTTTCATTCAGATACACCATTATGTTCTGGAGTTCCAAGAGGTGTCCATTGTGATAAAATGCCATTCTCTTTAAGAAAGTCCAAGAATTCAGTGCTAAGGTATTCACCTCCTCGATCTGATCGAAGAGCCTTATTACATTTTCCTGTTTATTTCTCAACTTCAGCCTTGAATTCCTTGAACTTTTCAAAGGATTCAGATTTATACTTCATGAGGTATAAATAACCATACCGTGACTGATCATCGGTGAAGGTAATGAAGTAATTATAACCACCTCTAGCAGTTTCATTAATTGGTCCACATACATCTGTATGTATTAATCATAATATGTCAACAGCTCGCGCACTTTGTCCCACAAAAGACACTTTGGTCATTTTTCCTAGAAGACATGCCTCACAAGTTGAGTATGACTCAAAATTTGAAGGATCAATGTATCCATCATTACTTAACTTGTTAATTCTGTCTTCTCCAATATGACCTAATCGGAGATGCCAAACATACTTTTTATTTGGATCGTCTCTAAGGCATTTATTAGTTATGGCATTTATATCAATTCTATTTTGCTTATTGACATTGGTAATCGCATTACCAGACATTGTAATGGTATAAAGATTGTTGGTTAATAAGCTAGAACCAACACATATTCTATTATGATAAATAGAACATACATCATCAGCAAAAGAAAATTCATAATTCTTTTTACCCAGACGAGGTATAGAAATGATGTTCCTAACAGCATTCTTATAATGCAAACAGTTCTTTAAAACCAATACATGTCCAGAAGGCAAACATAAACGAAAAGTCCCTATAGCTAATGCAGCAACTCTTGCTCCATTGGCAAACGTCAGACAATCTCATTTCGCCCTAGCATCCTCGCTTATTTCCAGATTCTGCAAAGACATACAAATATGTGAAGTTGCAGCAGAATCTAGAACCCATGAGCTGGATTCAGCACTAACCATAAGATTAGTTTCAATAAGCATAGACACCATACCTTCATAAGGCTGGTTCTTGGGCTTGACCTTCAAGCTTGCGAGGTACCTCCTACAGTTCATCCTCCAGTGCCCTTTGACACCACAGTAATGACATTTCCTTTTATCAATCATGGGCTTTGGTTGCATAACAGGTTTGGCAAGCCTCTTCCATTTATTCTTCTTCAAAATAGTCTTACCCTTTGAAGAAGAAGCCTTAGCCATAGCCACTACATTTGGCCTCGTGTTATGCATTTCCTTCTCATAAACTACCAGCATGCTATGTAACTCAGCAAGAGTTTATCCATCTTATGCATGTGGAAGTTTTGGACAAAACTAGAGAAGGAATCGGGTAAAGATTGGATGATCAAATCCACAGCTAACTCATTATCCATAACGAGATTCAGCCTAGCCAATTCTTCAATGTGCCAAATCATTTTCAAAGCATGATCATTAACAGATGATCCTTCAGCCATCCTCATACGATACAATGCCTTAAATATCTCATATCTAGAGGTTCGACCATTCTCATCAAAGTATTCATTTAAGTGCAAAATGATCGACCCAGCATTTTCCATAGATTTATACTTCTTCCGTAATTCATTATTCATAGAAGCAAGCATATATAACCTAACTTTTAAGTCATCGTCACGCCATTTATCATAAGTGACACGCTCCTCTTGGGTCCCACCCTCAGGAAAGGAGGTTGGCATATTTTCATCAAGCACATACCCAATTTTTTCTGAATTGAGAACAATTCTCAAATTCCTCACACAAGTCGGTGAAATTGGGTCCGTCAAACAATTCTTGTCAAGTATAGAAGCGAGTGGGTTTGTGGTCACCATTTTCAGAGTAATAATATATATTTGTTGCAGAAAATAAATTGTTAGTCGTTGTATCTTTCAAAGTAACTATTTCATTTTGGTCTTTAAATGAAATAGATCATCCCACTAAATTTATCTTCGAATCCCATACTCCTTAAGATGGGAAGCGGTAATCTTTGTTGGGTAAAGATTACTAGTGGGGATTGGAGTCCCACTAGCCCAAAGCCCACCTCACCTAGCAGTTATTGGTGTCATATGAACTTAGTGAGTGAACCAACTTGTTCAACGCATCATATGCGAGTCACAATCATCACTTCGGCCTCTAGACCATGAAAGACTCACTTAACAGTTATTGGCATTATGATCATAGTTAAGTCTAGCCTATCGTCTCATGCAAGTATTAAAAACACAAATGATTTCCTCACTTGACAGTTATTAGAAATGATTTGGCTCCAACCCCATAGCATCACATGCATAATGGAGTGGTCCAATATTATGAATGGTAATTAACCACTATGTGTCTATAGCCGGTTAGTTAACCACTATAATATTGGATTAAACCACGACGATGGAAGGCCACGAGTCCGAACCCGTTTCGACTTAATATTCTTTGTAAGGAGATTTGGGTCATTATTAACGGTCTTACTTTGCACATTAACCGGTTTAACATGCACAATATCATAAACACAATAAATAAATAGATATCACATAATATCTATCCTATGTGGTGATCATGGAATTATGGTTCAATGGGTCTCGAGCCAAAAAGACCCATTTAGCCATTTTAATGTTTTAATAATATGGACATGCTCTTCACTTTTTCTTCAATCTTTGAACTCTTCAAAGACCGGGCCCAGAGAGCTCACCGGTTTAATGGCTCCTCCAATGGCTCCTCCTCCCTTGTAGTATTTACATTAGTAATTGAAATACTAAACTATACTAAAATTACATATCAAGAAAAAATTAGAGTAAAATAAAAGGAAGGACGTAGCCTCCATTTAATAATTACATCCCCAAAAAGAATACCTGTAATCATCATACATTCATCCATACAACAATCACAACATTTAGGGATTTTTCCATGATCACCACCCTTCCTTATGAGCCATAAATTCAAAATTTAAAGCTCTAGAAGGCATGCATAAAATTCTGCATATCATTTGTAGAATATAAACACAAAATATAACAAGTTATGGATTTTTTGATTCAAAATTGATTTAGTTCTAATTTTTGCTTAGTTGATTAAATTTATCACATAAATTAATCAACTTCTATAGGCCACATAAAAGGTAAGAGAACCGATTCTCTTAACAAAATAAATTAGCCATTAGAACGCAAAAATATATTTGAACTACAAATCAATTAAACGCACGAAAAACGCCTAAGGTTGGCTCTGATACCACTGTTGGGGTTTCATGAATCATGTATAAGAAAAAATTAACGAAATAAATGCAGCGGAAACAAAGATATATTTTACACATGATTCTCCTAAGGCGTTGTTCGTGCGTTTTAATAAAAAATCTAAACATAAAAGGGAGTTAAACGAAATACCTCTCGAAGCGCGCTTTGAAACAAGTCGGTTCGGATGTTCTATAGTACGAGTCCCACAAGCGTCGGACCTCTAGTTCAGACACACCAACAACGAACGTCGAACGGAAGAGAGAACTTTCGGATATCCACCACTTTGATCGTGCTAGCAATCACATGGAAAGAATCCCTCGTATTCTTGATGTATAATAGTCACGGCTCGAACGAGAGAATTGTTTCTCTTCCTCGTGTCTCAAAGACACAAGAACACATGCACACTTTTTCTCAATATTCAGCAACTAGAGAACTCCAAATTTTTGTTCATGGTGAAGAGCGGATCTGGAACAAGAAGACAAAACACATGAAGTCTCTTTTTCCAATTTTTCAGCAGCCCTTTTTTTCTCGTCCCTCAATGGTTTTTATAGAAAAAAACGACCAGCAACGGTTGCTAATCGATGGACGATTAGCAACCGTTGCTGATCGTCCATAGTAGACGATCGTGCATGAGCGGTTGCTCATGCACGATCTTGGCATGATGGTCAGCGGTCTGACCATCAATGCTACGTGCATAATGGTCAGCAACCGCTGACCATTACGCTCGTGCATGTGCACGAATTTGTGCACATACATGAAGCTTTATTTTATTTTATTTTTTTTAATTAGTTAATTTAGGGCATACTTCTAACAAAACATTCATGCATGCTTAAATGTTGAGACAACGGGCCAAGCTCGAACTCGACCATGCCATTTGCCATCATCACCCAAGCTCCTAACACTCGGCCGGATACAAATACTCGACCAAGCCCCAGTTGGTGAACTTTATGCAAATCTCCTGTTATAAGGTACACAATCATACTGTAGAAAGAAGCAATAAGAAGATTCGATGTCTTCTTTTTCTCTTTTAATTGGAACTAGATAATTCGCCTCGTTACACTAATTCTAGTCAACAACTGCTTTTTCAGTATTTAGAAAATAGGACACAACTACTTCGTGTTAATAATTTACTATGATCTTTGGGATCATGATTATGCACTATTTGAGGAGGAAAAAGACTTACCCTAAACTAGCTGCCTTTTTCTTTTTGACATTTTGGTAGTTATTCTGAAGGCAAAATGTACATTTGCACCATTAGATGTCAGGCAGAGTAGCAAATGATGTGAACCAGATTCTAGTGTGATGAAGTAAGAACTTCCTCAACTCCAGTAAGAGGGACCATGAACTATCCATAAGTATGACACCAAACGGGTTGAATTAAACAATTTGCCCACCGATTACCAATCGAAGTTCGCCGCATTCTACAGCTCTTGAAGTAGTCCCTTGGCTAGATTGCACTACCCTCTGTAAGGCTCAAACTAATTTTGAACAAAACAATTTCTGAAATCCTCGCGTCTTGTAAAAAAGTTCAACTCAGCTTCAATTAAGGATGAGGCTTCAATTACCAGATGTCTCATCACACCAAACGACCCTCTCAAATGCAACAACAGCAAAAGAGGACTCGAAATCTCCACTGGAAAACCCTTATCAAGTGCATGCCAGAAGCAGAGATAAACCATAATTTCCCCTCAAACTTCTCGAAAAAAGCATGACGTTTTGCTTCAAACCGCGGCATTCCTTCGACCTAAGGTACTCGAGACTGCCCTTCAAGATATCATGCATCACCTTATCCGTGATCTCTGAGCTGCATATGGACAGGGACCTGAGATTACTCCAAGTGACACTCCTACTAAATGGGACGCTACACAGCCTTAAATGCAGGTTCACCAACGGAGAGCATTCATAAAGGAGCAGCGGTACAGAGAAATGGCTGGCCATCTCGTGCAAACCCTTAGCCGCATTGACAGAGAGGTCCTTCACACGGCGGTCGACAGCAAAGCGAAGCCACAGACTGAGCTCAGGCACGCAATAGTCGAGAAAATCAATATTGATGCAGAACTTCCTCACCTTAGGCAACGCTTAGATGGTCAAGATGCTGTCCACAGACGGGGCGTCCTTCCAGGGGAAGGAGACGACGAGGTTCGGGGCGGCAATCCATTTGGACCTCCACCTGTGATCAGCATGGTCACCTAGAGTTTCGCACCGAGGACTAGGGCTGAGCATGGTTCCCGGGTTACCCGGGAACAGAACCGAACCGGAGGAGGGTCCGGTTCGGTTCCCGATTCCAAGGGGACCGGTTCCTGGAACCGGAACCAGGACCGGTTTCAGAACCGGAACCGGAACCGGTTTCAGAACCGAACCTGTTTCGGAACCCGAACTGTTTGAGAATCGGAATCGGAATTGGAACCGGTTACTTAGGGTAGAAAAAGCTCGACCTTGGATGTTCTAGTGACCTGTATGTGATGTTCTAGTTGAATTTTGGCTTCGACCTCTAAATGAAAGTTGTAAAGGACTTCTCGGAGTATAACATACTCAAATTTGGGACAAAACAAACAAGTATAAGTGGGTGAAATAGTTATTCTTTGGAAAGACTAGATTTGGAGATTTTGGGACCGACCCTTGATGAATACATGGACTGTAAGGCAACTTTTTTGTCGAAATTTCACTTTAGTTTCTTAACAAAAGTTGTAAAGGACATTCTGAGGTACCACATATCAAAAATTTAGAGAAAAAAACAAGAATAGGTAGGTGAAATTGTGGTCCTTTGGAGATGGTTAGATCTAGAATTATGGTACTACGAACAGGGATTTTAACCGTCCATATGTAATTATCTAGGACGAATTTGACTTCGATGTTTTCATGAAGTATCTACCTTATGGTCTTGGCTATCACATAGTCGAATTTCATAATTTTTGAAGGTCATTTGGGTATTTAATCGGAAATGTTTCTAAAACTGTGCAATCTGATGTGTTCGGATCTTGTAAGTTGCAATGCGTGGACTATATCATTTTGTATGAGGTTCTTTTGGAAATGTGTTCTGCATGAAATATCTCTCTTCATGTCTTCCTTACAACATATTTAAATTTTGTAATTTTTGTAGTTCATTTGCCTATTTAACCAAAAAATTTTCAAAAACTGTGCAAGTAGAGAATAGGAAAAGTAAATCGATTTTATCTTTTAATCCAGAACGAATTGGACTACGATTTCTTCATGAAACTTGTACCTCTAGGTCTTAAATACAACGTGTCAAAATTTCAGAATTTTCTGAGTTCATTTAAGGGTTTAATCAAAATTGTTTTCAAAACTTATACCTCTAGACATTCTTGTTCTAGTGGTGTTTTATTTCTACTTTCTAGTTTGCTATTTGTTTTGAAATTTCTAATTATATTCTATTATTGTTGTGCAGTGCGAAGTTAATGTATCAAGATAAAATGTCAATGGGAAGTTACCGTGTAGTATACACGTACATTATAGTTTTTTTTTTGGTAACGTGCGCATACGTTATATTTTTTTTTAGTAACGTGCATGCACGTTATAGTTCTTTTTGGTAACGTGCACATACGTTATATTTTTTTTTGGTAACGTGCGCATATGTTATAGTTTTTTTTTTGGTAACGTATGCGCACGTTATAGTTTTTTTGGTAACGTGTGCATACGTTATAGTTTTTTTGGGTAACGTGCGCATATGTTATAGTTCAAATCTGAAAATAACAAAAAAAAAAAAAAGGAACCTGTTGGAACTTGGAATCGACCTTGGAACCTGTAACAGGGTAGGTTCCAGGTTCTCGATTCCCACGGGTAGGTTCCAGGTTCCAGACGGAACCGAATCGGAACCTGAAACCGCTCACCCCTACCGAGGACAGGATGAGGACGATGATGGGGTCTGTGATGGCTTCTTTGCCATGATGGGTTGATGGTCGAGCCTACGGTTTTAGACTTTTTTTTTTTTGGTCGGTTGCAGTTTTAGACTTTTGCTCGGCCGGATTTGGGCTTCCATAGAGCTACACGCGTCGCTCCCCGGAGAGATGACCGTTTTCCCGCGCCTTTTAAGCTCGAGCGGCTACTCTACCTCGGATTTTTGCGTCCCTAAATGCTCTGTGGAGCTAATCAGGGGACGAAATTTTAGAAATCTTCCTTTATGTTCGGACAATCGAGTCTGGATAAGCTCAAGTGGGCTTCCATGATTGGGCTTGAGCTTGAGAAAGAAATTGTTTACTTGAGCCCCAGCCTAGTTAAGTTTGCGCATGTCTACCCAGAATTTATTATTTTTTTAATTTTTTTTTCTGTAAGTAACTTCTCTAATATAATTCTTCAGTGAAAACCATATTCATGATCAAGTATGGCACCTCATGAGCTTAAAATTAACGGACAATTGCTTTCATCACATCTTAAATTACATCAGCCCGAACGCGAGAAATGATAGCCCAAGAAATCCACGAGGTTCGCTAGCCTAGATAGGCTTGTTCTTTTATTTTCAAATTGGCTGACAAGTATGCAGCCGGAGAAGACTTTCCTCGCCTCACCACCATGCCAAATGCAAGACTACTTGGATGCATGTCGTGCGTCTCCATCTAGATGGCAACTCCATGATTCTATTGTTCAAAGGTTGTTGAACTTATGGCTCAAGTTCTAGCCAAATCGAATTTGTATTGGAGCCTAGAGATTAAAATAAGTGAGAGACATATTAGGGGGGTTGTGGTGAGGCAATGTGAAGAGGACTGGGCACTCAGGCCCTACTGCCTGCCGGCCATATGATAGTCACTGGGTATTGGCTGAGCTCCCAGATAGTCCCTAAGGATGCCTGAATAACTTGTGTAGTCACTATCCGACATTTTGTTTGTTGTGTGAGATGAAAAATGCTAATCAAATATGTTCTCCATTGCAAAACTTGGAAATTTGATCTTCATGAAGATTGAATTTTCTTAATTTGGGTGATATAGGTTGATTCATCCTCTATATTAAAAAAAACTTAGGGTGTTCATAACATTTTGAAAGGGGAAATCAAATCGAACCAAACTGAAAACTGGTATCAATTTGGCTTTAGAAGACGCCACAGTAAAGAGGTCCATAGCATAAAGGAAGATTCGATCTGGGCAAACATCTGAACATTGTTTTGTGTAAGCAAAAATCAACAAGCGTTGGTAAATATCAAAACTAATTGACAACAAAATGTTGTTTGATGACCTTTTTTTGGTCTATTTGTTTGATAACTTATTCAATCAGTAAAGTTTTGGTAAGTTACCCAAACTTTTAAGAAAATACCAACAGTTATTAGAATTTTTTTTATATATTACTATTGCCATTTGAATTTTCGCGACGGTTAAAGTTCAAAAAAGTTGAGATTCAAGATCCTTAATCGCGACGAGACTTGTATCTTCACTCAAAAGAATTAGATCAGTATGAATAGTACCTTAATTGCATATAGGGGTTAAGTCAACATCAACATGTAGAAATAGACTTTAAATTTCGAGTTTCCATAAATTTGGCCGAAGATGGCTTTTTTGGTCAAACCAAAGAATTGAACTTTGACTGGGAAAAAATGGTTTTTTCACTCGTTTTAATCTTTTTTAGACATCCGATTTAGGAAAACCGCAAAATTTAAGTACCTCAAATCCAATTAAAGAAATTCCAATTTCAAGAATCGATAGGCCATTTAGAATACCATATTTATTACCATAGGATTTGAGCTTATACTTCTAAAGATCGCAATCATACAAAACCCCCCTGGGAGAATAAAATTTATTATTTTCCTTGTTATTTATTTTTTTGTGATCCCACATTTTAGACCCACATTTTCTCTTAAAGTTGCGACTATTCGACATGAAGTTTTTCCACGCTTCGTACCCTTTCGTGACAACCGCCCATTTGGTAATCGTCTTGATGGGAGACGGTGTATAAATAGGAACATACGTTCATTTCTGACGGGTGATGACAATGTCTAACAAAAACTAACAGGTGATGACAATGTCTAACAAAAACTCTCATATTTGGAATACACCATCAATACGTGAGGGAATTGGGTTAATAGTGTGTCCCCAATTTTCTTTGATTTCAGGTTTTTCTTACGAACGTGAACAAGAACAATGGCTGGAGGTTTGTCTTTAATTGATTCTGGCTTCCGCATCATGAATTTTTATGTCTTACATTTGGTATCAGAGCGTGTTAAAAGCCTCTACCTTGTTTTGTTGTATTTTTGTGTTTTTTCGCTGTATTTTGGGGCATTTTTGAGGATGAACAGTAACTCGAAGTTTTGAGGCCAAGAAAGATTCACCGATTCCGGGCAAAATCTGGCGACCCACCCCTCGAATTCGGACCCGTACGGTCGCATCGCCATGAGGAATATTAGCCATGAGTTATTTCGGCATATCGGTGTTCGCCGGAGGCTAATCGGGCGGCGGAAGTCGCGATGGTTGAGGAATTGTGTTTTGGAAAATTTTCTTATGATTTGGGGCTTATTTCTTTGTCATTTTCACCGAAACTTGAACCCATGTGGTCGTTATTTCGGTCTTAGATGGGTTGCCGGAGGAGAAACAGCCGGCAAAACCGCAGCGGAATGGCGAAAAACGGCGAAGAAATTCGTTATGGGCGAGAGGAAGAAGGCGCGTGGAGCCCACGCGTGCGTTGCGGTTGCAGGCGTGTGGAGCCCACGCGCTCTCACGCGTGCTCAACCGCTGCGTGCCTGCAACGCACGCGCCTGTGCGCTGAACCGCGTGCGTGTGGGACATGCGCCCGCGCGGATTCTGGCGCATGCTCGGCACGCGCCTGTTGTCTCCCACCCGCGGCTCCTTTCACATTTTTGCCCCAAATTTTTCATGTTTTTACAATCTTGCCCTTGGCCAATTTATTTATTTACTGTTCTGCCATTGATGTATTTATTTATTATGTCATTTCGTGCATTTTTCTGAGTATTTTATGCATGAAATTAAATGTCCAATGGTCCTAATATTTAATTAATTAAAATTATATATTAAAAGCCTCAGGATCATATTTAGAAATGGACATTGATTGTAATTAATTATATTAATATGATTAAGTAGGATGAAATATCATATTATTTTTCTTAATTTACCCACACGGATTAAGAAAAGGCATATAATATGGTAGTTTCTTCATGAAGTATTATGAATCTATTTAAATTAAAAACTTAGCCCACATGTAGTTTTTATGTTATGTGATTCATATTGTGACATATTTACACTGGTAAAACATAATTTATTTATATTTGCCTCAAATTTTGTAACATAAGCATGATTATTTGATATGCAGTTTGGTAACCTGTGAATTTCTCTGAATTTAAGTTTGATGTTCCCATACTAAATGGTGAGAACTATAAAGTTTGGAAGGAGTCAGTTCTTCTTCAATTGGGGTGGATGGACATTGACTATGCTATAAGGAAAGACAAACCACCTGCTCCTACTGGTTCGAGCACTTCAGCTGAGATAACTCTTTATAACCAATGGGAGCGGTCCAACCGCATTTGTGCGATATTTATAAGAGCTAAAATATCTCTTAGTATTCGTGGTTCGGTTGCTTAGCATAGCAATGCTAAGGCTTTATTGGAGGCCATAGATGCACAGTTTGAGAGTTCTGAGAAGGCGCATGCCATGACCCTGATTATGAAATTTTCATCATTGAAGCTCACTAGTGTTAGAGGTGTGCGTGAACACATCATGCAAATGAGGGACATTGCAGCTCAGGTTAAGAAACTTGAGGTTGAGATATCTGAATCTTTTCTTGTATATTATATTCTGAACACTCTCCCATAACAGTATGCACCTTTCAAGATCTTTTATAACACACATAAGAATAAATGATCAAATAATGAACTCATGACCATGTGTGTTCAAGAGGAAGAAAGACTGATTATGGAATTGGGAGAAAGTGCTCATTTGGCAACACAAGGAAAGAATAAGAGCCATGGTAAGCATAAGGGAAAAGGTAAAATACCTCCCCAAGTTGACATTAAGAAAGAATCTAAATGTTTATTCTGTAAATAGAATGGGCATATAAGGAAGGATTGTGTCAAATTTAAGACTTGACTCAAGAAGAAAGGTAATCCAATCTATTGTGTTTATTATAAATCTAATATGACTGATGTAAGTCAAACATTTGGTGGATTTATTCTGGATCTACAATCCATATTTCAAATTCCATGCAGGGTTTTCAAAATCACAGGAAGCTAGTGGGAAGTAAACAAAGCATCTATTTAGGAAACAAGATGCGCTCGCATGTGGAAGCTATTGGGACATGTAGGGCGCGTTTGGCAACGATTCTGTTCCTGGGAACTGATTCCGACAAGAAATAATTATTTTTTATTATGTTCCCGGGAATTGATTTTGAGTAAAAGAACGTGTTTGGTAACTGTCTAAATTTTTTTATTTTGAAATAGAATTGCGTTTGATAACGTGTCCATTGATTCTGTTCCAAATTATTATTATTTTTTATTTTTTAATAATTTTTTCTACTTTTTTTCCTTTTTTATTACCTTTTTTCCTTTTTTTTCCTTTTCTTTTTTCATTTTTTCTTTTCATTTTTTCCTTTTTCTCCTATTTTTCTTTTCTTCGGTCCGGCGACCGGCCGGATGAGGGTCGGCGACCTCACCAGAGCGTCGCCGGCCCTCGGCGAGGCTGGCCCTCGTCGACCGAGCGTCTTCGACAGCCTCGCCCAGCCGCCGGCGATGCTCGCACGGCCCCGCCGAGGCTCGGCCTCGCCAGATCTGGCGAGGCCTCGCCGCCGGTGGACAGGCTAGGCGAGCTCGGCCGGTGGCCAGGCGGGCCTCGCCTAGCCCCGGCGAGGCTTGCCAGTGGCTGGGCGAGCCTCCGGCGAGCTCGCCGGACCTCGCCAGTGGCTGGGCGAGCTCGCCGGACCGGCGGCCGGCGAGCCTCCGGCGAGATCGCCGGACCTTGCCCTGGCTGGGCGAGCCTCCGGCGAGCTCGCCGGACCGGCGGCCGGCGGCGGGCGGTGGTGAGCGGCGGCGGGCGGTGGTGAGCGGCGGCGGACGGTGGCGGGCGGCGGCGGGCGACGATCGCGTGATGGCGGAAGGAAAGAAGAAGAGTTTTATTGTGTTGATTCTTTTTTTGATTCTCGGACGTAGAATCAACTTTTTTTTTATTCTCAAATCTACTCCAAAACTGATTCTGGGAACAAATTTGTTCCCGGGAACAAAATTTTTACCAAACGCGATTCTCATCCCAAACTGATTCTGGGAACAAAAAATCAGAATTAGTCACTGTTTGGAGTGTTGCCAAACAGGGCCTTAGACTAGTTCTTAATAATGGCTTTGTTTTGAATTTGGAAGGACCTTTTATGTTCCTAGTTTTTCTAGAAACTTAATTTCAGTTTCAAGACTTGTATCTTCGGGATACTCTTTTAACTTTTCACATTCAAACTTCTATTTATCATTTAAATCTGAAATTGTTGGGAGTGGTACTTTGTCTGATGGTTTTTTTCGAATTAATTTACAAGACAATGCCTATTATGACGCGATGCATGTTCATGATAAAGCTGGGATGAAACGATGTGTTGTGAAAGAACATTTCTCTATGTTGTGGCATCGAAGATTGGTACATATCTCCATAGAAAGAATTAGGCAATTAGTAAATAATGGAGTACTCGGTACTTTAGATTTTACTGATTGTGATACTTGTGTGGACTGCATAAAGGGAAAGCAGACTAACAAGACAAAGAAATGTGCCAAGAGGAGTACAGAAATATTAGAAATCATACACACGGATATTTGTAGTTTGGATATGGACTCATATGGTAAAAAATACTTCATCTCTTTCATAGATAATTACTCACGTTACATGTATCTCTATTTGATTCATAATAAGTATGAAGCATTAGATGCCTTTAAAGTATTTAAGGCGGAAGTAGATAAACAATGCGATAAGCAAATTAAGATCGTGATATCAGATAGAGGTGGAGAATTCTATGATAGATACACCGAAGATGGACAAGCACTTGGTCCATTTGCAAGTTTTCTTCAAGAGCATGGGATAGTTGCCTAATATACTATACCTGGTTCTCCAGACCAAAATGGCGTAGCGGAAAGAAGAAACCGGACTTTATTGGACATGGTGCGTAGTATGCTTAGCAACTCCAAATTTCCTAAATCCTTGTGGACTGAAGCACTTAAGATGGCAGTGTACAAATTAAACTGAGTTCCGACCAAGGCTATCCTAAATACATCTTTTGAGTTATTTAAAGGTTGGAAACCAAGGTTGGAAAGAAGTTAGACCCAAGGATCATAAGTGGGTATTTCATTGGATATGCCGAAAGGTCCAAGGGATACAGGTTTTATTATCCATCTCACACTACTAGGATTGTGGAATCAAGAAATGCTAAATTTCTTGAAAATGATTTAATTAGTGGGAGTGATCAATCGAAGGACTTTGTTCTTAAGAAAGATCATTCAGATACTCAACCTTCCACCTCAAGTTTAAGGTTAATTATTGGTTATAATGCCCCTTCAGTTTAGCCGGCTATTGAACAACCAATCGTTGAAGTTCCACAACCTGCTAATATTGATCTAGTAAATCCAGTTATTCAGCAATTACCAGAAACTGTTGAACAACCAGTTGAGCAACACGCTTCTCAAGAGAATGTTGATGCAACATTGAGAAGATCTTCTAGAATAAAGAAATCGGCTATTCCTAGTGATTATATTGTATATTTACAAGAGTCTCGACTACAATATTAGAGCCGAGAATGATCCTGAAACGTTTTTATAAGCCATGGATAGTGATAAATCCAATTTGTGGTACAATGTCATGAAAGAAGAGATCAGTTCAATGGCATCTAACAAAGTCTGGGATTTGGTTGAGTTACCCGATGGTGCGAAGGCCATTGGTTGTAAATGAGTCTTTAAAATTAAGAAGGATTCATTGGGTAACATTGAAAGAGGGACAAGGACCCTTGAGTGTCAAAAGTTGGCACAAAGGGACACTTAAATGCCAAAATTGGAGCAAAATGGATCACTTGAGTGCCAATCTGGCCAAAATGCCGATGTGGCATTTTTTCGGCGAACCGAGCCCAAAATGATGCCGTTTTGCATGCCGACATTGCCATATATTGCAAAAACGGCGTTGTTTTGGGCTCATGTGATAAAAAATAATATAAAAATTAAATACATTAAATAAATTAAATAAATTAAATTTAAAACTAGATTTAGTTAAAATATTAAAAAACAATAAATTTAAAATTAAATTTAGTTAAAATATTAAAAAATAATAATTTTAAAATTAAAAAATTAAAAAATTAATAAAAGGGGGGGGCGATGGCTGAGGGCAGCCATGCCATCGCCCCTCTTTTTTTAAAATTTTAAAATTTAAAATTATTATTTTTTAATATTTTAACTAAATTTAATTTTAATTTTTTAAAAAAAATTTAACTAAATCTAATTTTAAAATTATTATTATTATTATTTTAATTTTTTTATTTTAAAAATTATTATTTTTTAATATTTTAACTAAATTTAATTTTAAAATTATTATTTTTAAAATATTTTAACTAAATCTAATTTTAAAATTATTATTTTTAATATTTTAAGTAAATTAAATTTTAAATTAAATTTATTTATTTTTTATATTATTTTTTTACCATGTTAGCCCAAAACGACGCCGTTTTTGCATTATTTGACCACGTCAGCATGCAAGACAGTGTTGTTTTGGGCTCACTTCGCCGAAAATTTGCCGAAAAAATGTCACGTCAGCCTTTTGGCCGGATTTTGGCCGGAGTGGCACTTAAGTGATCCGTTTTTCTTCAAATGTGGCACTTAAGTGTACCTTTCGTAACTTTTGGCATTTAAGTGTCCCTTTGTGCCAATTTTTGGCACTTGAAACGTTTTTCTGCCCATTGAAAGATATAAAGCTAGACTTGTTGCCAAATGATTCACTCAAAAGGAAGGAATCGATTACACGGAGACTTTTTCTCCTGTATCTAAGAAAGATTCTCTTCGTATTGTTTTGGCTTTGGTTGCCCATTTTGATATGTAATTACATTAGATGGATGTGAAAACGGCATTCCTCAATGGAGAATTAGGCTGCGCATGATAAAATTTCTGTTTCTTGATTTCTCTGTTTCTCTGTTCCCTTGAACAGTTTGGAAAGAAATCCGTTTGGTAACGCAATTTGATTTCTCTATTTTTGAAAGAGATTTCTATTCTAGAAATAATTTTGAAGAAGAAATCAGAAGCTAAAATTTTTAGTTTCTCGTTTTCGAAATAGAAATTGAGAAATCAATTTTTGGCCGAAACCAATTTATGTTTCAGAAATTTTGTCATTGGCACCCTTAGAGGAGGAGGTTTATATGAAACAACCTGAAGGATTCTCCTCTAGTAAAGGTGAGCATCTAGGGTGCGCATGACAAAATTTCTGAAACAGAAATTGATTTCTGGCTAAAAATTGAGATCAATTTCTATTTCAGAAACTCAAAAGCTAAAAATTTTAGTTTCTGATTTCTTCTTCAAAATCTCTTTCAGAAATAGAGAAATCAAATTGCGTTACCAAACGGATTTCTGTTCCAAACCTGTTCCAGGGAACATAGAAACATAAATTTTATCATGCGCAGCCCTAGTGTGCAACTTAAGAAATCTATATATGGCTTGAAACAAGCATCTCGCCAATGGTACTTAAGATTTCATGATGTCATCTCTTCATTTGGTTTTGTAGAGAATGTCATGGATTAATGTATATACCAAAAGGTTAATGGGAGCAAACTTTGTTTCCTTATGCTATATGTGGTTGATATATTACTTGCATGATAAGGGGTTGTTACATGAAGTGAAACAATTTCTCTCTAAGAGTTTTGACATGAAGGATATGAGTGATGCATCTTATGTCATTGGCATTAAGATCCATAGAGATAGACCTCGAGGCATTTTAGGACTATCTCAAGAAACCTATATCAATAAGATCCTAGAGAGATTTCGGATGAAATATTGTTCACTAAGTATAGCACCCATTATGAAGGGTGACAGGTTCAATTTGAACCAATGCCCGAAGAACGATCTAGAAAGGGAACAAATGTACAATATTCCATATGCTTCTGCTGTTGGAAGCTTGATGTATGCTCAGGTTTGTACTCGACCTGACATCGCTTTTGCTATGGAAATGTTAGGAAGATATCAGAGTAATCCAGGTTTAGACCACTGGAGAGCTGCAAAGAAAGTGATAAGATATCTACAAGGTACCAAAGACTATATGCTTATGTATAGACGGACTGACAACTTGGAAGTAGTTGGTTATTCGGATGTGGACTTCGTGGGTTGCGCTGATTCACGAAAATCAACATCTGGATACATTTTTATGTTAGCTGGCGGAGCCGTGTCATGGATAAGTGCCAAACAGACTTTGACTGCTACTTCCACTATGGAGGCTGAGTTCGTTTCTTGTTTTGAGGCTACCTCGCATTGTGTATGGTTGAAGAGTTTCATTGATGGGCTTAGAATTGTTGATTCAATTTTTAGGCCATTAAAAATATATTGTAACAATTCAGCTGCGATTTTTATGGCTAAAAATGCCAAAAGTGGCAGTCGAAGTAAGCATATCGACATTAAGTATTTAGCCATAAGTGAACGTGTTAAGGAGAATAAAGTGGTCATTGAACACGTTAGCACTGAATTGATGATAGCCGATCCTTTAACTAAAGATATGTCACCAATGAAGTATAAGGATAATGTAACTAGTATGGGAATAGGTTCCATCATGTAATTTGTTGTCATATGAACGATTTTTGTTGTATGAAACTTTTATTCAGTTGTAATGTTGATTCTCAATTTTTGTGTACACATTTTGTTGTTTATAAGAATAACATTTATCCTTGGTTTTGGAATAAACATGGGGTTTATTCATTAAGATATGTTGTCATATATAGGCTGATATTAAAGAAATAAGATGCATTGTGATACATAGAAAATATTACTCACTCTTAGAGGACATGTTGCCATGATCCATGTGTTTTGTTTCTTTTCTTTAAGCATAAAGTTTTTTGTGGAATTAGTTGAATAACGTATGATGAAAATGATGGGATCAAGTGGGGGAACGTTATTTATTTTTTTGTGATCCCACATTTTAGACCCACATTTTCTCTTAAAGTTATAACTATTCGACATGAAGTTTTTCCACGCTTCATACCCTTTCATGACAATCGCTCATTTGGTAACTGTCTTGATGGGAGACGGTGTATAAATAGGAACGTACATTCATTTCTGACGGGTGATGACAAGGTCTAACACAAACTCTTATATTTGGAATACACCATCAGTACGTGAGGGAATTGGGTTAGTAGCGTGTCCCTAATTTTCTTTGATTTCAGGTTTTTCTGACGAACGTGAACAAGAACAATGGCTAGAGGTTTGTCTTTAATTGATTTTGGCTTCCGCATCATGAATTTTTATGTCTTACATTCCCATCTTGGAAGGGGTCATTTTTTTTTTTTTTGGGTTCTTTTGCTTCTTTTTACATTCAGCGGGGGAGGCGCCACAATTTAAAGAAGAGGGGGAAAAGGAAAAATAAGGAGTAACGATTCTTCATGCCAACTCCTTCACTGTCAACCCATCGTCATTGGACTTCATCCTCACCACCGCAAGTTGCATCCATTGTTCTTGGATTTCATTCTCTTGAGGAGTCGAAGCAGTAGTGCCGCTGCCCATTCCGGCTATTGAAACCCACACCATCACTTTAATGAGCCTCTCCATCACTTCCTCGATGCCATCGGTCTCCATAGTCGCTTGTCCTCACTGTTCTCGAGCCACCCTTTCCTACTATATTGGCCCGTGCCTTCCCACCGTGAAACCGAAAGAGCCTAGATCTCGTCTGAAGACTCCCTCGTTGGTCGTTGTTCTGTTCGTCGATAGTTGTAAAGGTTCTAGTCGTCAGTTGCAAGTGTTTGTTACAACCTAGTTACACCACTGATAAACTAGGCCTTCCTGTTGCCTTCAACGATGGTCATCGATGAGAAGCCACTAAAAATCCGACGGTCCAGGGGTTAATTTTTAAGCTATAGTATTTTGGTTAGTTTATCCGATTGCCACCCTATTATTGTTCCCTACGTCTTGTCGATGCAACAGTCAGCACAGTGGTTAGATGATGGTTAGAGACGGTGGTTCGGTGAAGAGCGAGAATGAGTGACGGTGGTGTACGAGTACTTTTGAGCATAAGGTTTTAAACGTTTCTGGTTCAGTGAAGCTTTAGATATTGATCCGTAGGCATGAAAATTCATTACAGGAGTCATTAAAGGTGGGAGCTATGGGAATAGAGAGCCAGGCGTCAAAGTTGAGGGTTTCTCCACATATATTATCTAGAACGAATGAACGATGTTGACATGTCCGATGGGGGTGGTGGTGAGGGCCCCACATGAGGACGAGGTGACTATCTCGACCCTCTTTTTTTTTTTTTTTTGGTCGGTCATACTCAAATTCTACTCTAACACTCACTCTCAGACTTTTGCCCTGCCTCATTGTAGGGTGTGGGAGTCGAAACCCATTCCTGAAATGAAATCGTCCTCACCCCAATCCCCATTGAGAATGTGGGGACTTGAACCCCCCACCTTCCCCTTCCAAGTTGGAAGGGTGACCACTAGGCGAACCCCAATGGTTATCCGACCCTCTCTTTTGCTAATTGCTAATTGTTACAGTGGGGATTGGGCCCCACTTTATCTACTTTTCATCTACCTTTTTTTATTTTTTCCTTCAATCCTGTTGTATTTTTTTAATAACGTGCAGGGGGCGATTGAGTTGGGTTTGCAAGGCTGCACGTACTCATCACTAACTTTAATAGAAAATTATAGGCGCCTATTTGGGTTCACTTACCGGCATTTATCGGATTGTTTCGATATTATACATTGCGCCATTGAGTTAGCCTAATTTATTTGTTAAAGTTACTAGCTCTTATATGATATTACTACTCTTAATTTAGGTAATTTATCAACTGTTCAAGGGGTAAATCACAATAACTGATATTATTTGAGCATATTGTGTGTTGATAAGAGATTGGATTGAAAAGATTTACCAAACCCGCGTTGAAGATAAAAATATCTCAATTATTTGATAGGCAAGAGGTAGAAAAATGCAAAAAAAAAGAGAAGAAACCCTTTATTATTTCCTGGAAATGTACACAAAGTCGCATTTCTGCTAACATTTCGTGCCTACACTTTCAGTCATTGCAAGCCTACTCCTTCATGCACTATAAAAGGGAGTACACCCTAGTGATAACAAGCACTACAAAAAGTTGTCATTCTTTCCTCTGCTGCAGTATTTCTGCAACCAAACACTCCCATATTTAGACACTTAGTTCAGAAGAAAAGAAAAATGCAAAAGAGAGCTCCAGCTTCCTCTTCTTCAGGTAAGCCAAGTTAACTCAAGAGGCCCTGCTTCGCTCCAATCAAGTAGTAACTTTTTGCTTAATTGCTTGATGATCGTGGTTTTAGCTTTACTCGAGGGAAGTATTCAATGAAGAGTTCTTGTGTTCAGCATTCTGTAGATGAGAAATATGACAGAAGCCTGCATTGTAAGTATTAAATTGATTGGCTTTTGACTCATGAGTCATGATTGTTCTAAATTGCTTTCGTTTAGTTTTTTGTTTGTGGGTTGGTGCTGTGGCTTCAATGCAAGTATTAAAGACCTTAAATGTTGTGGTCTCCTAGTTTGAATTGAACTCCATTATAACTTTTTACCTAGCAAGTGAGCTGCAATCATTATCGGGTTACTTTGCTCTCCTGTTTGCTTGATTATCCTATCTTGCTTGTATTTTTGTGATGAACTTCACATAGTCAAGAATGAAACCTGTCCTAGAGGAAACTCTAGCTGAGGAGCTGTCTTATGGAGGAGGATGTTTAGAGAGTGGTAAGATGAGTCAAGTAGCTTGGACATAAATTACAGTGTTTATTGCATTTCAATTGCTAATCTCTTCGATTAGAAGTGGCTGAATGCATTTCTAACCTTCCGGTAAGTTTCCGAAATCTACATTGGAAATTTCTGCGAGATGTATAGAGAATATGATTTAGTGAAGGGATATTATCTGCAATGCTCCTATAATTTATTCCATAGGTACCGACGAATGCTTCAACGGTCCATGCAACTGAGAAAATACAGCCACTTTTATCAATTTGAGCAAGTGTACACTACTGAATTTTGAGATAATGTGTGTAGCTAACTACAGAAAACTGAAATTCTCATTCAACTGATCCGCTAAGATTGATGTGTGGCATTAACATTAGGATTGCCAAGTAGGCTTGACGCAAAAGTCATACATTAACATAAAGTCTTTTAACGAACAGAGCAACATACACAACAGAAACACAACAGAATTTTTGTTTAACATGGAGCAAAACATTTTTTGTGTACACACAAATTTGATAAGTCCTAAAGATTTAGATTTAGAGAATTGCGGAAACCTAATATCATGCACATCAGGATGCTACATAAGCAACTGTTTCAATCGATATGAATTTTTTAAAATCAACCTTCGAGAAGCCCATCCAGGAGGTGATCTTTCTTGAATTCATTCCCACAATCACAAGCACACTGATGGGTAACAAATCACAATTGACACCCACACGTGCACCCCCGTGCACACACAGAGTAATGGTCCAGACACATAGCTCTAAGATGACAATTGCTAATAAAATAAGCAAACTCTCATCCAAATTGTCCTGAATTTTCCCAACTAGGAACAGTCCAATAACGTGAGGTAACGGCTGACCATCACCAACCACAAAAAAGGGTCGATTTCATTTCAAATTGTTGTTATACTTGCTGTATCATATCCAAAATCAGCAAGCGTGCAAGAGAGGAAAAAAAAGAAGAAAAACTAAAAACCCACATCCTAGAAGGACCCAATTCAAGAACAATTCACTATCAAGATGATTAAAATAGATACTCAAATTTGGCGAAGAGAATAAAAAAAATAAAAGAATCCTAAGAAACTGACAGCAAGAAAAGGAAAAAGACTAAATTTCGAACTTCGAACCAATAAAGAAAATGCCAATTGGGCTGTCACGCCAGACCAATAGAAACTGCACAAAGAGCTTGCTTTGCCTCATCTCCTCCTCCTCCTTGTGGAAAGATGATCTTGACAAGGGGCGAGGCGTCGGCAGAAACGACAATAACCGATCTCCTTCATTGCGGATCCAGAAGTGAAATCAAGGAAGAAAGAAGGGTTGATGAAGGTGGGTGGTGTTGCGAAAAGGCAAGCGATTGAATAATAATATAGACAGAAGAAGAAAATATATCAGACACCGGATTTATGCGGTTTGGTCATAAAGACCTACGTCCACAGGGAGAGCAGCGACGAATTTCACTATAAATCAAGCGATGCAAGGAGATTACACACTCAAGTCACTCAAACACTTTTTCAGTGTTTCCCAAGCCCCAATTACACCCAACAACGCACGCAGTGTTTAACTCCGAAATTCCTCAAGAAGGAATTACACGCAAATCTTACCATAAGATTTAAGTCGGCTACAAACACTAATCTTTTTTGGATGTAATTCACGGACAAGAATGACAAAGAAAATCCCTCCCAAGCACTCAATGACTAGACAACGGTTCAAGATCAATTCTTCATGATCAACCTTCTTCCATTTATGGCCACAAAGTCTATATATATATCAACTTCTCATAGGATTCTGTATCCTATCTTGCCCGATTTTATCCAAAACATATTTGTGTATATTTTAAACAAAATTCAAGTCCAAGTCAAAGTTGAACTTTCCTATTTCAGCGGCCAAACTCTCCAACGCATATTCAAATTTTGGGAAGTTGATCTTCAGATCTTCTTTGCTCAATTTCGAATGTCCGCTACATATCCAATTCGGAATCTTCGAAATTTCATAGTCTCGACGCATATTTTAACAGGTGGAGAGGGGGGGTTTTAGAATGGCAGTCGTTTTCTATGAGGACATTTCAAAGACGGGGCTAAAGTTGGGATTTTCATTTTTATCTATCCCCGTTTGGTGAGTAATTACTAGCGAACAAGCCACCGTGGTCGGTGGTGGCTTGTACTTGCATCTGCGTTACGTTGTTTTTGACAAAGAAGAAAAGGGAGCAAGAAACGAAAAGATAAACATGAAAAAATAAATTTCGGCGAAAAACAAAACATAGATAATAAATAATTAAATTAATTAATGACGAGGATTCAGCAAGAGTTCAGATCGTGTGTGTCACTCGTGACGTACCCGCCCCTCGGGGGGGGGAGGGGTGGGATGGTGTTCTAGTTAGAAACCCCCACGCGCGTGGGCATTTAGGGATTGCATTCACGCGTGTGGGAAGGGAGGGGCCATGGAGGTGGAAACCGAAGGTGGGGCAATAATTTTGTAATAATTGCTCATGCTTTACAAGTGGCCCCGGAACTTTGATTCAATTTTCATTATTGCAAAATTTTAAATATTTTCAAGTGGCTTAAGAACTACTTTTGACATTTACCAATGGGTCATATTAAACTAAAGTTTCAGATCATATTTCATATATTAAAAATATAGGGATGGTATTTTATGTTAGATTAAAGTTTATGGATTATCTGTGCTATTATCCTATAAAACTCTATCCAACTTCTAAAACAAACTTCTTATCGAAGCATTGTCCTATGGATCAACGTGCTATCAATTTTGTCCCTTGGTAAAGGATGCATTGCACTCTTAATTAGTAAATAAAAACGAATTAATGGATATTAGAGAAGAGCGTTGAATGATGAGCATAGTGGGAAGTAATAGCAATGTGATGTAAGGTTAAGATGTGAGAGTTGAAAAATGTAACTAAAGGAAAAAAGTTAAATTGATCATTAAAATACAATTATAATGAGCTTCAACTGGTATGAATCCTCAACTTGCTTCTAATTTCCCACATCAGCTTTTACATACATAGCTTCCTTTAGAAACCTAAATACTTATATGCTTGACTATTGCTTAAAAAGACCTGCTAACTGTTGTAGACTTTGCTTGTGAAGCAATTTCCATTAAGAATATGATTTAGGCTTTTCATGTTGTTTTAAACATAATGGATCACAAACAGACACAAATTTTCAATGAAATGCTTTGGATATTATTGTTTTCTTGAATCTTGGAAAATGTGGTCAATGACAATTTCAGTTTGCATGTAGGAGGTGAGATAGCTAGTATAAGCACTTAGAGGGGGGTGAATAGGTGCACAATCAATTTATCGAAATACGGAAGCAATTCTTGGTAAACGATAGAAAGGTAGTTCACTATTGATTGATAAAATGAAATACGATCAAAGTAAATAGAGTAAGTAAGAGAAAATTGAACACATGCTTTATAATGGTTCGGCTTAATCCAAGCCTACGTCCACTCTTCCGCACTGACAGCCCACCGGCTGGATTTCACTATGAACAAAAGAGAAGTTACAGCACTCCTTTTCCTTGATTCCACAGTGTAGATGTTCTATCACACCTCCTCAAGGTTTCTCACTAATATAGACTCTCTTTTGTATATAAGTATTCACTCAAAGGAATTGTCTAAACAACAAGGAGTTTCAGACTTTGGAATTCTTCTATCACGCACACCTCAACAACTTAGAACGTCTTCCTTATATACTCCTTTATGCCATCATACCTGTTGGCACTTACCAAAGGAATTCCTCCAATCTACCCGTTAGACGGAATCAATTAGGAAGATCATTCGAGCTATTAAAGGAACATGTCGATAGCCCATCAATCATGTTCGCACATACAATCAGGATCTTGGTTTCCATAAGTAGAACCTTTCAATAATATTTAGGCAATCATTGATTCCTTAATCTTCGAGTCAATCTCGATCAATCAAAGAATTCCGTTGTGTCTTTTCCAGCCACGGGATCTTCTCTAATTGATAAGGTCAAGCCCTTAACGAAACATCCAGTTTTGGATAACCTTTCTTCAACGGATTAGAGACTGTCAATGAGGATAGACTTTGAGTCTTGAGTCTGGCTGTCCGGAGGTCTTCAGACTTTAAATAGCAGAGTCTGCAAACCTTCAGACTAGATTGATGGAAACGTTTTGTCAGCTTCAAAACACTTCAAGAAGATTTCTCCAACAATCTCCCCCTTTTTGATGGTGACAAAACTTTCCTGCAGATTTGGACAACTTTGACCTGCAAAACATTTCTCAAACACATATGCATATCTTATAGAGATAAATGGCCAAATGAATAACACTAGAATCTGCAACCATAGAAAATAGGTTAGTCTAATAAGTGATAAAGCCATCCATAAGATACCAATGATAGTTAATAAAAATAGTCAAGTCCAAGTCTAGTTCAGTTCTCATCCAGATACAAAAACAAAGTCAAACAAACAGAGTTTGAAACATTAAAACAATCCAACAAATAGTCCAACAAACCACACGATTAAAAGTCAAATTGTTCAAATCTTTCAAATCTTGCATCTTTTCCCCTTTTTGTCAGCATTAAAAAGGTTGAGATGAAAATGGAATGAAGTCAAGATTGCTTGGGAACGCGGACAAGCTGGAAATCTCCCATAGACTGAACGATGCCTTCCAGCATTTTCAAGTCTTCCTTCAATTGTGCAATCTCCTCACCCTTGGCATTGGCCTGAATCTGAACAGAGAGGGCTTGGATTTGATCATTCAATGAACATGAAGAAACTTGACCCGCAGTTTGCAAGTTTTGAACCTCGCATCCCAAGGCATAAATTTGACCTTGCATTTCCATTAGAATATCCATGATTCTGCGAAAATCGGCTGGGTTGTCGGTCTGCGTACTAGCTTTAGCACGATCTGCAGATGATGGCATATCAGAATAATCTCGCAGGTTTGGCGATGAAACTTCATGACCTTCTTCTGGAAATTGAGAGGCATAAACATCCTTTGGGTCTGCAGGTGAGTGACTGACTCCTTCACTTGCATCAGGATATGAGGACTTCCCTCCTTTCTCTTGATCTCCCCCTGTTGCCATGCCTACAGGTGGAGAGGAGTGTTCATCAGGTTCTCATTCTTCTCTTCTTTCTTCCTCAGGTCTTTCCTCCTCTGCTTTTTTTTCACCAACTGCTCTTTCTTTTTGTTGCTCTTTTTCTTCTCGACCTTCTCTTTCCTCTTGGCCTTCTCTTTCCTTTCCTTCTTTCTCACTATGTTCCATTGACTCTGGAATAGTGCGTCTTAGCTTCTTCAAAGCTATGGCCGAAATGGTAAGGTCATCATCTTCTTTATCTACTACAATAAGAGCTCTTCTTTTTGGTTTTGAAGTAACCAATGGCTCCTTTCCTTTCCGTTTTGAAGAAGAGATTTGATGAGCTTTAACTGGAGTCTTCTCCTTGAATTTCTCCAACTCCTTGTTCAGTTCCTTCAGACGCATTTTGGTCACCCTCTTCAGTCCTACCACTATATGATCGCACGATCGAACACAAAAGATTTGCGGAGGCTGAATATTCAGATGTCTGAATAATTTCGTCACAAGGCTTGGGTAAGGAAGTTGACCTCTGTCTTTCATCATCGCTCTATACATGTGAAACATGATAGTGTGAGGGAGAGAAAACTTTTTCCCAGTGAGGATGGCATACATCAGTTTTGCCTCTGAGCTTGAAACATCAGTCTTGGAGGTTGATTTCGGTCGGAGGCAATTGATCACAATCTTGTGAAGCAAGATGTTGAATGCTCTCATCCTCAAGTAGGTGATCTTCTCATCTGTTCTCCTGTCCTTCACCAGTTCCAGTGTGGCCCGAGTAATGGAAACTTTGATCGGTTGATATCTTCCTCTTTCAACTCCTAACACATCTGCCAACATATCCATATCCACAACATAGTCTTGATCTTTAACACTGAAAGAAAATCTATTCGCATCCAAAAAGCTAAGATTTGAATAGAAATATGCAGTTAGTTCAACATAGGCCTCTGTAGTGTCGGAGCAGAACTTTTCAAGTTGAAGATAACTGAACTTTTCCCTCAAGTTCATATTCACAGCATCCAGAAAGTCAAAATCCACACTTCTAAGGTTTATTACCCCACGCTTCAGCAATTTCGAGTACAAATCCTTTTGTTCATTTGATTTGAACAAATCTCCCATTTTTCCTTGACTTTCAACCGCAACACCCTCGGTTGAAATTGACTATACAATTTGTCATCATCATTCCCATCTACAGGATTCGGTCCCCAATCACGAGGATCACTCGGGATATTCGCAAGAGTTTCCTCAGCCAACCCTTTACGAGCAATTCCGAAACTTTCCATTTTTCGTAGAAAGATATATTCATTAATATATCCTTTGTCTTTAAGAAAATCATCGACATAGTTCAAGGGAGTACGAGTTGCTTTTAAGGCACGATACAGCTTATAAATATGAGTGGGCTTTTGAACTCTTACTGGATTTGCATCCTCAATGATTTGTTCCTCTTGTGGATGATCAACGCCTTGAGGACTAGATGGAGGAGAATGACGTTGCTGAGAATGTTGTGCGCTCGGTTGCTGTTCTGGAGACACTTCTTCTTCGGTGAGATCGAAGTGCGTAGGCCCCTCACTCATTCGCCGTGGTCCCCTGCTTGCGATTCTCGAAGACTTTCTTGAAGATGACATATTTCTCAGTTTTTGGAAGATTTCTTGCTTGACTTTTCCAAAAAAGATGACAACTTTTTGAAGATTAAACAAGGGAAGAAAACGGGAATGGATGATCGATGCTTTCTAGGGTTTTTTGAGAGTAAAGTGGAGAGGAATCGACAGTGCACGATCGGTTACAAAGAGAGATAAACGAACCTTCACAAAGGAAATAAAGAGATGCCTTTTCAAAATAATTGTCTTTTTCCGCGAAAATAGTCATTTCAAAAATAACTTCCTTTTTGAAAATGAAACGATGCAATAATTAAGTCGATTAAATATAGCAACAATTTAAACACAGTCTGACAATCGTACCTCTTCAAGATAAGATTCGAGAGATAGAGAGAGAGAAACTTACAGTCTGACGGTCGTACCAAGACTAACTTACAGTTAAAGTCTTGTATGTCTGAGTTTGAAAGTCTTTAGATTTTGATCTCCTCATACTTTAAAATGTTGAGTTTGGAACGTATGGTTTCAAATTGATTTTTCTCCAAAGGCTTTGTGAATATATCCGCCAGTTGGTTCTTTGAATCAACATATTGGATTAAAACATCTCCATTTTGCACATGGTCTCTAATAAAGTGATGTCGAATCTCTATATGCTTTGCTCTTGAGTGGAGAATTGGATTTTTGGTGAGGTTGATAGCATTGGTGTTGTTGCAATTAATCTCCATGCATGAGTCTTCAATTTCAAAGTCTCTTAGCTGCTTGTTTTATCCACAGAATTTGCGAACAACAACTTCGAGAGCTATATACTCGGCTTCGCTGTAGAGAGAGCTACCGTACTTTGCTTTCTGGAAAACCAAGACACTGTCCTGCCTCCAAGTAGTTGACAAGTACCCGAGGTGCTCTTTCTATCGACTTTGCATCCAGTAAGGTCTGCGTCTGAATATCCAAGAAGAGTAAAGTCTCCCCTTTTTGGATACTAGAGACCAAAGCTTGAAGTTGATGAAACATATTTAATAATACGCTTCGCAGCATTCAAATGAGATTCTTTTGGGTCTGATTGAAATCTGGCACAAATGCAAACACTAAACAGAATGTCAGGTCTAGAAGCAGTAAGATAAAGAAGTGATCCGATGATACTCCTGTATAGCTTTTGATCGACTTTCTTTTCTTCTTCATCTTTGTTTATCTTTAAGGAACTTGACATTGGTATGTTAGTCTTTTTGCAATTGTCCAGTCCAAACTTTTTGACAAGATCATTTGCATACTTTTCTTGATGAATGAAAGTTCCTTCCTCCAATTGTTTTATTTGAAGTCCAAGAAAGAAGGTTAACTCACCCATCATGCTCATTTCAAATTCATCCTGCATAGTCTTAGAGAATTTCTTGCATAGACTTTCATTAGAGGATCCAAAAATAATATCATCGACATAAGTACCTAAAGGGGGGTGAATAGGTGCACAATCAATTTATCGAAATACCGAAGCAATTCTTGGCAAACGATAGAAAAGTAGTTCACTATTGATTGACAAAATGAAATACGATCAAAGTAAAGAGAGTAAGTAAGAGAAAATTGAACACGGGCTTTATAGTGGTTCGGCTTAATCCAAGCCTACGTCCACTCTTCCGCACTGACAGCCCACCAGCTGGATTTCACTATGAACAAAAGAGAAGTTACAACACTCATTTTCCTTGATTCCACAGTGTAGATGTTCTATCACACCTCCTCAAGGTTTCTCACTAATATAGACTCTCTTTTGTATACAAGTATTCGCTCAAAGGAATTGTCTAAACAACAAGGAGCTTCAGACTTTGGAATTCTTCTATCGCGCACACCTCAACAACTTAGAACGTCTTCCTTATATACTCCTTTATGCCATCATACCCGTTGGCACTTATCAAAGGAATTCCTTCAATCTACCCATTGGATGGAATCAATTAGGAAGATCATTCAAGCTATTAAAGGAACGTGTCGATAGCCCATCAATCCTGTTCGCCCATACAATCAGGATCTTGGTTTCTATAAGTAGAACATTCCAAGAATATGTAGGCAATCATTGATTCATTAATCTTCGAGTCAATTTCGATCAATCAAAGAATTCCATTGTGTCTTTTCCAGTCACGAGATCTTCTCCAGTTGATAAGGTCAAGCTCCGAAACATCCAGTTTTGGATAACCTTTCTTCAACGGATTAGAGACTCGTCAATGAGGATAGACTTTGAGTCTTGAGTCGGCTGTCCGGAGGTCTTCAGACTTTAAATAGCAGAGTCTGCAAACCTTCAGACTAGACTGATGGAAACGTTTTGTCAGCTTCAAAACACTTCAAGAAGATTTCTCCAACAGGAGGAGGACAACAAAGATACCCGTGATGTGATAATTGAATGCGACTAATACATGAGGAATGATTCTTGCAATGTAATTCTTCGCTATGTCTCTTTGCCGAATTGTGTGGAGAAAAGCTGAAGCCTGCAGAATCTCACAGGGCCGACTGTTGTAAGTGGTGAATATATTCCATTTGGTTTGTTGGCAATATATTATCCACATCAACTCCGGAAGAATTTCCATTTCTATTGCCTTGCCAAAGATAATCCTATGCCATTAATCCACCATTCTGTTCATCAAAGTGTAATACTCATGAATACATTATTATTTATTTTTGTGTTAATCACTAAAAGGACAATGCATCTAGAGGTAGCTGCTAATTAACTCTGCTTCTGTAGGGCCCGTATGGTAATATTTATGTTCTTCTCGATTTCTGTTATTTTGTTCTCCGGAACAAAAAATAAAAAAAAAAATCTGTTTGGTAATGCCAACTTGTTTTTTTATTCCTCGGAATAGAAAAGTAGCTCGGGAATAGATTTGGAACAGAAACAAGAAACACAAAAAAAGTAGCTTCTTGTTACCGGGAACAATTTCTAGAAATAAGCCAAGTTTATTTTTATTTTTTTTTTCTCTCTCTTGCCGTGGCCACCTCCAACTACTTGGAACCACCATCGACTGCTGCCGTGGCGGTCGGCGGTCCGTGAGCAAGAATAAAAAACGAATAAATATAAAGAAGAAACTGTTTCGTACCCAATGCATTTCTATTTTTTTTTCCTATTTCAAAAGTAAAAATTTTGTATACTTACCAAATACCTTATTTTACTCAGAAATTGTTCCCGGAGTAGAAATAGCAAAGTACTATTTCTGAAAAGAAACTGTTTCCCAGCCAAGAAGTGTTACCATGCGCACCCGTAAGTGACATGTAGACATAGTGATCGAAATTGATGTCCAACTTTAAAGAAGACCTCGAAGTATGAGTTATTTTGCATCTCGCTATAGATTTTTATTTTATTTTACTTTTAAGATGGCACATTCCTGGTGTTCTGCTGGGGGAAACAGTCTAGCATTTTCCTTCTGATTAGAATGGCCATTCTTATTGACTAACTAAACTGTTTATCTGAGACAGGGTGCCTTCTCCAGCTGTCCTAAGGGAAGAAGGCCTGTGCCGTTTGACACCTGAAGAAGCGGTGCTTCTGCTAGCCGCTCTTGGTTTTAAAAGGAAAACATTCGTATGCGTCGCTAGAGCAAATATACACTGGCCTTGTTTGAACATGTTTAGTTTGCCTCGCTGCTTTCCTCACCCTCCATTCAAACACGCGCCATTCTATTGTGTTGTTCTTCGCAAAGATATTCGCGAGTCTTCTCTTGTTTGGCCTTATTGTTGGCATCTTTCCTCCACCGTAATATATTCGGTAACCAGAGACCGAGGATGATAGCTGACTCCCTGAGTCCGTCATGGCAAAGGCATCCGCTAGGGTGCAGACTATGAAGTCCAAAGCAGCTGACTCTAGAATTACGAGGAAAGGCAACGAACAATCAGACTAACAATAGTTGCGACAGAGCTTAGTCCATAATCATTGCATGCTTCTCAAATCGTCACATGAAAATGAAGAAAAGAGAAAAGAACATGTAGAGAAGGCTAATAAAATCAAGCTAGAGGCGACTCCTTTATGCAATCAAAATTCAACTTTTTTGCTTAAAAACACCAAAACAAAAAGATAAGTAAATCGTTTTCTAAATTCCAGATTTTTTTAATATACAGTTATTCGGATTATTTGAGTATCTCTTTCCTTGTAATTATCTCTTAATCTACATTAGTTTTTGAAATTGATTCGGGCAGCCCGAACCGCACAAACGGGTCGGGACCCAGTCCCCTCTTTCGGGCACGTGTGGCTTTTTCTCTTTTTTCTTTTTTCGCCAGATGCGAGCTAACGTAATTTACAGCAGCTAGAAGCCGAAGCCGTCTCTCTCTTTCTCTCTGTCTCTCTCTCCCCCCCTCCCTCTCTGGTTGTTTCGATCAACACCTCGATATCTCAATTGCCCAGTTGATCGAAAGTAAAAAGGTTCAATTTTTCCGATGAGTCTCTCTTTCTCTTCAATCGGTTCTTGTTGTCAGTCCTTACGTTTGATTTTCTCATCCTGTGCAAGAATTGCAATCAAAATCTCACTTTTTACGGCCAATCAGTGATGCGATTTTTGTGTTATAAAAGATAACTCTATTTTTCCTTTGTTCTCTTCATTGGCTGAAGGCCCTAGCTCCATTGATGGGGGCGTAGGAAATTTTTTTATTCGGATCAGAATCCATGGGTTGTTTGTACAAATCCCATAAAATAAATCAAAATGCTTTGAATTAAAGTCATTGGCACAGATAAAAAGATAGATTTAATGTGTCCACGAGGCTAGTAAAAGATTTTGCATGACTCTTACGCGTTTGGAGAGCATTTTTTAGGAAAGTCCTTGCATTGATTTCAGGGCAAAGAGTTTTTCACCAAATGCAAATAAAATTTGGTAAACATTATTTGCATCAAGGAATTTGCCTTTTTCTTTAATAAAAAAGTTATAATAGTGACCCTCCTTGATAACTCAAGCGAAGTTGGAAACTTCGGTAACAGGTGTTGCCTAGATCGTGTGACCCCAAGTGAGCCAAATCAAAGGGCGGCCTTTAATGTCGTGCAACCTAGTTGATGGATCTCCAAGGTTGTGTGATCCTAGGCACGAGCCGCCAAGGTCGTGAAACCCCAGGCCAGGTAACGTTGAAGTCGTTCGATCTTAGGTAAGCCAGATCTGGACTCCAACGTCACACATGCCAAGCGACGAATAGCCCAACCCCAACTGAAATGACACTGGCGTCAGTTTAGCTCCTCCGAGCCACCTCTGCGAATCACAGATTTGTAGGGTAGAGACAACGAACGATGTAAAATGAAGAGGTATATGTATTCCAGCTTTAGGTGGAATTTTCTGTGGCGCCTTAGATTAAATGAATGCAATTGAGGAGTCTGGTATGTATCTTTTTATACAGTAATTAGGTCTTACATTCATTCGTACTAGTAATAAAATGTTGTTTATCAATGTTTGTCTAATTGTACGAATAAGTCCACAAGACAGTGGTTATTCAGATGTAAATTTTCATGGTGCAGTTGCATTGGGAATGCTCTCAAAGACATAGTGAAGCAGATGCAATCAATGGAGATTTCTTTACAAGAACTGATAAGATAAACAGATTTTATCAAACTTTCACGTTGTCTCAGACATATCTCAATCAGCATTTCGGGTATGAGTTGTTTATTTCCATGTCATGAAGTGATCGAATGAACTTATTGACCAACAAAGTCCGTTACTAGCAAATTGATTTATGCCGACCATTTGAACAGCAATCATTTAACACAAGCTTTGCACAATTTCCTTTTCTTTTATAAGAAAATATTCATTTTATTGCTAGTGGAAAGAAAAGCATGGGCAACTACATTTTTGTACGAGTCTATTACAACACAATCTCCCACATATACAGCTGATGTTGAGGTGTCAAACCTCCCCGGGGAAGATTAGCTTGTTATCCTAGAGTAACTTTTATTTGCTGTACAATGGCCCTTCAACTCGGCACCATATGATCACTTAGGCTGACTTTCGTCCTTGCTCGATGGCCCTTCCAGGCTAACTTCCTCACTAATGCCTTCAAATTGTTCCCCTTGATGTGCCACCAGGCCCAAGTAAATTTACCCTTCGGGTCACTTGCAGATCTCGTACATAAGAGTAGCTGTAAAATTTCTTGCCAAAATCAGCTTTGAGAATTTACTAAGAGAAAAAGTGCATTCAATATTCTTCATGTTGTCTAACTAGCACATAGGGGCTATCAATGTCACACCTACTTTTTATCTTGTTTGTAAGCGCGCAACCAATTATGAATCACCAGACAAGTTATAAAGCCATATTTTCGCACATTAGGCTTAAACCATACAAGCCCAAGCCAAGTCTATCATTCCTACATTTCCCCACTAGCTTCCAAGCCTCCTTTACAGAGAAAGAGCCCCTACATGATCCGGTGAATACTACTTCTAAAAAGCCAGAGTTTGGAAAAAATCAAGCCACATAAAGCCGTTTGAGTTTCAAGCAGATCATCAGACCTTGCTAAAGGCCATCTCCATCCATTTGCCTCGATAACATTTGCAATTGTGGCTATATTACCTAAAGCTGAAACATAAAGCGTATGTAAACTTTTGCATGGACGTGGTATGAAGGGGGAAAATGAAAATGCTTAGGATTGTTCATAAGAGCTATATATACAACTGCTATTGCTAAACACTGTGATTTCAAATGTGTCTGAAGAACTTAGCTCAACAAGGTGTTTGATAAGTTGTTTTTAAGAAGGAAGAATAAAATAGGTTGTTCAACTTCTTTTGATGGAATGAATTGGTTTTGTGTCCCCTCTGCTTCATATTTTTCTCATGTCTCCAAGTTTGACAATGCTGCTGTTGGCGTTATTGAACAGAGGGTAGCAGTGGAGCTTGCAAACATTCACTCTACCCACCTCACAGGGTATGAATGCACTTCCCCCATGATGCCATTTAGAAAGGCTTTCTTTGTGGTATTGATTGGTTATGCATTGTTCATGTTTTGGTGGAAGAACGGTCCAACCTACTGCTGCCAACCTACAGTAGGTAGAGTCAGAGCCCAGTGAGTGTCGGGCCATAATGACTCGGTAGTATCCCAAAATGTCAATGCTCCAATTTAGATCATAATTTTTGTAGCTTGATAGCAGTGGAGCTTTATTTATTTATTTTTTTTTTTGAAAAATTTGCTTTACTAAACTCTTGGACGACGGATCTATTAATCCTTGTAGTTTCCCCGACAGTATGACTTGTCTTAGTGAGATATTTGGCAGTTTGTCTCTCTTTATTGACAATTCAAACTGGAAATCTCCAAGTGACACTCAAGAAAGGTGTTGGGCAGCTAAGAGAACTGACATTTACTGACAATTCAAGCTGGAATAGGAGTAAAAGTTTCCGTATAGGGCTTAAGTTGGCATCAAGTTATTGTGGGAGTACACAAATCCGGGAAGCAAAAACACATGCCTTCTATGACAAGGAACATAGAGGAAAATGTAAGTCCTTCAGTTTTTTTACAATGTATAAACCTGTCCTTTACGACTGACCAGAGTCGTCAATTTTTAAATTGAGAGTCATTTTATAGACCTTAACCTCTTGAACAAAAATTCTGATAAATAATAAACGTCGGGCGTCTTTGTTATTAACTATTGTTGACACTTTGATCACTTTCAGGAGAGAGTTTGCATATCTATCAGAAGTTAGCTTCTACTCATTAATCTAATAGTGACCGAGACCTTATATGCATGTTCTCTTCATTTACTACATACATGAAGCATCATCCACCTGTATCTGACGATGAGGTCTGGAGGTTGGAGAAGATTGCCAAATATGGGAAATCTCACCAAAAACTGAGTGAAGCCGGAATACATAAGGTAAAGAACTTTCTATTGCAGCTCTTCATGGACTCCAAGAAACTGCGAGAGGTAGGCACTTAGTTAATGATTCTCAATTAGGGATTGATTGACAACCAAGAATGTAAGGCTTGTGTCTTCACTCATCATAGAAATCGAAAAGAGCATAATACTGAAGAATTGGAATATCCTCTTAGATTATGCAAAGACTTGCAAAACAAATTGGAAACTGTACTGTCCCGATGGCATGAGGAAGCATGGTGCTGTATTCAACACTAATTGTCAACTGATTGCCCTAATCAAAGACCTAATCAAAGATGGTGCATGTTTGGCTACTCATCGAATTTCTCCCCAAGAGAAGGTAAGTAACTAAGGAGTTCCTACCGTGTTTTGTCCAGACAGTTCATGCTCTACACGCTATCATGCTGAATTCATATAATTTGTCCCATATCATCTGTACAATCAGTAATTTGACCTTTACTCATAGCTGTGGCTTAATAGGTGTTAGGATTGATAAAATATATGGAAACTTGGAATAGGAGTTAGTCTGACATCTAGATGCTTTGTTTTTGTTTTTTGTTTTTTAATTATTATCAGTACCAAGACTACTCTCTGAGATGCATGAAGCTTAATTATTTGGGAAAAAGGCCAAATGCAAAGATAATAGCGTGCACCTGCAGATGATTGAGGACAACCTGCTGAAGTTTTTTCCAGCACCACAAACAACTTTTGGTACACGCTTCATACCCTATCACTGAACAATCTAGTAGACTAAGATTATAAAAGCCAACCAAAAAAGCCAGAGTCCTATAGCATCATTAGAGCTTAAAAAATCAGCCATACCACTTCACCCAGAGAAAACTGATGGATTGTAGGACTAGTACTGGCACCATCGAGAAGATTCAGAAATTCCTCCTGAGGAAAAGAGTCAAGACCTAGTTAAGCAAATGAAAATAGTTAAATGAATACAAATGAAACGCCATCTACGGCTCTGTATTAATAGTACCACTTGCCACGGTCACTAACAAGGTTTGGCAGTAAATCAAACTTCCGCATGAAGTATGTTAATGGCATCAGCCCACTGCTTACACATGATTGATAATGATGTCTGGATGACATGAAGTAAATCTTCAAAGTCCAAAGCCCGTTGAGCGACTTGGTGAAGTTCATTTTTTCTGTAGACAGGAAGAGATTGATAATCTAGGGAGACATTCGGCTTAAAGTCCATTCTGATTTCAATTTGAGAATTAAAACATGCCAAAAAATGTGTTTGGTAACACTCCGAAAGTAGCTGATGAATAAAATGGAAAACTATTCTCATAATTAAAATCACAAACTCAAGATGACTTTTTAGTATTCTCATTCCAAATGCAAACATGGAGATTTGGAATAACTAAGCCTGTTCTTGAAATGTGATGTAATTTTAGCATATTCTCACAATTTTCGTCCCTAATGACACATCATTTTCACTTAACAAATAGTTTGTCAAAAAAAAAAAAAATCTAAAACAGTTTCTATGAAGATGGAAACTGAGCGGCCTTAAATAGTCGAGAAAAAATCCTACTCTAGATTCCACTCCGCCATCCTCACCTGCCAATCGGAGGAAATCAAGCAACAACCTCACAAAACCGAATTGGAAAACAATCGAATTGCTGCTGCCCATTTGGAGGTCGCGGAGAGAAGGCCCGAAAGGGAGCCGGACCTGAGAAGCGAAAGCGGTCCGTCGGAACTTGAAGCACGCGCTGTTGGAACAGAGCTGGTACAGAGTTGTTATGCTCGGTCTGATGGTCGGAGGAAGGGGGCAGGGGCGGATCTTTTTCTTTTTCTTTTTCTTTTGTTTTTGAAAATTGAAAATTGAAATATCCTTTTCTTTTTCCGTCTCTTTTACTTATTTTAAGGACGCGTTTCACATTGGAATATGAATCTTTTGATTTTTTTTTTGGCAAAGAATCTTCTTAATTAATAGGTTAATTTTTACAATCACGATCAGATGTGAAACAAAGAAACCCTCATTCGACTCTATTTCCCCATCGCTTTCATTTTATTTTTCTGTTCCATTTCTCTATTTCGTACCTTCAATTTTATCGTGTCAAATGGATCATGAGTTCTTAAGAACGCGCATGATCGTTACCGACTAGTTTTGAAAAGTATCGGATTTTGTTATAATCTTCATTGTTCTAGTGGAAGAAAGTTTGTAATATTTGATACAGCAAAGATTGGTCGAATCGATGGTTGGTAATCTCTTAAGAGTATCCAATGGTTTCTTCTTTGAAATTCGTTACGAAAACGATGGAATCGGGGAATTCCTTTTTACCTTGTCTCCTTTTTGCTGAGCAAATGAAGACTGATGAGACTAAACCATATGCTACGAACACATCATCATCTATCTTTCGTTCGTTCAGTTTTTGCATTGCTTATACCTGATATCAACTTTTGTTAATTGCTCTACAAATTATCCAGAAATAAAATCGCAAAAATTCTTAAAATGAACAAAAGAAAAGAAAAACTCCAAACAGAGTAGCTCAGCAACACGAAAAAGGAAAAAAAAAGGAAACGAAAAATTGAAAGAAAAAAGCAGTGCATTGAAAAAAAATCGTAAATTTTCTTCACATAGTATTGGATTTTCTAACCATCATTGGCCTAATCTGTGCCCTCGCCGGTGTCTTGGCAGCACAAGACTCTCGCCAAGACTTCATCGACGAGCAAACCACCGCTTGTGCTGAAGTAGGGATCGGCCCGATAACCTGAAGTTGTACGGTCGCGGCTTACGCTCAGAAGTACACGGACGAGCCTAGAGGTGACTGCGACCTCGAGCAGTCCGGAGGGCCCTACGGCAAGAACCTAGTCAAGGGCTTTGGCGTCCTGAGCAGCAGAGACTTGGTGAAGATGCGGGCGGGAGAGAAGGACAACTACGACTACTGCTCGAACTCATGCGTGGGAGGCGAGTGCCTGTACTGCACTCAAGTCGAGGGGCGCAACTCGGTTCGTTTAGGATGCGCTAGAGTGAAGTGCGATAACGGGCAGTGGTCTACGATCCTCCCGGCAGTTACGGATGGCGAGCAGTCGTATTGAACGGTCTATATAAGTTCTGAATAAACTCTTATGATGCAGACGATTCTACAAAACCACACCACTCCCTATTTGAGACATACATATCGTAAGCCTGCTGTCACTAGACGACACTTCCTACCAAGAAGTTCCTACCTTTGCATCTCTCTCGTTATCATATTGAAAGTCACAACAAAACACAAATCATCATAACTCAACAATCTTGGTGCGCTTTCTCGGTTTCTTTTTTGACTGTTTGTTTCTGATCCCTCCATACGAATCCTCTTCGCCAGACACGGACATTGTGTGCTTTGTGGGAACTCCCGCTTGGCAAATACCGTGCTCATCGTCATCATCATCGCTGGTAGTATCTTCTGAGTTTGTTTCGCCAGTGCTAGAAGCTAACGGATTCGGAGGTTAACAACTTGCCATTGCAGATTCTGCGTAGCCTGCCGCTTTAGGGGTATGAAGATCCGCGATTCCAGCATCAAGTCCTGTTTCGTTAATTGCTCTACAAATTATCCAGAAATAAATTCGTAAAAGTTTCAAAATGAACCAAAAAAAAAAAAAAAAAAAAAAATCCAAACAGAACACAGCAGCAACACAAAAAAAAAGAAGAAGAAAAGATGATAAAAAAAAATGAAAGTGAAAGTAAATTTTCTTTGCGTAGTCGCTTAATAAGTGTTTGGGCATTTCTTTTAGGAAATCCTACTGCTTTCTAAATTTTTATTTTTTGGTTCTGTTGTAGACAAAAATGATACACTTTTTGCACACTAGCATATGTTGTCGCTGATTAAGAAGAAAAGAAGAAAATCTATAAGATAAGCACAGATCGAGTGGTCCGCCCATTCATGTTTTGATCTTCAAATTGCATATGGCCCATATGTACACTTGTATGTTGAGATCATATGATGTTCATGATGGATCAAATTGCTACGCTTTTATCTACCAATGGGGGTTATACATGTCTATCACTCTCGATTTCCAATAAAAAAGATAAAGCCGAGATTAATTCCAGAATATTGATCTATCTTGAATTGCCAGCCAAAATTCTTTGCAAAATGATATGAAAAATATTTTTCAAAAACTAATCGCTCGTATAGTTAAAAAAATGAATGAACGCAAAAAATTAAAGTCGTACACGAAAATGTTCAGTTATAAATTATCATCAATAATGAGACATATTTCATTAATCGATTATTTCAAATAATATGAATGATCATTTTTAGGAATATATTTTTCAAATCATTCATTTTTTATAGAACAAAAAGAGCCTTAATTCACATCAATTTACAAGTAATATCATATATGGCATGATGTGTTCAGGTTTGTCTAAGAATCGATATTGTTTAACTTAGGTCCGTATGTTCAATGGTAATCTCACACATTTCCCAACAAAACGAAGTGGCCTGACAAGAAGGCGACTTGGCTCTGTTCCGGCAAAGCTGGTACGGAAGCATCAGAGGACTCATTGGACATCACATTGATGCGAATGTGGCGGTGGATTAGTTGCGGAATTTGTAATTTGGAAAAAGCAATGTGATCATCCTCACTTCAGATAACCTAAAACGAGGAGGTAAAATACTGGTTAATAGACGTTTCCTCCGCAAGGAGGAGGCAGAATCCGTGCGGCATCTCCTCCTCCACCGTTTATGGACAAGAATGGTTTGGACAATTTCCGATGCTTGCACCGAATGATCTTTGGGTTATTGGAGCTTTCATAGAGCAAGAACTATGGGCTTGGCTCGCACTCGTTTACAATGCCGCAAGAAAAGAAGGATTTAACTCAATTCCCCAGGCGGGATAATACCCGTTATGGGGTTCATTTCGTAATTCAAAACCCAAATCTTCTCAAGGCCTATCAAACTATGTTTCGCAAGTTTCATGCCCATTATTTTTTTGCTCGTACATATAATACTCGACACAATTCTATCTTATTCGAAATCTGGTGATCATCATCTTACGAAAGATATCCATACCTCCGTTTACAGCACTCTGAAAGCCCAAACTTAGATCAAGTCTAAATTCAAACCATTGATTATGACCTATAATTTCTATTATACACTTACAGTAGAGATTGCCAACTTGTGAAATCAGAATCAAATCAGATATTACCTCACCATTTCCAGCCATATAATGTTAGTAATCCATATCATTGCATATGATAGGTTCGTATAAGAATCCAACATCAGGATGCTCTGAAAGATATGGCGTGTCTCAAAATGTGTGAAGCATAACTTACTATGACAAATTCCTAAATCTATTTGATCACCCTCCAAGATTGTTCTATGCGATCCTTAAAACTCAATAATTTCTCAGAGAGAGGCCAAATGCCAAGGTAATACGTGTGCCTGCAGATGATTGAGGACAACCAGCTCAAGTTCTATTTCAGCACCACAAACAACTTTTAATACACGCTTGATACCCTATGATTGAACAAACTAGCAGACTAAGATTATAAAAACCAACTAAAAAGAACAGAAGTCCTACAGTGACACTGGAACTTGAAAAAAAACCAGCCGTACCACTTCACCCAGAGAATTAACAAGGAACAGATGGACTGCAGGACTGGTCCTAGCACCACCTAGAAGACTCAAAAATTCCTCCTGAGGAGAAGAGTCAAGACCTAGATAAGCAAACAGAAACAGTCAAATGAAGCACAGTGGAAAGCCATGTACTGCTCTGTTTTAACAGGACCACTAACCATGGTCATTAATAAGGCTTGTTAACAAATCAAACTTCTCATGAAATATGTTCATGACATCAACCCACAGCTTGTGCATGACTCATAATGATGTCCGGATGACATGAAGTAAATCTTCGATGTTGGAAGCCTGTTGAACAACTTGATGAAGTTCATTTTTACTGCAGACAGGAAGAGATTGAGAATCTAAGTAGGCATTCGGTGGATAAGGATTCTCAGATATCTGTTCTCATTTTATTTGAGAATGTAAACAGTCCAAAAAATGTGTTTGGTAACACTTTGAAAACAGCTGATGAAAGGAAAAATATCATTAAAATCAAAATTAAAAACTGAAGACGACTTTTTAGTGTTCACATTCCATGTGCAAACATGGAGATTTGGAATAACTACACCTGTTTTCTTATTGTGATGGAACATGAGCAAATTCTCACAACTCTCATCCCTTACAACATACGTCATTTCCACTCAACAAATTTTCTGTGATAAAACATTGAAAATGGTTTTTATAAAAGTGGAAACAAAAAATGTCACAGAAAACTTGGCAGGCCTCTAATTGTAGAGAACAAAAATGACGTGTGAATCATGAGACAATGTTCAAAATTTTGCTATAGTAATTCCTGTATTTTTGTCCCACCACTTTCAACATCAAAACTTCATCGATTTCTAGAGGTTTCTACTGAAAGATGGTATGATACTTAAAAGTATGGGGAAAACCTTAAGCATGAACAAAATTATTGAGGCTTCAAAGTATGAGCCATCGTGTTGTTCAGCTTATGGTGATCCTTGAAAGTCAACTTGGGCATTTAAAATTATCAGAAAGAAAGTTCTTCTATCTAGCAAAGTTTAGAGTTAATTCCAAGAAAAATTCCTCAAAATTGCTATGTTAACCATCGGTTTCATTTTAAGGATGATGATCATATCCTGAGTTATATCAGTTTTACTTTCTGTAAAACCAAACAAAGTTGATACCTTTGAAACAAATATCAGTGCACATAAACAATCCTAATATAATCATAATATCAAATACAATTGGTCAATCACTACATATATATATACACATGTATAAAACACTAGAACAGAAGTTTCACGTAAAATTTGAATAACAGTAAATCCTAGTGCAATTTTACCTCTATTGGAATATTGAAGTATCAAGCACAAAGCAATGGAAGCCATGCATACTATCTCCAACCGTTCGACCCCCTCTTGATTCAACAATGTCTTCAACAAGTTCTCCTGAGCATGCAACCATCAAATGACAAAGATCCTTGGATAAAGCCACCTAATGATAACAATTACATGCCAGTTAGCTTGCTCTGGTGAAACATCTAACATGATATCTGGAAGAATCCAATCATAGGAATAAAAGGTCCATTTGGAGTTTAGCAAAAGCTTCAGCATCTTACGTCTATCAAAATATTATCCAAGTTGTTTGGCATTTTAACCAAGCCATCGTTGAAGAAACGAACACACTGAATAAAAAAAAGAGGAGAACTTTCTGGAGTCGAAGCAATTACCAGGAGAGATTGTCCACAGCCTCTGCCAATTGAAGCGATGAAGCACCACCTTCGAGTCCTCCGTGACCATCGCCAGCAAATCCTTCTCCGGATTCCACTCCGCCATCTTCACCTGCCAATCGCAAGAAATCGAGCCTAAACCTCACACAAAACCGAATGGGAAAACAATCGAATCGACCCGCCCATTATTAGGTCGCAAAAGAAGGCCGAAACGGGAGCCGAACCTGAGAAGCCAGCGGCTTGTCGAACTGAAGCTGAAAGGGAAGCACGTGCCGTGACCCTTGGTCGGTCTCCATAGCCGAAAAAGATCGGGGAGCAGCCAAAGCGTCCGGTGGCAAATGCGAACTGAGAGGGAGAGCCAATGGCGGAGGGTAGAGCCCGAAAACCCTAGAAGAAAGCCTGTTGGAAGAGAAGAGCGAGAGAGTAACCAAGTGCACTGGAGCCTGAGAATTTTTGCAGAGAAGATTGCGGGAGAGGAAGAACAGACGGGAGAGAGACAAGGAGGAAGAAGAGAGACAGGATACGGGCCGGATCGGGCCATAAGTCGGGCTTAACTTCTTCTCCGGGCTCGTTCATCATACAACAAATCACGTAAGAGAAGACCCAACGGGCCACTACGGCCTCGAATGGTCCAGACCACTTTCGATAACTTCGAGTAGAGATTAAACCGAACGGGGTTTGGTTCGGGCATTTCATCGAACGTTTAAAGCGCGCTGGCTGAAAGGGGGAAAAACCGAGTACCAACTCGCGCCGGGACTCGCAATAATAATCAACAAGCAGTAGTGATCCAAAACAGCAGCGCACAGACGAATGGGGCCGGTGCTCGCGCGAACCGGACAACGAGGAAGCCTGGTCCGGCGAGCCCGAAACGGGGCAAGGCAGGGGCACAAACAGGGGTGTCGGCCGAGAGTCCCTACCCGGCTCGGCGACGGCGAATGGAGGGCGAGTTCGATAGATCGGACCACATTCGGTCGCTTCACACGCTTCCGAGCCGGGATCCTCGGAAAAAAGGCTCGTCCCGCGAAAAATCGGAAAAAAAATAAAAAAACAAAAAAGAAACCTGACCTACCGGAGACTTGGGCGCGGGGAACGGGTTCGGGCGTGACCGGACTGCCGGAGGGCTCCTCGCTCTCAAACTCTCTCTCTCTCTCGGTTGCTCTCACGGTCTATCCACCCTTTCTCTATTCCCTCTCTCACTCTATTTCTCTCAAAAAAATCCTTCCTTTTAAGCTCTCTAGCCGGCACGCATGGCTTCCTGCCACGTGAGCCATCGGTGCCAGTCTACCTCCGACCACCAACTCCGGTGAGACGCTTACCGTGTCCTCGCGTCTCTGTCCTCGCGGTGCAGACCCCTTCCACTTTTTTTTTTTTTTTTCCCATTTTCCCCCTTTTTTAATGATTTATATTTTTTTATATGTAAAATACTTTTAATAAATTCTAGCACCTTACAATTTATCGTATATAAAGCATGGCTCTAATGCCAATTGTCGACTTATGAATGCCTCCGTTAAGAAGGTACAGTATTACCGTTGTCGCCTCTGAGCCTCCGTGTTCCTTCAACTGATGGGTTAATGATAGTTGGCATTTTTGGCTTTGCTATGACTAATTTTACTTTCCTTCCTCATTAGTCTTCCGATATATTTCGACTTTATGATATGGTAAATTGTCTTTTCTTTAGTTTTCCCCATGCATTAGGAAAAAAAATACAAATAAACCTTAAGAGACACTTTTTTAACGATGGTAATCATGTTAAACTTAAAGTTATACAAAAGAATCTAGACTAAATTTAACAAAAAATTACTGGACCCACGTTGATGCTTTTGGCCTATTTGAGCATTTAGTTTATCATGCCTTAGTTATATTGGATTGCATGCTCTCATGGACTTCACGCATTGGTGTGACACTTTTATGGGATTGGAAAGTGGGAGGAAATGCTTTTAAAGGGGATGATTCAATGGATATTAGGGCTAGTTATTAGTGCAGTCTTGTGGGTAGAAGGTTGAGGGCTTTTATTCATCAACTATATTTTATATTCTATTTTAATGATTTAATTTGAAACAAGAGAGTACATGTATTTATTAAGAATGTTTTCAAAAGTAACTGTGTATGCCCTTGCAGGACTCACATAAAATGGCAGTGTTCCACTACTCATGTGTCACATTGATCTTAGACAATAATGTGATGAAAATAGTCTATTCTACAAAATTGAGCTGTGGATAGATGTTTATTTATTTGTATATGTTAAGCATACTTATTGTCATTTTCTAAAATCCATTACATGTTATAAATGAGTTTTGGATTGTCCATAATTTCTTTCTCAAAATGCTTTAGTCGGCCTCACTAGATTTGGTGAGGGGGGCCTTGCCTTAGCAAGGCACGACTAGCACTCACCCTTGCCTAGGTGTGGCTTGACAAGTCCGACCCTCATCGGCCATGGCTGTGGCTGGTGACTTGCAATGGCCACCGGAGAAAAGAAAAGTGAAAGGAAAAAAAAAAAAAAGAAAAAAGAAATCAATAAATTCAAACAATTATTAAAATATTATTAAAAATGTCAATCTCAGCGCCAATCGCCCAATCAGTGTTCATGTTAGCAATATGTAGCCTAAATTGGTCTAATAAACTGAATTTGTACTAATATGAAAAATGTTTAAGGTTAAATTGGTCAAATTAAAAAGTTTATAACTAAATTAGTACCAATGTAATATATGTAAGACTTTTCTTGGTACTTTTTCCCTCAATAAGTGGTATCAAAGCTAGGCGGTCAAGGATCAACTAGACTTCGCTCAAGTCCTTGTCCATCTGCCAGGTTAAGGTGAGCAATGACGTGATTGAGAAGATTTTGATGGGTGGCTATATTCTTGAGCACTTAAAATTAAGCGAGAAATTAGAAGAAACTCGAAGCTAACTTTACCTGAGCATCTTTGGAAGCTAGAGGATATCTTTCAAAAGGAGGGTTGTTACTGCCGACATCGAACCTTTCAAAATGAGCAAATTGAGCAAACTTCATGAAACCGAGTGGAAACCAAGTCAACTGCCCGTTAGGTCGTGAAATAATGCCGACCAGGAGCTGAACTTGAGAAGCCATTGGTTTGTTGAACTAAAGCTGAAGCTGAAGCACGCGTTGCAGTCCTTCATAAACCTCCATAGCCAAAAAGGTCCACGTGCAATTGAAAAACACAGCGCTGGGCCGAGAACAATTTGCAATGAGTGTACAGAAGTGTCGATGGAAAATGTGAGCTGAAAGAGAGCTTGTGAAGGATAGAGCTTGAAAAACCCAGAGGAAGGCTCGAGGCTAGTAGGAAAGAATAGAGCTAAAGAGCAAGTCAAAGAATGGAAGATCAAGAGAGTAAGAAAGTCCACTAGAGTCCGAAATCATGCAGAGAAAATTGCAGAAGAGGAGCAAGCGAGAGAGAAAAATAAGAGATAAAGACATGATTACAAAAGTGAAGGCGGACTCATTTGATTGATGGGTGGGCTGAGCCGGGCCGGCTCGTGCCATATGTCAGATGGAACTTGTTGTCTAGGCTCATTTATCATGAAGAAAAGTATGCGATTTCGAAACGAATTGAGTTACCAAAGTGTTGGATTAACTTGTAACCAATGGCCACCTTATTTATGCATCCTTTATCAAATTGATCAAAATCATAATGAATTGAGAACCATATAAGCAAATTTCATTAAATTTAAATTAACGGAAAGACGATATTGAACATAGGGTTTAGATTAAACATTAAGTAAATCAAAAGTTTATGGATGACATTGCACCTTTGACTAATGGACTATTTATGTCTTTTTTTCCTTTTGTTAGAGCTAATTCTTTATTACAAAACTAAAGCAACATCAATTGAGCTTTAATATGCCACTAGAAGCACGATCTCAAATGCGCATCAATTGGGCTCCGGAGACCTTCTTCACACTAGAAACATTTTCTACTCCTATTCCAACAACCTTGTTGGGGTAGTTAGGTAACAATTCACTAATAACTAATCCAATCCACAATCAATTTCTTCCCCAAAATTAAACTAACCAAAATGGACTTAACGCCAACAATGACTAGCTGTGTATTCCAGCGCTATGATCTCGAAATAAATAAATATAATGCTGAAATGTTAAAAAAAAAGGCAACAATAATACTAAAATTTTTATGTGGAAAATCCAATGGGGAAAAAACCACAAACCGCTCAAGAACTTTCACTAATCACTAAGAATAGTAACATCGACAATACAACAATATTTCATCATTATTGAGGTGGAATAATACAAATAGAGCAAGAAACTTTAACCATGATCGTAGAAAATGAGAGACAACTTGTAGAAGGTTTTCGATGAATGAAATTGATCAACTCATAGGCCTCAGTCTCACGAACAACATTCTAAAATTGAGCCAATTCCAATTCCGTTAGGCCTCCGAATATGGACCACAAAATAGCTCCCCTTTTTCGTCTTCTCGTGCGCTCTTCTCGAGGAACTCTCTCTTCCTTATATTCACTCCACAAATGCCCCCCCCCCCCCTTTTTTTTTTTTTGTCTTTTTGACATTTTGACTTTTTTCATTTTCTTTGATGTTATGTTCGCTAAACCCCACAAAGAGACGGCCCCAGCCAACAATCCTCCATTACTCTAATAGCAAAATCAATAGGAATAAGATCTTGGTCTCCCAAAACTTTGATTCGGAGACCATCGACCTGACAGCAGCTTCCCATAGTAAGAACCTCTAATTTCTTTAGCAACCCCACAAACTTTAGCAGGCAAGCATCGAATTGCTTCTAATTTAGCATGAAGATCCACGCTTGAATCACAAACAACTCTCTTTAAACTCCAATAGACCTCCATACAGTGTCAACTACGATACCCACTTAAAATACAACCGTCCGATTCGTTGGCCATTACATCAAATGAGTTGGCTAGACTTTCAGTATTTTAGAAACCTCTCAAGTTAGCAGACAGTTTTAGCTCCACAAAGCTTTTGTTAAATATAATCAGGGCAATGTGGGATGACAATATGCAAACGTCCTTTCTCATTCCAAGGATGTATTGTCAAGAGTTTGGAGAAGTTCAAGAAACAAAGAGCAACCGGTCCTTTAAAGATCTCAAAAATCTTCCATAAACTCGTATTAAAGCTGCTCGACTATGAAATAAGATTTCAAGTTGGAAACTTAACTACAAACAAAAAACTAGAAATAATTTGGAGGATATGAAGAATAAAACATTGACCATTAAGAATCAAAATCAAGAATTCGTATCAAAGCAATTTCAGAGTCATCCTGTAGAGCCATACAAAGAAATGATTAGCATGAAAAGGTAGTTTTACTCCGCACATGTGGATCTCCCGATAATAAATGTAGTTTTATATGAAAGGTATATATCCCATGGAAGGACAATGAATTGGGAATATATCTGGTGGATGCCAAAATAGACGTAAGAGGGAATAGTGGCAATAAATTCTAACAAAATATCTTTTTTGAAATGGAAGAGAAAGGCATTTGGGCAGCTTCCTTGAAAATCTGATGATCGAATTAATTCCTAATCAGGAACATGAGATCGGTATTTCTATACACAAGGATAATATGCTAAACAGAGAGCCAAATCTGATAAGATCACCTAGCTAAAGCTTCCATGTACATTATCAAATGATCAAACTTGAGATCAAATACATAAAACTAGATTATTAGACAGAGGGCAGGTGAAAAGCCATTGTTGAGGACAACCTCTAGAAGAAAACCCTAACCCTGAATGGTTTCCTTTTCTTTCTCTCCACCTTCTCTCATTATAGTATCAAGGTTCTAGTCACTCAGGCAAAGAAATGAAAAATATCGGTAAAACTTCATGGTAATGGGCGTATGGATAGAAATATTTATAGACAAACCCCATTAATAGAAGTTCTAAATCAGCCAAATGAGAAATGGTTATTTCAGCTCAAATAATTTGATGAGTTGGGTAAAACCAGAAGCACAAGCTTTTAATTAAAGGATTGCAATGGTCACGGAAACCAATTTTGAGCCCTGTTAATCATACTCAAAATCCTATTATGGTACACATATCAGCAATGACAACCAAACTTGAAGAAGTGGGAGGGGAGTGGGGAGAAATCACTTCAAACAACAAATGACAACAATGATTTACACCCTAGTTCATATTTTTCCCACTGAGGTAGCATGTTTAAGAACATTTACGAATGAAAAAAGTAGATATAGCATTAATGTGAAGAATTTACAATGAAAGGGCAATAAACAAGACATTCAAGTAAGAACTTCTATACACAAACAATATTCTATTACATTTCGGCTTTCTAATTCTTTTGCTAATGCCGGCGTTCCATCTGTTCACATTCCTTTGCAAGTGTCCTTCCCAAATATTTAGTGCCCCCAAATCCTCCAAATTGCAGTAATTCTCTGATTCTCTGCATTGTTTCTCTGAGACAATAATGAGGATAAGACATCTTATTGACCTAACAAGATATAACGAGGTAGAAACTATTAATGTGTTTGGACAGTGCAATTAGATTCTTAGTTTGAAACTTAACTGCAAACAAATCATTAAAAAAACATGTAAGACATTAAGAATGAACTAAGAATCAAGATCAAGATCAAGAAGTCACATCAACTTTTAAGTTGAAAGATGCGTACTCTACTCACTTGGGCATCTTCCTCCCAATTGAGACAACACAGCTACCGCATGGGACTTCAAGCCTCGCAACAGTTTTTCATTCTGCTCAATATTTATACCATGTTAGAAACTATTATGCCACAACATGTATAACTGCTACAAGCACAAGCATATAAAAAGTAGCACACCACGTATCCATGTTAAGTAAAGAAAACTAGATTGGCAAGATAACATCCATTTATGTATTATGTAAAATCAAACTCTCTTCCAAGAAAAACGTAGTCCGTGAAATGGATGACGGTTAATAACTTTGTAGAAGTCTCAAAGAAAGAAATACAGCCGCATCAACCAAATTCCCAGCCATCGTACTCATGACCAAACAGCAATAGCTTAATGACATAACTGAACTTTTCCACCCACAAGCATAATTAAAGCACAAACAAATTCCATCATCTAGGAGTCACCTAAAACACAACCGTTTTAGTTTGACTGGATTGAAGATATTTTTGATCCAATATTTAAAATAAACTATTAATTTGATGAAAATGAGCATGTCATGACTATTTTTTTTTTACCCCATCCACTAGAGTGTAGATCCTCACAATAAGTTCGACCTTTGTAAATGCTAAGCTAAAATTTATAATTGAAATTTGAAGCATTTTCAATCATTAATGACAACATCAACATAAGGTGACAATTTCCTATCCCACATGAGAGAGAGAGAATAATTTCTTCACAATAATATTAATAGAAGAAGAGGGAAGATAGAGAATGCACAATAACCAGGAAATGTAATCAAAATATGTGAATTGAGGTAAAGTGTCATAACAATACAAGATAATTGAGAGGGAAGTCGGTTGCTTGATATGGGATTTCTTTGGGCTGGTAGGTCATCAAAAGCGATGGAAATCTATACTTATTTGGTGGCCTCCAATCCATTATCTCAATCCAAAAAGAGATCTTACTGTCCACTTTGGAACTCCGAGGTGGAGTGTATCCATATAAGCTTACTTCAGGTGAGGATCACAAGTGTACTAGTATCTACAACTTAGAATCTCAACATAAACCATTCAAGGGTTGGCTCAAGCACTATAGTGCACTCAACATGTTCTCCAAATCCAGAAGACAGTATGAGGCGTGGAGCATTCATATGTTTCTAGAAAAAAAATGCCTCTTTTCTAGACTTTTCCATTAAGTATAGATAACACGAATTGCCAAGGCTAGCCATCTAATTCTTAGCTCTTACAAATTTGAATTACCAATGGGTAAAGTCATGTAAGAACTTAAGATACGTGGATACAGCAACCTCTACAATCTTAGTCTCTGCGCTTTTGCATCTGACATAGCTAGTATATCTAGCATAAATGACATCCCTTCCAATTCAGTTCTTTATTTTCATGGACACTTTAACTGGTGGGCCCAAAAGGATGATAGCATGCACACACCCTTTACCGTTCCAAGGATGCATTGATAGTGTTTGGAGAAGTTCAAGAAACATCAAGCTCCTCATCCTTTGATGATTTTGTTTCCTTTTAGAAGCGCCTTGCGAAAGCTCTCTCAGACATTTTAGCACTTACATCAACCAATGGCATGATAACTGAAACGTGCCAATGAGCAGATGAAATCAATCCACCAACTAACATCAACGAGCTACTAATAATGCTAAGACGTTTGGGGGTCTCTGTTTGTCAAACTCGATATTCTTTTTGAACTCTTTGGATCCAACTAATGGGGCAGCTAACATCATCAACCACAAAAGCTTTGATCAAATTAGCATAGTGCATTCAGCTCAAGATGCTTGCTTTTGGGGGACATAGGATGATTCTTTTCCTTATCATTATGTACTACTCATGCATTAGAATTAATGCAAGATAGATTTCAAATGGCATATAGGATACTAAAAGTTTCCTCAGGAAACTTACGCAAATGCTTCCTGTGTTTTACTTTTCAGTATTCGTAAAATTCTAAATGAAAGTGAACATGTCGAACAAGTAATATGATGATAAGAAAAAGTATCGTCCCACAAAGATCGATGATTAATAAACTAATTAAATACTAAAATAGATTAATTCTAAAATTTATCTAATAGATCAAAATATAATTTAGAATAAATTAAAAGCAAAATTTGAAAAGTAAATGCAATAAATCAATCAGATAAATATGTTAGAGCATTCGATTTTACCATAACCACTAGATATGAATTTCAGATTATTGTGGGTACAAGAACGATATCAAACACGTGATAGTGGAATTTCCTAATCTATTTACTATCCTATCTCTAAGTATAGCAAACATACTCAATTTATTAATCTACTCTATCTCTATGTGAATTAAAATAAACACAAGTGCATTAAAAACTATGAATACTCTCAGCTTACAATAAGTCTTTTGGATCACCTTATCACCGAAAGCTACACAAATAACACGTTATATCTCTATCCACATTTAATTCATGGTTATATATTATAATGAGCAATTGCATATTATCACTTTTCAATCTTAAACATGCACATCAGATCATTCAAGTGGTGGCTAGTCACTCAAAAGCATTATGCACAATAATATATAACTCACATGAATTAAATCAATTGCAAAACATAAAAATCATGATATTTACATCATCATGGTTAGGCTACATCGTAACCCTAACAAAAGAAAATTAGAACATAATATAATAAGAAATAAAAATATAAATCAAACTCAACATCTTGAATCAAAGAACAAGAATTCTGTCACCACTTTTGTCTTCTCTTCAAAATACTTGAAAAACTCTCAGAACAATGAAAAACGATCTAACAAAAATATAGCTTCCCTCTCAGGCTCTCTCAATATTCTCCTATTTATAGGATATATCCAAAATCCTTACCTCCGAGCAATTGCATATAAAATTAAGGAGTAAATCGGATGATCTTGATTTAATATCTATCTCTCAACATTTGCAGATAACATTAGGGAATAAAATCAAGGATTCCCTAATTTGATATCCATCTTCCATTGCTCTTTTATCTCATTATTCTGCATAAACAAGGAAAATTCGAATAATCAAAAGGAAATCCAAATATTTTCTCGTAGATATTGCATTAATTTGCCTAAAATAGGTAAAATAACTCTATTTTTATGGAGTTATCATTCACCAAGTAAATGAACTAAGAAGAGCTTATGCACTATATAAGGAATTATTTCAGAGTACAGCCAATTATGTCAAAAGACATTCGAGTAATGTCTTGCTTGGCCAAAAGTTCAGGTATATGATAGATGGCTTTAGCAACAGTACAAACATCAAGGTGCATTCTTTGGGATAATCTATAATTAGCCTTGGAGTAGGTTTATCTTGGATTCAAACGAAATGAACATGGATCCCTGGTCCGAAAAATTCGAATTGCAATTTTCTCAATAGAACCAAATGATTCACGATGATTTTGCTTCTATCGTATTTACTAGTTCACTCACGACCACATCACTAGGAGAAGAGCTTGTTATTGGATTTAGCATTTCTAGACTAACACGAGTACTTTAATCAGCTAATGTAGATAAATTTGTGAGATAAATTGTGTTGAACTCAATGGCTGAACAAATCTTATCCCAAGTTAGTAGACTATGCATAATAAGGGATGCCCTATCAACATGCTCCTTTTGCATTGTAAATTCACCCTTAAGTGTACCTTTGAAACATGCAGTCATGAATTGCCTAGTGAGCGCAAAGCAAACTAAAACCTCATATTAGAAGGATCGCCATATAGGGTCCTTTATTTAGCATTTTCTTCGACCTATACAATGACCTTCGACATGCTATCAAAATACTTGTACACATCTATTTTTATTCAGTAATTCCAGCATTCTAAAATCAATCAAACGTTGAGAATCTTTAATTTCCTACATAGGATGAAGGATCTTACCCAAAGACTAATGACAAATGATGCACTTAGAAAGCCTCTTCATCAATTCCCCTTTCTAGCATGATAAGCTTAATCATTTTGCCAAAGCACACATAAACTTCCATGGACATCTCCACCAAATTCCTTGAATTCAAGTAAGAAAACAACGAGGAACCGTCATCCAGGAAATAATAATGGTGAGATCATAAATCTTGAAAGATAATGCGAGCAAGAAATACAAATGAAAATTGGGCAGTAGATCTCAAAAGAATAAAGGTAATTTACTTGTTCTATGTACCTTTGATAGTAAATGGGGATCATTTCCATCGTATTGACTCATCTGAGTTATCTGTATACTCTAATACAATTTGTATCATTTTTCTATCTTCAATCTCATATTATTGATAAATCCGAGTTCTAGATAATTTTGGAATTGTTTTGAGTGAGTTGCATCCAATGATATTCAGATATTCCAAAAACTCCAACCTATCGAGGCATTGAATTTCGACCAATTTTTTTGCATTCATTAGCCTTCAATATCTTCAGACTCTTGGATTTTGGAAGGAGTTGCCTTTCAATTGAAGTGCACCTAGAGATATCTAGTCTTTCCAAGAACTCCAACCTATTGAGGCCTTGAATTTTGGCTAATTTCTTGCACGAATTAATAAATAATATCATTAGACTTTCGGATTTTGGAAGGTATAGCCATTCCATTGAAGTGAACTCTTTGATATGTAGCCATCACAAATACTATAACCTATCGAGGCCTTGAATTTCGGCTAATTTCTTGCACGGATTAGCATTTAATATGTGGACAGAATAGCTTTGTTTACTAATTTTTCATTTGATGGTACCTCTCTACTCTATTTCTTTCAACATCTTTATTCAAAAGGTTCTCTGATTTTTCACATGTAAGGAACGCAAGGTATATCATTCAAAGAGCATGCTCGGATTATGTGCTTATTCTGCATTAGCATTAGAACAATGTTGACCGAGTGCTATGTATTGAGTCTTGCTTGTTTGCTGCCATCCACAAGCAATACAGCTGCCTTTTGGAATGCATACACTATTTAATTATGATACTAAGTTCCGTCAATATCCTCCATTCGTTCAGATTGTTAGTTTAATAATGTGTTGAGTAACAAACATAGTTCTATAATTACTAAAACAGTAGTAGAAGCAAATTTTATAAGACTACACAATAGGGGTTTAGCCAAAGGTGTTATGAGTGATAGACACAAATCACCTTCTATTAGTTTCCTATTAATAGTATAGCGTCTCTCCATATTCCAGTATTACTCGTGATCCCGGCCTTCTCTTCTTGTTTTCTCGGTCCTTGAAAATTTTAGTTGTAGTCTCTTCAAAACGAGCTCAACTAAGACTGCTCTTGCATCGTTTGATTTAATATGTGGTTTGCACTGGTAGTGGACCACAATAATTTATTTTGTTGGTAATATTTATCGTCTCATCATATTATTAATTGTCGCTATCATTATTTCTGCACTTATTATGCATCATGAAAGAACACATTGATGACATGAAGATTTGGAAATAAATTAATAAAGTAGGTTAATCTCACAGTAGATTCGGCTAAGAACGGAAATATCACATATGTGATATAGCTAGTATGAATACCTAGAGGGGGGTGAATAGGTATATAAAAGATTTTTCTTGATAATTGCACAATACTAAACAGTTGAAGGATTTGCAACAAATGATAATCAACGTAAGACTGAGTAAAGGAAAGAGAGAATTGAACATACGGTTTATAATGGTTCGGCTTGATTCAAGCCTACGTCCACTCTTCTGCACTGACAGCCTATTGGCTGGATTCCACTATGAACAAAGAGATGTTACAGTGTTGATCTTCCTTGATTTTTGGGTGTAGATGATCTACCACGCTCGCTCAAGGTATCGCTAAGTATAGACACTCTCTGTGAATACAATTTCGCTCAAAATGTATCGACTAATAATCAAGGTGCTTCAGACTCTGGAATTTCTCTATCAATCACATTCTTTAAAACAACTAGAACGTCTTCCTTTTATACTCCTTTATGCCATCATACCTGTTGGCACTTATCAAAGGAATTCCTCCAATCAACCCGTTGGACGGAATCAATTAAGAAGATCATTCGAGCTATTAAAGGAACCTAACGATAGCCCATCAATCCTGTTCGTCCATACAATCAGGATCTTGGTTTCCAAGAATAGAACCTTCCAAGAATACTTCGTCGACCATCGGATCTTCAATCGATTTAGATACGAATAAAAGATTCCGTTATATTTATCCAACCAAGAGATCTTCTCCGAGAAGATAGGATTAAATCCTCAACCAAATACTTAGGCTCTGGATTTCCTTCGTCACTGGATCAGAAAGACTGTCAATGAGAATAGTCTTGAGTCTTGAGTAATGAGTCTTGAGTAATGAGTCTGGTAATTAGAAAGTCTTCAGACTCAAAACTGAAAGTCTGCGAATATCCAGACTAGACTGATAGAAACGTTTTGTCAGCTTCAAAATATTCTGGAAAGATTTCTCCAACAATCTCCCCCTTTTTGATGGTGATAAAACTTTCTTGTAGATTTGAACAACTTTGACCTGCAAAAACATTTCTCAAGCAATATGGCTATCTCATAAAAATTAATAAAACAACTAGACTCTGCATCCACAGAAAATTGGTTAGTCTTTCATGGGTAATACCATATGCAAACAGTCAAGCATCAAAGTCTACTTCAGTCAAATTCAATTCACACCCAAGTTCACTCAAGTCATACTCAAAAACAAACATAAAAAAAATAACACATTCAACCACAAATTTAAAGTCAAAGTTCAGTTTAAAGTTCGTTCAAATTGCAATTCTACCCCTTTTTGTCAGCATTAAAAAGGTGAGAAAAGCGTAAGGTCTGCTTGGGAATGCGTACGATCTGGAAATCTCCCATCGACTGGACTATGCCTTCTAGCCTCTTCAAGTCTTCCCTTAGCTGAGCTACCTCCTCTCCTTTGGCATTGGCTTGAAGTTGTAGAGCGAGGTCTTTCATTTTGTCCTCCAGGGTAACCGAAGATGCTTGTCCAGCATTCTTCATGACTTGAATTTCACAGTCCAGAGCGTAGATTTGGCCCCGCATTTCCAGAAGAACATCAAGAATACGACGAAAATCTGCTGAATTGTCCGTCTGAGTACTTGCATTTGCTTTCTCGGATGGAGTGAATGCGACGATGGAACTTCGTATAATCTTGCAGATTTGGTGTTGACGTATTGTGTCCTTCTGTGCAATTGAGAAGCCCGAAACTTTTCTCGGATCCTTGGTGATCGTCTTAGACCTTCATTATTGGCAGCATGGGTGTGGACCTTTCTTGCTCGCCAACTCCCCCGTCTCTAGGACCTCAAATGGGGAAGAGTGATGATCATGCTCTTTCGTATCTTGATTCCCCTTCTCTCCCATTCAGCGCAGACTTTTCTTTCGCTTCTTCTCCTTCTCCTCCAGCTTCTTTCTCCTTCTCTCGCTGCTCTTCTTCTTCTCTGTTCTTGGCTTACTCCTCTTCTTCTCTCTGTTTCTTCTGAAGTTTTGTCAATTGAGGCAAGAACGTCTGGTCCTTATTAAGGCAGAGATTGTGAGATCTTCCTCCTCATCTTCATCCTCCAAGATGAGAGTTCTCTTCTTTTTGGATGGGGCACCAATGGCCTCCTTCCCTTTTCTCTTTGAAGCGACGGCATCTTGGAGTCTTCACTCGAATTTCTCCATTGCCTTGGAAAGTTCTTTCGAGACGCATCTTCAGCAACATCTTCAAACCTACCACCATCTTATTGCACGGTCGAACACAAAGCGTATGTGGCGGTTCAATATTCATGTGTCTGAAGATCTTGGTCACCAGACCTGGGTAAGGCAATTGACCCTTGTCCTTCGACATTGCTCTGTACATGTGAAAGAGAATGGTGTGAGGGAGAGAAAATTTCTTCCCTGAGTTAATTGCGTACATCAATTTTGCCTCAGAATTAGACACATCAGTCTTTGATGTAGACTTGGGCCTGATGCAATTGATCACAATTTTGTGCAGCACGATATTGATGGCACGCATCCTTGAATAGATGATTCTTCCCTCTACATCTCTATCTTTGACAAGTTCTAATGAGGCACGAGCAATTGAGACTTTGATCGCTTGATAGCGTCCTCGTTCAACTCCAATTATGTCCGCCAACATGTCCACGTCTACCACATAGTCTTGGTCTCGAACACGAATGATATTCTATTCGCATCTAAAAAGCCGAGATTCGAATAGAAGTATGCTATCAATTGCGCATAACCGTACGTGGTATTGGTGCAGAATTGCTCAAGTTGAAGCAAATTGAACTTCTCCCTTAAGTTCACATTAATGGCATCCAAGAAATCGAAATCAACACTCCTAGGGTTTATCACCCCTCGTTTCAGTAGTCTGAAGAACAGATTCTCCTGTTCCTTCGATTTAAACAACTCCATTCTTTTTCCCTTCACTTTCGCAGCAACACCCATTCTAGGTTGAAAATCACTGACCATTTTATCATCATCGTTCCCGTCGGTCGAATTTGGTCCCGACATACGAGGGTCACTTGGAATGTTCGCAAGTGCTTCCTCAGCCTTTCCTCTGGGAGCAATTCCCAAATCCTCCATTCGACGCAGAAAGATATACTCATTCCCATAATTCTTATCTTTAAGAAAATCATCCTCGTAGCTTAACGGAGTCGGTGCTTTTCAACGCACGGTAAAGCTTGTAAATAAAAGAGGGTTTTTGGACTCTTACGGTCTGCGTCCTCGATTATTTCTTCCTCGTTTGTTGACCCGCACCTTGTGGGGTAGATGGCGTTGAGTGACGTGGTGGAGAGTGAATCGGGCTCGTTGCCGACTCAATAATTCTTCTTCTTCGGTGAGATCGAAATGGGTAGGTCCCTCCTTCATTCTCTGTGGTCCCCTGTTCGCGATTCTTGAAGACTTCCTCGAAGAAGTCATCCTTCCTTGTCGTTGAAAGATTCCTTTACTTGCTTTCCCAAGAAAAGATGACAACTTTCTCGAAGATGAACACGAAGTAGAAACAGGATTGGGAGGAGAATGCCTTTTAGGGTTTTGAAGATTGGGTGAAAAAGAAAACTGTATATATATATATAACTCAATTTTGAAAAGGAAAGTTCAATCGATGCAAGGAAAGTGTACGAACACCTCTTTTTAAAATCATTAACTGCCAAAATTAATCATTTTGAAAAGACACGATTCCGTTTTTCACGAAAATTATAGATTTACTGAACGAAAGATCGTACCTTTTCGAGATTAGATATAATGTCAACTTACGGTCTATAGCCATGAATGTCTGAGTCTGACGGTTTAGAGTCTGAGGGTTGGAGAGTCTCTAGACTTTAACTTCCTCAAGCTTCAAAATGTTGAGTCTGGAACGGATAAAATCGAATTGATTTTTCTCCAAAGGCTTTGTGAATATATCCGCTAGTTGACTTTTTGAATCAACAAATTGAATCGAGATTTCTCCATTTTGAATATGATCTCTAATGAAGTGATGTCGAATCTCTATATGCTTTGCTCTTGAATGAAGGATTGGATTTTTGGTGAGATTGATTGCGCTGGTGTTGTCACATCTGATTTATGTGCATGAGTCTTCAATCCCAAAGTCTTGTAGCTGTTGTTTTATCCATAGAATTTGCGAACAGCAGCTTCCAAGAGCTACATACTCTGCTTCTGTTGTTGAGAGAGCCACAGTGCTTTGTTTCCTTGAAAACCAAGACACCGTCCTGCTTCCAAGCAACTGACAAGTTCCTGAAGTACTCTTTCTATTGACTCGCAACCGGCCAGATCGCGTCTCGAATATCCCGAGAAGATTAAAGTCTCCCTTCTTAGGATACCAAAGACCGATGCTTGAGGATGAAGCAACGTATTTAATAATACGTTTTGCAGCACTGAGATGGGATTCTCTAGGATCTGATTGAAACCTAGCACATATGCAAACACTTAACAAAATATCAGGTTTAGAAGCAGTAAGATAAAGAAGTGAACCAATTATGCTCCTGTACATCTTTTGATCAACTTTCTTCCATTCTTCATCTTTGTCTATCTTCAAAGAACTTGACATTGGTATATCAGTCTTTTTGCAATTTTCCAATCCAAACCTTTTGACAAGATCATTAGCATATTTTTCTTGGTAAATGAAAGTTCCTTCCTTCAATTGCTTTACTTGAAGACCAAGAAACAATATTAATTCTCCCATCATACTCATTTCAAACTCATCCCGCATAGACTTAGAAAATTTCTTGTATAGACTTTCATTAGAGGATCCAAAAATAATATCATCCACATATATTTGAACAAGTAAAAGCTTTTGTTTTCCTTTTTGATAAATAAAGTAGTATCTACTTTACCTTTGGCAAAACCATTATGTAATAAGAACTTATTTAGTACGTCGTACCAAGCTCGAGGTGCTTGCTTTAAACCATACGGGGCATTTTTCAGTCGAAGATCGAGTCTGGTCTCTTTGGGTCTTCAAACCAGGTGGTTGTTCCACATAGACTTCCTCATGGATAAATCCATTTAGGAACGCACTTTTGACGTCCATTTGGAATAACCTGAAATTTTTATAACAAGCAAACGCAAGTAATAGTCGAATAGCTTCTAACCTTGCTATAGGAGCGTAAGTCTCATCATAGTCTATTCCTTCTTCTTGCGTATATCCTTTGGCCACAAGTCTTGCTTTGTTTCGTACGACTTTTCCTTTTTCATTCATCTTGTTTCTGAACACCTATTTAGCTCCAATAACAGTTTTACCTTTTGGTTTAGATGTCAATTCCCAGACATCATTAATGTTGAACTGTCTGAGCTCTTCTTGCATAGCTTCGATCCAGTTTTCATCGGATAAGGCTTCTTCTATGCTTTTTGGTTCAATTTCAGAAATAAGAGCCACAGCACTAGACTCTTCACGTCTTTTGGATCTGGTGCAAATTCCATCATTAATTTCGCCGATAATGAGATCTTTGGGATGACTGGATGTAACACCCCGAACCCTTCGCAGGTCGTTAACAGTGCCGATGTTACATCTTTATCCATCTCTATCTATTGGCTAAATAAAGCCTTGCCAGATTACAGGCATTTTTTTTTTTTTTAAAACGGTCCCATGCGCGACTCATAGCGGAAGCAAATAAATATCACCATCTATCTCCCTACCAATCCCATGATACAAATACACACCAACTACACATCAGGATTTTATAAATAACGTTGACGCTTTGCTTACATACATACATGTAGCGAGATGGGGTTTTTCCTCGGGTCGGTACAAAAGAAACAGAAAAGGTTAAGACTCTGCCATGTCCCACCTAAAATCTCAAAAAGGAACTCCGACCTCTAACATCATATGAGCACAAAAACCCTCCCATCACGAGCGTCAACTATCTACACCAAAAAGCGGTCTAGCTCCTACTCCTCGCGCGCGATCTCACACCCATCCCGGTGCGTCAGGTGGTGGCGGCGGCAGCATCCCTCGCATGGCACCATCTCGACGGACGTGAACAGAAATGAACTCTTGTATGACAGGGCCCCCAGCCAGGCCGATATCATACATGACTAAGCATCGTACTCGGATAAAAGTCAATCCGGGTACCGAGGGACAATCTATCTCATCATCTCCACCTCGACATCGACGGAATACCGTAAAACACGCCACGCGAAACAGCAGGCAGCGGCATAGTGCTAATCTGAAATGTTATCCCCAAAAGGGGTGAGTACAACCACTCAGCAGATAGGGAAATCCAATAACAACTCAGTGCACCATGCATACCATCATACAATTCAGGCATCACTTACCTTTTTGATGACAAGCGTATTCATGCATCATCATAGCATACATATCATCATTAACCATGCATCACCATGCATATCACATCATATCATCATTAGCCATGCATCACCATGCATATCACATCATCATTAACCATGCATCACCATGCATATCACATCATATCATCATTGGCCATGCATCACCATGCATATCACATCATCATTAACCATGCATCACCATGCATATCACATCATCATTAACCATGCATCACCATGCATATCATATCATCATTGGCCATGCATCACCATGCATATCACATCATCATTAACCATGCATCACCATGCATATCACATCATATCATCATTGGCCATGCATCACCATGCATATCACATCATCATTAACCATGCATCACCATGCATATCATATCATCATTGGCCATGCATCACCATGCATATCACATCATCATTAACCATGCATCACCATGCATATCACATCATAGATCAATTTCCATTTTTATTTATCAATTGATTCCCACATTATCTTTTCTCAATTCATCACCATCCCTTCGGGCAGAAACCTCCGACAGGGTATCATTATCAATCCTTCGGGCAGAAACCTCCGACAGGATTCCATGATCAATTTGATCATCACCCTTCGGGCAGAAACCTCCGACAGGGTTCCCAGCATTCCAGCCATCTCATGGCCACTGGGCTTCCGGCCCCCCACATTCCGGGCATCTCGCACCTCAACTAGCATCACGAGGAACCTCCCTTCGGGCAGAAACCTCCGACAGGGACTTCCGGCCTTTACCCTTCTAACCGGGGATCTCGCACCCTAATCCTGGCATCGCGAGTCACTTCCGGGCATGTATCCGAGATACAACCGGACTTCCGGCCCCCCACATTCCGGGCATCCTGAAACTCCCAGGGAATCTCTGGAATTACGCCACCAGGCCACCAGACAACATCCTCCACCACAACCTCATTCTCACATACCATTTTCCACTTTTTATCATCCTTTTCATCTTGTTATTTCATGGCATATGATTTACATACATGCATCACAATTCATGATCATTCACACATCAATGCCATATAACAATATATCATAATTCATGATCATACATGCATCAATGTCATATAGCAATGCATCATAATTTATGATCATTCATACATCGTGCCATATAACAATACATCATAATTAATGATTTCACATGCATCAATGTCATTTAGCAATGCATCATAGTTCAATAGGACTCATGGCCAATAAAATAGTCCACCTTTTATTTTATTATTATTTTATTATTTTATTATATTATTATATTATTATATTATTATATTATTATATTATTATATTATTATATTATTATATTATCCATTTTCATAAATATTGTATTTAATATTTATGATTTTCCAAAAATCATAATCTTCAATCAATCCTTAAACAAACAATTAGAATCAGATTTCACATAAAATCCATGGCTAATTCGCATTTTACATAATTTCCCAAATTTCTACAAAATACACACAACATTCGGATTATGGCCAGATTGCACAGTTTTCGAATTAATTTAATTAAAATACTCATATGACCTCCGAAAATTCCCAAATTTTACAGGATGATAGCCAACACATTTTCGTGCATTTTTCATGAAGAACTCTTAGCCAAATTCTTTATAGATTAATTTATATAACTCCACGAAGCTTCTGGAACCTCTACCGTTTCGTCCAGAACGTTCATCACCGAAAAACTTAGATTTGACCCATTAAATCTCTTTCGTTTCTTCTGAAATTCGAGTATGTTATGCATCAATGTGTCCTTTAAAATTTTCATGAAGGGATCTAGGTAAAATACCCAGATTTTGGTCACCATTTTAACCCGTGAAGTCTCGGGTGTCTCGGTTCACTTCAACAGAACCATCCGTCTCAAAGATTTAGCCGATTCACCAAGTTATACTTGTTCTTTTTGCCTCATTTTTGAGTATGTTGTAGCTTAGGGTGTTTCCTACAACTTTCAAGAAGACAACAAAGTGAGATCTTCAACAGAAATCAACATGCAACCAAGAAATCATCAAGAGGTCAGTAGGAAATTCGCAGATCTAGAACCTCCGTATAACAAAGCATTTGACCCCTCATATCACCTTCGTTTTCCATGAAATTCGAGTATGTCATACTACAAGACATTAGCTTCAACTTTCATGAAGACACCGAAGCCAAAATCACACTCCAAATACACATGCAAGCCCGAATAAGAAACTGTCTACCACAAACCGAACGGAAACAGCTACATGGCATGCAAACAAACCCTCCTTGGCTCGGTTTTTCTCACACATAACACTCAAAACCAGACATGCAACTACCAAAACAGACGTGCAAGAGAAGTTATGAACTCCCACTTGCCTCAAAGATGAACACACAGCAAGCACACGGCGTACGGCGGCGTAGGACGGTCGGACGGCAAGCGAACGGCGGCACCTCCCTTCTCGGCTCCGCCTCCTCTCACTCGGCCTCTCCTCTCTTCCTCTCGAATTCTCTCCCTCACTCTCTCCTTTCTCGGCCAAATGAAGCAAAGAGAGCCGGCCACTCTCTCTCTAACCCTTTTATACCCCCTTAAGCCATCATTTGCAATGATTATTCACCTATCCAATGGCCAATGCATGTTTTTGCCATTTGCCACTTGTAATTTCTAATTTTGAATTTGAATTTGGGCTTAATGGGCTTGGGCTAGGCCCAACCGGCCATTCCCCCTTGGGCTGGTCGAAAATCCCCTCTTGGGCCCAATGGGCCGACTAGCTTGGCCCACCAAGCTTGAGGCTAATGGGCTCAAGGCCCATTCCAAAAATTAGCCCTTTTTTCTTTTTTTTTTTTTTTTTTTTTTTTTTGAAATTCCTTCTATAATATTTCAAAATTCCAATTTCCATCTTGGCCAAAGTCTTGGAATATTTTTAATTATTGAAATTCAAATCATATGGCCAAGCATTTATAAATTAAATTTAAATTTCCACAATCACAAGCATAATTCATCAAATTAAAAGACAAATTAGCTAAAGCATAGGCCATAAAATTCTATCACCTAATTAAAGATATTTAACACACCTTAAGGCTCGGCTTTGAATTTCCGGGATGCCACAATTCTCCCCTCCTTAGAGAATTTCGTCCTCGAAATTCAAGCACTACTCGCGCCTTCTTGAAATAAATAAGGGTACTTTTCCCTTATCTGATCCTCACTTTCCCATGTGGCTTCCTCCACATCATGATGTCGCCATAACACCTTGACTAATGGGATCTTCTTAGTCCTAAGGATTTGCTCCTTCCGATCCAATATCTGCACAGGCTCTTCAATGTACCTAACTTTCTCATCCATTTTGATGGCTTCATGATCGAGTATGTGACCAGGATCTGGCTGGTACTTCCTCAACATCGATACATGAAACACATCGTGCAGATTTCCTAACTTAGGAGGTAACGCTAAACGATAAGCTACGTCACCTATCCTCTCCAGAATTTCAAAAGGTCCAACAAACCGGGGCTTAACTTACCCTTCTTCCCAAATCGAGATATTCCTTTCATTGGAGATACCTTAAGGAATACATGATCTCCTATACCAAATTCCAAAGGCCTCCTACGTCTATCGGCGTAATCTTTCGTCTACTCGAAATGTTCTAAGCCTTTTCTCGATAATATCAACAGCTTCAGTGGTAACTTGTACCAATTCAGGTCCTGTCAACTTCCTTTCTCCTACTTCATTCCAACAAACAGGAGTCCTACATCTCCTTCCATATAATGCTTCATAAGGTGACATACCTATACTCTTCTGAAAGCTATTATTATAGGCGAATTCCACCAAATGCAATCTTTCATCCCAATTTCCTTTGAAATCAATTACACAAGCTCTTAACATATCCTCTAATATCTGGATTACTCTTTCTGATTGACCATCTGTCTGGGGATGAAAAGCAAGTACTAACCGAAGCTTAGATCCTAACGCAATTTGAAGACTTTTCCAAAAATTCGAAGTGAACCTCGAATCTCGATCTGAAGTAATGGTCACTGGAACACCATGTAAGCGTACCACTTGACTTACATACATGTCCGCATACTTATCCATTGGGTAATCCATGCGAATCGCTAAGAAATGTGCCGACTTAGTCAAACGATCCACTATAACCCAAATTGAATCGTGACTACTTGATGTCCTTGGCAAGTCCTTGCACAAAGTCCATCGTTATATGTTCCCATTTCCATTCGGGAATGTCTAATGGTCTCAAAAGTCCTGCGGGTTTTCGATGCTCGCTTTTACTTGCGACACGTCAAACATTGAGAAACGTACTTAGCCGTATCGCCTTCATACCATTCCACCAAAATTGTTGATGCAAATTTCTGTACATCTTTGTACTTCCTGGGTGGATGCTATAATTACTCTTATGTGCCTCCGACAGAATTTCCTTTCTTAATTCCTCATTGTCGGGAACACAAAGTCGTCCTTGACATCTTACTATTCCATCATCAGAGATCTGAAATTCCGATCTTTTCCCTAAAGATACAGCATCTTTCACTTTCAAAATCTCTGGGTCAGATTCTTGCAGAATTTTAATTTTATGGATAATCTCTGGCTCAATCCTTAATGCACTAAGCATACCAGTAAGACAATCCACTTCCAATTTAAATTCAGAATTTGCTACGGATTCTAACAATTTCCATTCTGCCATCCTCAAACTAGCTATTTCTGCAGCCGACTTTCGACTAAGAGCATCTGCTACTCTATTCGCTTTTCCTGGATGATATCTTATCTCACAATCATAGTCCTTCAATAACTCCATCCACCTCCTTTGTCTCATGTTCAACTCCTTTTGTGAGAACAGATACTTCAAACTCTTATGATCCGTATAGATCTCAAACTTTTCCCCATACAAATAGTGTCTCCATATCTTCAAGGCAAACACTATAGTCGCTAGCCCTAAATCATGCGTCGGGTAATTCAACTCATGAGGTTTCAATTGTCTGGATGCATAGGCTACAACTTTGCCATGCTGCATCAACACACATCCTAATCCTTTGTGAGATGCATCACTATACACCGTGAATCCATCAGGTCCAGTAGGTATAGTTAGAATTGGAGCTGAAGTCAATTTCCTTTTGAGCTCCTGAAAACTCCTTTCACATTCTCCATTCCACTCAAACTTCACATTCTTTCGGGTCAACTTAGTTAAAGGTCCTGCTAGCCTTGAAAATCCTTCAATGAACCTTCTATAATAACCAGCCAATCCTAAGAAACTTCGTATCTCAGTAGGTGTCGTCGGTCTCGGCCAATTCACTACCATTTCAACTTTTGCCGGGTCTCTTTGCAATTCCTTTTCCTGACACCACATGTCCCAAAAATACTATCCGATCCAACCAGAATTCACACTTACTGAACTTAGCATACAACTTATGCTCTCTCAGAGTCTGCAAAACTATTCTCAAATGCTGCTCATGCTCTTTAGGCCCTTTTGAATACACCAGAATATCATCAATAAACACAATCACAAACTGGTCTAAATAAGGCTGAAATATTCTATTCATCAAATCCATAAATGCAGCAGGGGCATTAGTCAATCCAAATGGCATAACAAGGAACTCATAGTGTCCATAACGAGTTCTAAACGCAGTCTTAGGAATGTCCTCCTTTTTAATTCTCAACTGATGATATCTCGACCTCAAATCAATCTTAGAAAAGACCGAACTTCCCTGAAGTTGATCAAATAAATCATCAATTCTAGGCAAAGGATACTTATTCTTAATAGTCACTTGATTCAACTGCCTATAGTCAATACACAAGCGCATTGACCCATCTTTCTTTTTCACAAACAAGACCGGTGCACCCCAAGGTGAAGCACTTGGTCTAATGAATCCTTTATCAAGTAATTCTTGCAGTTGCACTTTCAACTCCTTCAATTCAACTAAAGCCATCCTATACGGGGCTTTTGATATTGGTCCTATTCCAGGCATTAATTCAATTTCAAATTCAATCTCCCGCTCTGGCGGTAATCCAGGCAATTCCTCAGGAAATACATCTTGAAATTCATTAACCACATAAACTTCCTCAAGATTAGGCTCCTCCCTGGCATAATCTCTAACTATGGCTAGGTACCCTTGACATCCTTCGTCAAGTAACTTACATGCTTCTACTGCCGAAATAAGAGTTACAGGAAAATGGGTTTGACCTCCTAGAAATTCACTAGACTAGACCGATCGGGTAAAACAAATTGCACCACTCTTCTATAACAATCCATTCTAGCCCGATACTTACGAAGCCAATCCATTCCTATAATAACATCAAAATCATACATAGCCATTACAACCAAGTCTATTTCCATATCCTTTCCTCCCATTGAGATCTTACAATTTTCACACACCAATGTTGACAATACCATATCCTTTAAAGGCGTGGAAACACAAAGAGGCGTCTCAAGCGGCATAACTTCTATCTTATTCAAACATCTATATCTTTCAGACACAAACGAATGCGTTGCACCCGTGTCAAACAATGCATATGCCTTTTCGCCATTAATAAGAATCGTACCTGAGATAACATTTTTGGAAGCTTCCGCTTCCTCCTGGGTGATCGCATACACCCTTCCTTGAGCAGGTGGTCTCTGAGGATTTCCTTGCGGATTCGACCTAACAGCACTCTGATATCCTTGTCGCACTGAGCCAACACTCACTTGCGACCTCTCTCGCGGACAATTTCTCCTAAGATGTCCCACTTGTCCTGCCCAAAACATTTCGTTGTCCAGCCGATAGGGTGCTTTCCCTATGTTCAGACCACTCCTTGCTCCTCCAAAGTTTCCAAAATTACCCTTCTTCTTCACATTCCAGGTCTGACCTTGACCAGAATAAGGCCTCTTCCCCTTTTTCACATCACTAAAATTCAACGGTTTCTTAAATTCAGACCTCTCTCTCGGCAATTCTGCTCCACTAACTGCGCCCTTTCCTAAATCTCATTATAATCTCTTATGTTCAGAGGCACCAACTGCTTTCTAATGTCAGTCCTCAGCCCTTTCAGAAATCTCTTAGCCTTCTCTTCCTGATCCTCAATCAATCTAGGAGCATATCTAGACAATTCAGAAAATCTAGCCTCATACTGATCTACAGTCAATCCCTTTTGTTCTAGCTGAACAAACTCAGTAATCTTCCTATCCTTAGCACAGTCAGAGAAATGCTTCCTATTAAAGGCCCTAACAAACTCCTCCCAATTAACATCAGTACCTGGTGGAAAGATGATGTCCTTCGAAGCTCTCCACCAAAACTTCGCATTTCCCTCCAATTGGTACTCTGCTAAGACTATTTTCTCAGCATTAGTGCAGTCTAACAGCCGGAAAATTCTTTCCATTCCATCAATCCATTGCTCTGCCTCCTCAGGACTTCCCATTCCATTAAACTTAAGTGGCTTCAGCTTTAAAAACTGCTCCACTAGTCCTTGAGTACGGCGTTCGCTCCGGCTGTTCTTTGCGCCGCCTCTCCATCAGATTTCCAATATTGGCTAATGCTCAGGATATCTTCCATTCGGGGTTCAGCCCTTGCAGCAGAGGCTTCAGCCCTCGATGGATGAGCACTTCCAGCTCGCACCATGACTCTCCTGCAAATTTCCAAGCATTGCCTCAGGAATAATCTGAGACTCACTGCCTCCACTCAAAGCAGTTACTACTATCATATAAGTAACATATACATGTTACTGGCACTCAAAACAAACTACTAGGGATCTACGAGTGAATACCCATCACCCGTTATTCAATTATTTCATTTTAGATCCTATGGTGTGCATTGTCATCATGTTCCTCAATTCCAAATGAGGCTCCTTATCACTCCAAATGAACCATTCGCTCTGATACCAAAAAGGGCGACTGTAACACCCCGAACCCTTCGCAGGTCGTTAACAGTGCCGATGTTACATCTTTATCCATCTCTATCTATTGGCTAAATAAAGCCTTGCCAGATTACAGGCATTTTTTTTTTTTTTTTAAAACGGTCCCATGCGCGACTCATAGCGGAAGCAAATAAATATCACCATCTATCTCCCTACCAATCCCATGATACAAATACACACCAACTACACATCAGGATTTTTATAAATAACGTTGACGCTTTGCTTACATACATACATATAGCGAGATGGGGTTTTTCCTCGGGTCGGTACAAAAGAAACAGAAAAGGTTAAGACTCTGCCATGTCCCACCTAAAATCTCAAAAAGGAACTCCAACCTCTAACATCATATAAGCACAAAAACCCTCCCATCACGAGCGTCAACTATCTACACCAAAAAGCGGTCTAGCTCCTACTCCTCGCGCGCGATCTCACACCCATCCCAGTGCGTCAGGTGGTGGCGGCGGCAGCATCCCTCGCATAGTACCATCTCGACGGACGTGAACAGAAATGAACTCTTGTATGACAGGGCCCCCAGCCAGGCCGATATCATACATGACTAAGCATCGTACTCGGATAAAAGTCAATCCGGGTACCGAGGGACAATCTATCTCAGTCATCTCCACCTCGACATCAGACGGAATACCGTAAAACACGCCACGCGAAACAAAAAGTGCAAGCGGCATAGTGCTAATCTGAAATGTTATCCCCAAAAGGGGTGAGTACAACCACTCAAACAGATAGGGAAATCCAATAACAACTCGGTGCACCATGCATACCATCATACAATTCGGGCATCACTTACCTTTTTGATGACAAGCGTATTCATGCATCATCATAGCATACATATCATCATTAACCATGCATCACCATGCATATCACATCATATCATCATTAGCCATGCATCACCATGCATATCACATCATCATTAACCATGCATCACCATGCATATCACATCATATCATCATTGGCCATGCATCACCATGCATATCACATCATCATTAACCATGCATCACCATGCATATCACATCATCATTAACCATGCATCACCATGCATATCATATCATCATTGGCCATGCATCACCATGCATATCACATCATCATTAACCATGCATCACCATGCATATCACATCATATCATCATTGGCCATGCATCACCATGCATATCACATCATCATTAACCATGCATCACCATGCATATCATATCATCATTGGCCATGCATCACCATGCATATCACATCATCATTAACCATGCATCACCATGCATATCACATCATAGATCAATTTCCATTTTTATTTATCAATTGATCCCCACATTATCTTTTCTCAATTCATCACCATCCCTTCGGGCAGAAACCTCCCGACGGGGTATCATTATCAATCCTTCGGGCGGAAACCTCCGACAGATTCCATGATCAATTTGATCATCACCCTTCGGCGAGAAACCTCCGACGGGGGGTTCCCAAAGCATTCCAGCCATCTCATGGCCACCGGGCTTCCGGCCCCCACATTCCGGGCATCTCGCACCTCAACTAGCATCACGAGGAACCTCCCTTCGGGCGAAACCTCCGACGGGGACTTCCGGCCTTTACCCTTCTAACCGGGGATCTCGCACCCCTAATCCGGCATCGCGAGTCACTTCGGGCATGTATCCGAGATACAACCGGACTTCCGGCCCCCACATTCCGGGCATCCCGAAACTCCCGGGAATCTCACGGAATTACGCCACCAGGCCACCGGACAACATCCTCCACCACAACCTCATTCTCACATACCATTTTCCACTTTTTATCATCCTTTTCATCTTGTTATTTCATGGCATATGATTTACATACATGCATCACAATTCATGATCATTCACACATCAATGCCATATAACAATATATCATAATTCATGATCATACATGCATCAATGTCATATAGCAATGCATCATAATTTATGATCATTCATACATCGTGCCATATAACAATACATCATAATTAATGATTTCACATGCATCAATGTCATTTAGCAATGCATCATAGTTCAATAGGACTCATGGCCAATAAAATAGTCCACCTTTTATTTTATTATTATTTTATTATATTATTATATTATTATATTATTATATTATTATATTATTATATTATTATATTATTATATTATTATATTATCCATTTTCATAAATATTGTATTTAATATTTATGATTTTCCAAAAATCATAATCTTCAATCAATCCTTAAACAAACAATTAGAATCAGATTTCACATAAAATCCATGGCTAATTCGCATTTTACATAATTTCCCAAATTTCTACAAAATACACACAACATTCGGATTATGGCCAGATTGCACAGTTTTCGAATTAATTTAATTAAAATACTCATATGACCTCCGAAAATTCCCAAATTTTACAGGATGATAGCCAACACATTTTCGTGCATTTTTCATGAAGAACTCTTAGCCAAATTCTTTATAGATTAATTTATATAACTCCACGAAGCTTCTGGAACCTCTACCGTTTCGTCCAGAACGTTCATCACCGAAAAACTTAGATTTGACCCATTAAATCTCTTTCGTTTCTTCTGAAATTCGAGTATGTTATGCATCAATGTGTCCTTTAAAATTTTCATGAAGGGATCTAGGTAAAATACCCAGATTTTGGTCACCATTTTAACCCGTGAAGTCTCGGGTGTCTCGGTTCACTTCAACAGAACCATCCGTCTCAAAGATTTAGCCGATTCACCAAGTTATACTTGTTCTTTTTGCCTCATTTTTGAGTATGTTGTAGCTTAGGGTGTTTCCTACAACTTTCAAGAAGACAACAAAGTGAGATCTTCAACAGAAATCAACATGCAACCAAGAAATCATCAAGAGGTCAGTAGGAAATTCGCAGATCTAGAACCTCCGTATAACAAAGCATTTGACCCCTCATATCACCTTCTTTTTCCATGAAATTCGAGTATGTCATACTACAAGACATTAGCTTCAACTTTCATGAAGACACCGAAGCCAAAATCACACTCCAAATACACATGCAAGCCCGAATAAGAAACTGTCTACCACAAACCGAACGGAAACAGCTACATGGCATGCAAACAAACCCTCCTTGGCTCGGTTTTTCTCACACATAACACTCAAAACCAGACATGCAACTACCAAAACAGACGTGCAAGAGAAGTTATGAACTCCCACTTGCCTCAAAGATGAACACACAGCAAGCACACGGCGTACGGCGGCGTAGGACGGTCGGACGGCAAGCGAACGGCGGCACCTCCCTTCTCGGCTCCGCCTCCTCTCACTCGGCCTCTCCTCTCTTCCTCTCGAATTCTCTCCCTCACTCTCTCCTTTCTCGGCCAAATGAAGCAAAGAGAGCCGGCCACTCTCTCTCTAACCCTTTTATACTCCCCCTTAAGCCATCATTTGCAATGATTATTCACCTATCCAATGGCCAATGCATGCCATTTCTCTATGCCACTTGTAATTTCTAATTTTGAATTTGAATTTGGGCTTAATGGGCTTGGGCTTAGGCCCAACCGGCCATTCCCCCTTGGGCTGGTCGAAAATCCCCTCTTGGGCCCAATGGGCCGACTAGCTTGGCCCACCAAGCTTGAGGCTAATGGGCTCAAGGCCCATTCCAAAAATTAGCCCTTTTTCTCTTTTTTTTTTTTTTTTTTTGAAATTTCTTCTATAATATTTCAAAATTCCAATTTCCATCTTGGCCAAAGTCTTGGAATATTTTTAATTATTGAAATTCAAATCATATGGCCAAGCATTTATAAATTAAATTTAAATTTCCACAATCACAAGCATAATTCATCAAATTAAAAGACAAATTAGCTAAAGCATAGGCCATAAAATTCTATCACCTAATTAAAGATATTTAACACACCTTAAGGCTCGGCTTTGAATTTCCGGGATGCCACACTGGACTTATGCTTCAAGTTACTAGTTGATTTGTTTGGATGATGATCTCTTTCTTTATTTGAATCTTCATGAACATCTTGATGCTGGTCTTCCAGAGTCTGAGATACTTCTTGAGCTGTGAGCTTTGGAAGGTCTGGAGCAGGTTCAGACTCTTCATACTGAGTCTGACTAGATTCATCTTGCGTAGAGTCTTGAAATTTGACATTCATTGACTCCTCCACAGATTGGCTCTTTTTGTTATAGACTCGTAGGCTTCGCTTGTTGTAGAATATCCAAGGAAGATGCCTTTCATCGATCTTTCTTGAAACTTACCAACTCGATCTTTTACATTTTTCAATATAAAGCATTTGCAACCGAACACATGAAAGTATGAAACAATGGGCTTCTTACCTTTGAATAACTCATAAGGGTTTTCTCTAGAATAGGTCTTAGGAAGACTCTATTGATAATATAGCATCTTTGTTGAAACAAAGCTTTAGCCCAAAATCGTGAAGAAATTTTACTTTCAATTAAAAGAGTTCTAGCCATTTCTTGAAGAGATCTATTCTTTCTTTCTACAACTCCATTTTGCTGGGGAGTGTATGGAGAGGAGAACACATGCTTAAATCCATATTCATCACACAATTTTGTAAAATCTTGATTTTCAAATTCACCTCCATGATCTGTTCTTATACTTGAGATAGCACATCCTTTTTCATTTTGAACCTTTTTAGCAATTTTTTCAAAATACGAGAAGGTTTCTGACTTACTTGCAAGGATATATACCCAAGTAAAGCGGGAGTAATCGTCCACAATTACTAGGCAATATTTCTTACCTCCAATACTACGGGTTTGGTTGGTCCGAAGAGATCCATATGCAGCAACGTAGTACATGATTAGTAGAGACATGATTTATTGGCTTAAATGAATTTCTTACCGCTTTCCCGAATACATGGTGTGCATGGATCGGACTTTTGGTATGGTAATTTGGGTAGACCTCGAACAAGCTGCTTTGATGAGATTTTGGCTAATTGCTTCATGTTGACATGACCAAGCTTTACGTGCCATAAGCTTGCTTCATCTTGAATTGAGATTAGGCATTGTGATTCATTTAGTTTCATGTCTAAGAGGTAGATGTTTCCATGTCTTCGACCCATGAAAGATCGAGTATAGTCTTTACGATTCGAGCATATTCCTTCTTGAAAGGAGATCTTGAAACCAAAAGTATCACACAATTGGCTAATCTTTGAGAAGGTTATAGTTGAGTCCTTCCACTAGAGAGACATTGCTTATTGTGAGATTTCCAATTTTCACAGTTCCAAATCCCACAATATTTCCTTTGCCGTTTCCTTCAAATGAAACTTTTCCACCATTTACTTGAACAAGCTTTATGAAGCAGTTTGAGTCTCCTGTCATGTGTCTTGAACATCCGCTGTCAAGATACCACTTTACCTTTTTCTTGACGGAGACCTGCATTTAAAAGAGAGTCTCAAGCTTTCTTTGGTACCCAAATTTTCTTGGGTCCTTTGGTGTTAGTAGGATAAACATTATTAGACCATACTTTCTTAACAGGTTTCCAAACCATAGGACACTCTTTTTTAAAGTGATCCTTACTATTACACTTTGAACACCCGAGAGTATTTCGACCTACAGACTTTACAAAAACTTTCTTGAAATGATTTTTGTAAGCCTCTCTCGACGGTCTTTTCTTAATTCTTTCTTTTACTTTAGGAAAATCAATCAAGGGAATTGTTTCTGCTGTCATACCTAGACCGGACTTATTGAAATAGGGTCTTTGAGCTGAAAGAACTTTTTCAAGTTTTTCGGACCCTATCGAAAATTTCTTTGAAATATTTGATAAGTCAGTTTTTAAAAAAACATTTTCTTTCAAAAGATTATCTCCTTTTTCTTTAAGAGTAGAAACATTCAAGTCTAAACTTTTAACTCTTTCTTCTAAAATGTTTTCCTTTTGTTTTAGAGCTAAGTTTTCATTTTTAAGTTCGGAAATTCTTTTGAGAGAAGTCTTAAAACTAAAACACAGTTCATCAATGTATTTAGAGACTTTGAGAGGAATTTTAAAATCACTTACCTCAAATTCACCGTCTGAGTCTGATTGTGCCATCAAACACAGGTTTGCATATTCTTCATCACTTTCTTCACACTCTGTATCACTCCATGTTTCAGTTTTGAGAACTTTACGAAACTTTTCAGCTTTTCTTTTCTTCTTCTTTAGAAGAAGACAGTTGGGTCAGATGTGTCCATTTTTTCTTACATTCGAAGCAAACTACATCTTTGTTTGGTTCCTCATCATCAACGAGACTTGGTCTGCTTTGTCTTTGGAAACTTTGTTTCTTTGAGTTGAACTTTCTTCCTTTTCTATTCAGTTTTTTGAATCTTCTTATCATGAGAGCAAGCTCCTCATCGTCCATATCATCTTGAATCTGTATCATCGAATCATCATTTGATTTTAATGCAATGGATTTCTTACCTCTTGGATCTTCGTCTTCATTAATTCGTTCCACTTCATAAGACTGAAGAGTTCCAATCAGCTCGTCGACAGATAGTGGCATAATTCTTTGCGTTTCTCTTATTGAAGTCTTTATATGATTCCAATCCTTGGAGAGTCCACGCAATAGTTTGTTTACCTTCATAGGATCAGAAATTTTCTGTCCTTGATTCTCTAGACCATTGACAATATCTGTAAAACGGCTAAACATGTCAGTTATAGATTCTCCTGGTTTCATTTTGAAGGCTTCATATTGACCGAGGAGAATGTTAATTCCGGTCTCCTTCATGCGATCTGTTCCTTCATAGATGATATGTAATCTGTCCCAAACTTCTTTTGTTGTAACACAAGAAGATATTCTGTTATATTCAGTTGGTGACAAAGCACAATATAAAGAGTAAATTGCTTTTGCATCGAGTGCTTGTCTTTTGTTTATCTCTTCCTGAGTCATTTCGCTGGTCTCAACAGTTTCTTTCCCTATTTCAGAGACTGATGCAGTAGTGGGAGTGATTCCTCTTTCCACAACGTCCCATTCCAGAGGATCCTTTGATCGTAGGAAAGCTTTCATCTTGTTCTTCTAGATGTTGTAATCCTTTCCATCAAAGTAGGGTGGTCTGGTATTGCTTTGCCCTTCCACTAGCCCTGGTGCTAGCATACTAGCCTGGATCTTTTACTCTGAAGTAAAACACTTCAAATAAAGTAAGAACACGAGCTCTGATACCAATTGATATAGCTAGTATGAATACCTAGAGGGGGTGAATAGGTATATAAAAGATTTTTCTTGATAATTGCACAATACTAAATAGTTGAAGGATTTGCAACAAATGATAATCAACGTAAGACTGAGTAAAGGAAAGAGAGAATTGAACATGCGGTTTATAGTGGTTTGGCTTGATTCAAGCCTACGTCCACTCTTCTGCACTGACAGCCTATTGGCTGGATTCTACTATGAACAAAGAGATGTTACAGTGTTGATCTTCCTTGATTTTTCGGTGTAGATGATCTACCACGCTCGCTCAAGGTATCGCTAAGTATAGACACTCTCTGTGAATACAATTTCACTCAAAATGTATCGACTAATAATCAAGGTGCTTCAGACTGAATTTCTCTATCAATCACACTCTTTAAAACAACTAGAACGTCTTCCTTTTATACTCCTTTATGCCATCATACCTGTTGGCACTTACCAAAGGAATTCCTCCAATCAACCCGTTGGACGGAATGAATTAAGAAGATCATTCGAGCTATTAAAGGAACCTAACGATAGCCCATCAATCCTGTTCGTCCATACAATCAGGATCTTGGTTTCCAAGAATAGAACCTTCCAAGAATACTTCGTCGACCATCGGATCTTCAATCGATTTAGATACGAATAAAAGATTCCGTTATATTTATCCAACCAAGAGATCTTCTCCAGAAGATAGGATTAAATCCTCAACCAAATACTTAGGCTCTGGATTTCCTTCGTCACTGGATCAGAAAGACTGTCAATGAGAATAGTCTTGAGTCTTGAGTCTTGAGTCTTGAGTAATGAGTCTGGTAATCGGAAAGTCTTCAGACTCAAAACTGAAAGTCTGCGAATATCCAGACTAGACTGATAGAAACGTTTTATCAGCTTCAAAATATTCTGGAAAGATTTCTCCAACAATATGCACATTTTACATGCATACAATCATATATACGATTACCATCTTGGTGCATATGATCGAACATAAAGCTATTACGTAAGAGTTTCTTCTCTGGATTGGCAATAAATCCTAGAGAACGAATGATAAAATTAAACAATTTTAGATTCCTGTATATCTAAACATCATTAAGTTTTTTGGCTACATGATACTCTTGTCAAGAATACGAAATATATTCTCATAATCTTATACTCATGTCGACGAGGAGAGCATATACATAATAAGTAGGAAGAACAAAAGAACAAAAGTTTATAAAACTAGACTACTGGTTCAACCAATCAAACTTGAGAACCGTGCTCTACTAGTTCAACCAGTTGAACCAATTGCATATGACGTTATCTGATAGAATATGCATGTTCAGAACAAAAGGAGCCCCGGTCACTCGGTAGAGTCTTGAGCATAAAAGACTGGATTCTGGTTCTCAAAAGCATTGTCTTAATTTCTAATAGACTAAGCCAATATAGTCAATAAATAAAGTATCCGCCACAAAAAGGAGCAAGAAGACATGCGGAGCAAATGGGTGGCATGCCTATTAGTTACAAAAGGTCGAAGTTCCAAACCCCAACCCATTTTCTCGAGGGAGATATCTACAACTCCTCTAAAGGAATTACTTTCGAGAAAGATATCCACGTACTTTCTCATGGTATGGAGAATACAACATATATATATATATATATGTGTGTGTGTGTGCGTGCGTGTGTGTGTGTGTGTGTGCGTGCGTGCGTGCGTGCGTGTGTGCGTGCGTGCGTGCAGGCATGCATACACATGCGCAGCGTGCGTGCATGCGTGTGTGTGTCATGGTTCATTTTGTACTTAAAGGAAATCGCTAGATCTCTTATAATGATCTAAAAGAATTGATTTCGAGGGATAAATTGTAAAAATAGTGGCCACGGTGACGCAAGATGAAGAGTTGAAGAGTTGAAGACGCTTTTAGAGTTGATTCCCCATGTGGTGTGCCGCGGTACTATATCGAATAGCAGTTGCCCATTGTACTTCATATTCTGCAACGCATGCCGAGGGTATGGATAGGAAGATATCAAATAGATCGGAGACACCGATCAAGATCATCAAATTTGTAAGCACGATAACCCAAATAGAGGGAGTTCGACATGCGAAAGTTGCGTATATGTGTTTAGCCAAATCAAAATGGGGGCTTCCATTACTACTCCCTCTTAGGAAAATTGTCCAAAAAGTCCTAAACATATTACACTTTTGTCAATTCAATTGTAAACTTTTCAATTTTGCCAATTGAATCTTAAACATTTTCATCTTTTACCAATTGAGTTCATACAGTCAATTTTGGCCGAAATTTGCTAATGTGGATGGTTGGCGCTGATATGGCACTTTTTAAATGATATTTAAATATATTTTGAATTATGGTTTTTTCTTTTCTTTTCTTTTCTTATCTTTTTTTTTTATACATTTTTTGCTTTTATTTTTGGGTTTTGGTGTGACATCCTGAATTTTTCAACTTGTTTTCTACTAACTTAATCGAGCATCTCATTGACGTGTCTATAGGACTATTCTCAGAGCTGATCACTCTCGAGATAATTAGACTAACTAGAGAAGCTATTAAGGACTTTAAAGCAAATAGACTTGAGAATTTGATCAGTCGGTTTTTTGACCGTGCTTATCTTTAGAGGCTGTTACGTCACAGTTAAAAATCGATTTGAGATCAGAGATAGGTCTATTCGACTGAGATGTGTGGCCGATCGTGGGTGACTCCACTAAATTGGAAAATTCTCGTCGGCTGACACTAATATGATTTTACTATCGTTTTGGTACCTTGTGTCCATAATTGAATCCTCGAGATATGACAATCGAGAGTCTGTTGGAGAAATCTTTCCAGAATATTTTGAAGCTGACAAAACGTTTCTTTCAGTCTAAAGTCTGGATGTTCGGAGACCGTCAGTTTAAAGTCTGAAGACTTTGTTCTCCCAAGACTCAAGACTCAAGACCCAAGACTCAAGACTCAAGACCCAAGACTCAAGACTCAAAGACTCAAGACTCAGGACTCAAGACTTAAGTCTATTCTCACTGACAGTCTTTCTAATCCAGTGACGAAGGAAATCCAAAGCCGAGGTTTATGGTTAAGGATTCGATCCTATCCTCTGGAATAGATTCTTTAGTTGGATAATCATTTCGGATTCTTATCTAAGATTGATTGAAGATCCGATGGTCGACGAAATAATCTTGGAATATTCTATTCATGGAAACCAAGATCCTGATTTTATGGGCGAACAGGATTGATGGGCTATCATTAGATTCCTTAAATAGCTCGGATGATCTTCTTGATTGATTCCGTCCAACGGGTAGATTGGAGGAATTCCTTTGGTAAGTGCCAACGGCTATGATGGCATGAAGGAGTATAAAAGGAAGACGTCTAGTTGTTTTAAGTGTGTGATCGATAGAAAAATTCCAGAGTCTGAAGATCCTTGATTGTTAGTTGAGACTGAGCGAAATTGTATACAGAGAGTGTTTATACTTGGTGACGCCTTGAGTGAGTGTGGTAGATCATCTACACCTAGAAATCAAGGAAGATCAACACTGTAACATCTCTTTGATCATAGTGGAATCCAGCCAATCGGCTGTCAGTGCAGAAGAGTGGACGTAGGCTTGAATCAAGCCGAACCACTATAAACCGAGCGTTCAATTCTCTCTTTCCCTTACTCAGTCTTGCGATTGAATTTTTAATTGTTGCAAATCCTCTAATTGTTTAAATATCGTGCAAGTTTCGAGAAATTTTTTTTATATACCTATTCACCCCCCCTCTAGGTACTCGTACTAGCTATTTCAATTGGTATCAGAGCTCGTGTTCTTACTTTGTTTGAAGTGTTTTACTTCAGAGTAAAAGATCCATGGCTAGTATGCTAGCACCGGGGCTGATGGAGGGGCAAAGCAATACCAGACCTCCCTACTTCGATGGAAAGGATTACAACATCTGGAAGAACAAGATGAAAGCTTTCCTACGATCAAAGGATCCTCTGGAATGGGACGTTGTGGAAAGAGGAATCACTCCTGCTGCTGCATCAATCTCTGAAAGAGGGAAAGAAACTGTTGAAGCCAGCGGAATGTCTCAAGAAGAAATAAACAAGAGACAAGCACTTGATGCGAAAGCAATTTATTCTTTATATTGTGCTTTATCACCAACTGAATATAACAGAATATCTTCTTGTGTTACAGCAAAAGAAGTCTGGGACAGGTTACATATCACTTATGAAGGGACAGATCGAGTGAAGGAGACCAGAATTAACATTCTTCTTGGTCAATATGAATCCTTCAAAATGAAACCAGGAGAAACTATAACTGACATGTTTAGTCGTTTTACAGATATTGTCAATGGACTTGAGAACCAAGGACAAAAAATTTCTGATCCCATGAAGGTGAACAAGCTTCTGCGTGGACTCTCCAAGGATTGGAATCATATAAAGACTTCAATAAGAGAGACGCAAAGAATCATGCCATTATCTGTAGACGAACTGATTGGAACTCTTCAGTCTTACGAAGTGGAACGAATTAATGAAGACGAAGATCCAAGAGGTAAGAAGTCTATTGCACTAAAATCAAATGATGATTCTGATGATGCAGATTCTGAAGATGATATGGATGATGAGGAGCTCGCCCTCATGATAAGAAGATTCAGAAAACTAAATAGAAAAGGCAGAAGGTTCATTCCAAAGAAACAGAGTTTTCAGAGACAGCAGACCAAGTCTGTTGATGATGTGGAACCAAACAAAGATGTAGTCTGCTTCGAATGTAAAAAGAAGGGACATATCAGACCTAACTGTCCTCTTCTGAAAAAGAAAAGAGGAAAAGTTGAGAAGTCTCGAAAAGCTCTCAAAGCCGAGACCTGGAGCGATACAGAGTGTGAAGAGAGTGATGAGGAATATGCCAACCTGTGTCTGATGGCACAATCAGACTCAGACTCTGGATCAGACTCTGGATCAGACTCAGACAGTGAATTTGAGGTAAGTGATTATAAAATCCCTGTCAAAGTCTCTAAATATATTGATGAGTTATGTTTCAGTCTTAAGACTTCTCTTAAAAAGATTTCCGAACTTAAAAAAGAAAACTCAATTTTAAAACAAAAGGAAAACATTTTGGAAGAAAAGGTAAAAAATTTAGACTTGAATGTTTCTACTCTTAAAGAGAGTGAAGACAATCTTTCAAAAGAAAATGCTTTCTTAAAAACTGATTTATCAAACATATCAAAGAAATTTTCAATAGGATCTGAAAAACTTGAAAAAGTTCTTTCAATCCAAAGACCTTACTTCAACAAGTCGGGTCTAGGTATGACAGCTGAAACAATCCCTTTGATTGATTTTCCGAAAGTAAAAGAAAGAATTAAGAAAAGACCATCGAGAGAGGCTTATAAAAATCATTTTAAAAGAGTCTTTGTAAAGCCTGTAGGTCGAAATGCTTTAAGGTGTTCTAAGTGTAATAGTCAGGATCACTTTGAAAAAGAGTGTCCTATGGTTTGGAAGCCTGTTAAGAGAGTATGGCCTAATAATGCTCATCCTACTAACACCAAAGGACCCAAGAAAATTTGGGTACCAAAGAAAGCTTGAGACTCTCTTTTGAATGCAGGTCTCTGTCAAAAAGAAGGTAAAGTGGTATCTTGACAGCGGATGCTCAAGACACATGACAGGAGACTCAAATTGTTTCATAAAGCTTATTCAAGTAAATGGTGGAAAAGTTTCATTCGGAGGAAATAGCAAAGGAAGTATTGTGGGATTCGGAACTGTGAAAATTGGAAATCTCACAATAAGCAATGTCTCTCTAGTGGAAGGACTTAACTACAATCTACTCAGCATTAGCCAATTGTGTGATACTGGTTACAAGATCTCCTTTCAAGAAGGCATATGTTCTGGAATTAGCAAAGATTCAACTCAGTCTTTCATGGGTCGAAGGCATGGAAACATCTATCTCCTTGATGTAAAGCCAAATGAAGATCAATGCTTAATCTCAATTCAAGATGAAGCAGTTCTATGGCACAGAAAACTTGGCCATATCAACAAGAAGCAATTAGCCAAAATCTCTTCAAAGCAACTTGTTCGAGGTCTACCTAAATTGCCTTACCAAAAGTCTGACTTATGTACTCCATGCATTCTGGGAAAGCAGGTAAGAAATTCATTTAAGCAAATAAATCATGTATCAACTAATCATGTACTGCAGTTGCTTCATATGGATCTCTTCGGACCAACAAGAACCCAGAGCATTGGAGGTAAGAAATATTGTCTAGTAATTGTAGACGATTACTCTCGTTTTACTTGGGTATATTTTCTTGCAAATAAATCAGAAACCTTTTCGTACTTTGAGAAGTTTGCTAAAAAGGTTCAAAATGAAAAAGGATGTGTTATTTCTAGCATAAGAACAGATCATGGAAGTGAATTTGAAAATCAAGATTTTACGAGATTCTGTGATAAATCTGGTGTTAATCACATGTTTTCCTCTCCATATACTCCAGAGCAAAATGGAGTTGTGGAAAGAAAGAATAGATCTCTTCAAGAAATGGCTAGAACTCTTTTAATTGAAAGTAAAATTTCTTCACGATTTTGGGCTGAAGCTGTTTCAACTGCTTGCTATATTATAAATAGAGTCTTTCTAAGACCTATTCTTGAGAAAACCCCCTATGAATTGTTCAAAGGTAAGAAGCCTATTGTTTCATACTTTCATGTATTTGGTTGCAAATGCTTTATTTTGAAAAATGCAAATGATCGAGTTGGTAAGTTTGAAGAAAGATCAGATGAAGGTATCTTCCTTGGATATTCTATATCAAGCAAAGCCTACAGAGTTTACAACAAGAAAAGCCAGTCTGTGGAAGAATCAATGAATGTTAAATTCCAAGACTCAGTGCAAGATGAATCCAGCAAGACTCAAAGACGAAGAGATCGAACCCGCTCTAGACCTTCAAATGTCTACATCTCAAGAAGCATCTCAGAGTCTGGAAGTCCATCATCAAGACGCTCATGGAGAATCAAATAAAGAAAGAGATCATCAACCTGGCAAATCAACTAGTAACTGGAAGCACAAATCCAGTCATCCCAAAGATCTTATTATTGGCGAACTTAATGAAGGAATCCGTACCAGATCAAAAAGGCATGAAGAATCTAGTGCTGTGGCTCTCATCTCTGAAATTGAACCAAAAAGCATAGAAGAAGCTTTATCCGATGAAAGCTGGATCGAAGCTATGCAAGAAGAGCTCAGACAGTTCAACATCAATGATGTCTGGGAATTAACATCTAAACCAAAAAGTAAAACTGTTATTGGAACCAAATGGGTTTTTAGGAACAAGATGGACGAAAAAGGAAAAGTCGTACGAAACAAAGCAAGACTCGTGGCCAAAGGCTATACGCAAGAAGAAGGAATAGACTATGACGAGACCTACGCACCAGTTGCAAGGTTAGAAGCTATTCGACTATTACTTGCGTTTGCTTGTTACAAAAATTTCAGGTTATTTCAAATGGACGTGAAAAGTGCTTTCCTAAATGGATTTATCCATGAGGAAGTTTATGTGGAACAACCGCCTGGATTTGAAGACCCAAAGAAGCCAGACTCAGTCTTCAGACTGAAAAAGGCTCTGTATGGTCTAAAGCAAGCACCTCGAGCTTGGTACGACAGACTAAGTAAGTTTTTATTACAGAATGGTTTTGTCAAAGGTAAAGTAGATACTACTTTGTTTATCAAAAAGGAAAACAAAAATTTTCTACTTGTTCAAATATATGTTGATGACATTATTTTTGGATCCTCTAATGAAAGTCTCTGCAAGAAATTTTCTAAGTCTATGCAGGATGAATTTGAAATGAGTATGATGGGAGAGTTAACATTCTTTCTTGGACTCCAAGTAAAACAAATGAAGGAAGGAACTTTCATTCATCAAGAAAAATATGCGAATGATCTTGTTAAAAGGTTTGGATTGGAAAAGTGCAAAAAGACCGACATACCAATGTCATGTTCTCAGAAGATAGACAAGGATGAAGAAGGGAAGAAAGTAGATCAAAAGCTGTACAGGAGCATGATCGGTTCACTTCTTTATCTTACTGCTTCTAGACCTGATATTTTGTTTAGTGTTTGTATCTGTGCTAGGTTTCAATCAGATCCTAGAGAATCACATCTCATTGCCGTGAAACGTATTATCAAATACGTTGCTTCATCTTCAAGCATCGGTCTTTGGTATCCAAAGAGGGGAGACTTTAATCTTCTAGGATACTCAGATGCAGATCTGGCCGGTTGCAGAGTCGATAGAAAGAACACTTCTGGAACTTGTCAACTACTTGGAAACAGGACAGTCTCTTGGTTTTCAAGGAAGCAAAGCACTGTAGCTCTCTCAACGACAGAAGCAGAGTATGTAGCTCTTGGAAGCTGCTGTTCGCAAATTCTATGGATAAAACAACAGCTACAAGACATTGGCATTGAAGACTCATGCACATAAATCAGATGTGACAACACCAAAGTACGATCAATCTCACCAAAAATCCAATCCTTCATTCAAGAGCAAAGCATATTGAGATTCGTCATCACTTCATTAGAGATCATATTCAAAATGGAGAAATCTCGATTCAATTTGTTGATTCAAAAAGTCAACTAGCGGACATATTCACAAAGCCTTTGGAGAATAATCAATTCGATTTCATCCGCTCAAGACTCAACATTTTGAAGCTTGAAGAAGTTAAAGTCTAGAGACTCACCAACTTTAAGACTTTGATCTCTTAGACTTTAAATCCTGAGACTCAATCATTCATCGCTAAAGACTGTAAGTCGCTGTTTTATCTAAAAGGTACGAATTCTCGCTTATTTTATCTCAAAAAGGTACGTTCTTTTATTCAGATATAATTCGTGTGAAATTTGAAAACTTGTCTTTTTTAGAGGAAGTTATTTTTGGCAGTTATTGATTTTGAAAAAGAAGTGTTCGTACACTTTCCTTGTGCCGGTTAAACTTCTCTTTTCAAATCCGAGGCACATATAAATTCACAGTCATTCTACCCCCAATTTTCAAAACCCTAAAAAGACACTCTCCTCCCGATACTGTTTTTACTCTCTGTTCATCGTCGAGAAAGTGGTCATTTCTCTTGGGAAAAGCAAGTGAAGGAATCCTCCAATAGACAAAGAAAGATGTCGTCTTCGAGGAAATCATCAAGAATCGCAAACAGGGGACCACAAAGAATGGAGAAGGGACCGACTCACTTCGATCTTACTGAGGAAGAAGACTTTCCAAGTCAGCGACAAAGTCCGATTCGCTCTCCTCCACGTCATTCAGCATCTCCTGACCCACAAGGTGCAAGTCAAAATCTGGAAGAAGACATTATCGAGGATGCCGACCCAGTAAGAGTCCAAAAACCCTCTGTTATCTATAAGCTTTATCGTGCGTTGAAAAGCACTGGTTCTTCATTAAAGTATATAGATGACTTTCTTAAAGACAAAAATTATGGGAATGAGTATCTTTTTCTGCGGAAAATGGAAGAGTTGGGAATTGCTCCGAAAGGAAGAGCAGAGGAGGCTCTTGCGAACATTCCTAGTGATCCTCGTATGCCAGGACAGAATCTGATTGACGGGAACGATGATGACAAAATGTTCCTTGAATTTAAACCCAGAATGGGTGTGGCTGCAAAAGTGAAAGGAAATCGGATGGATTTGTTTAAATCCAAGGATCAGGAAAAAGTGTATTTCAGGCTGTTGAAAAGAGGGGTAATCAACCCTAGAAGTGTCGACTTTGACTTCCTGGATTCCATCAACTTGAACTTAAGGGAAAAGTTGAATTTGCTTCAACTTGAGACTTTTTGCTCGACTCTGAGACGGGTATGATCAACTAACCGCTTATTTCTATTCAAATCTTAGCTTTTTGGATGCGAATAGAATTTCATTCAGTGTTCGAGACCAAGTCTATGTGGTAGATGTGAATATGTTGGCGGACATAATTGGAGTTGAACGGGGACGCTATCTCCCAATCAAAGTCTCACCTGCTCGCACTACTCTGGATCTTGTCAAAGATAGGGACGTTGATAAGAAAATCATCTATTCCAGGATGAATGCCATCAACATTGTGCTTCATAAGATTGTAATCAATTGTCTTAGACCGAAGTCTACGTCAAAGACTTCTGTGTCTTTTTCTGAAGCAAAGTTGATGTATGCGATCAACTCAGGACGGAAGTTTTCTCTCCCGCACACTATCCTTTTTCATATGTACAGAGCAGTATCAAAAGACAAAGGACAATTGCCTTATCCTGGTCTTGTGACCAAGATCTTCAGACATCTGAATATTGAACTGCCACATACTTTTTGTGTTCGACCGTGTGATAAGATGGTGGTAGGGTTGAAAATGTTACTGAAGATGCGTATGAAAGAACTCTCTAAGGCAATGAAGAAATTCAAAGTGAAATCTCCAGTCAAGTCTGCTTCAAAAAGGAAAGGAAAGGAGGCTATTGGTGCCTCATCGAAAAAGAGGAAAAGAACTCTTATCCTGGAAGATGAGGATGAAGATGAAGATGATGAAGATCCCACTATTCCAGCACTGACAAGAACAAGACGTTCTGTGTCTTATCCGACAGAACTTCAGCAGAGCAGAGAAGAAGAAGAACAGAGAGAGAAGGAGAAAGAAGTTGAGGAAGAAGGAGAAGAAGAAAAAGAAAAGTCTGCTGATAAATCTGGAGAAAAGGGAAATCAAGAGCATGATCATCATTCTTCCCCTCTCGATGTCCTAGAGACAGGGGGAGTTAGTGAGCAAGAGAGGTCTACACCTCATGCTGCTGAAGATCTAAGACAATCTCCAGAAGACCCAGAAGAAGTTCAGGTCTCTCAATTGCCTGAAGAAGGTGATACATCGATTCCAAATCTGCCAGACCATACAGAAGCACCGTCGTCTGCTGAGAAAGCCAATGCCAGTACTCAGACGGATGATTCTGCAGATCTTCGTAGTATCATGAATATTCTTCTGGAAATGCGTAACCAGATATATGTTCTGGACTGTGAAATCCAAGCTTTGAAACATGCTGGACAAGAATCTTCAGTCTCTCTGGAAGATAAATTCAAAGACCTCGCTCAGCAACTCCAAGCCAATGCCAAGGGAGAAGAGGTAGCTAGTCTGCGAGAAGACCTGAAGAAGCTTGAAGGGGTAGTCCAGTCCATTGGGGATTTCCAGATCGTGCGCATTCCCAAGCAGACATGACTCCTTTCTCACCCTTTTCAATGCTGACAAAAAGGGGGAGAATCAATTTGAACTTTCATTTTTTAATCTTTGACCTTTGTGGTTATGTTTATTTATTTTTGAGTATGACTTGAGAACTTGAACTTGGGTGTGAATTTGACTGAATTGACTGTGGATTATGAACTTGACTGGTTGCATTTATTCAAGTGTTGTTATATGGTGTTTCTCATGAAAGACTAACCAATTTTCTGTGGATGCGTAGTCCGGTTGTTTTATTAATCTTTATGAATTAGCCATATTACTTGAGAAATGTTTTGCAGGTCAAAGTTGTTCAAATCTTCAAGAAAGTTTTGTCACCATCAAAAAGGGGGAGATTGTTGGAGAAATCTTTCCAGAATATTTTGAAGCTGACAAAACGTTTCTTTCAGTCTAAAGTCTGGATGTTCGGAGACCGTCAGTTTAAAGTCTGAAGACTTTGTTCTCTCAAGACCCAAGACTCAAGACCCAAGACTCAAGACTCAAGACTCAAGACTCAAGACTTAAAGACTTAAGACTCAGGACTCAAGACTTAAGTCTATTCTCACTGACAGTCTTTCTAATCCAGTGACGAAGGAAAATCCAAAGCCGAGGTTTATGGTTGAGGATTCAATTCTATCCTCTGGAATAGATTCTTTAGTTGGATAATCATTTCGGATTCTTATCTAAGATTGATTGAAGATCCGATGGTCGACGAAATAATCTTGGAATATTCTATTCATGGAAACCAAGATCCTGATTGTATGGGCGAACAGGATTGATGGGCTATCATCAGATTCCTTAAATAGCTCGGATGATCTTCTTGATTGATTCCGTCCAACGGGTAGATTGGAGGAATTCCTTTGGTAAGTGCCAACGGCTATGATGGCATGAAGGAGTATAAAAGGAAGACGTCTAGCTGTTTTAAGTGTGTGATCGATAGAAAAATTCCAGAGTCTGAAGATCCTTGATTGTTAGTCGAGACTGAGCGAAATTGTATACAAAGAGTGTTTATACTTCGTGACGCCTTGAGTGAGTGTGGTAGATCATCTACACCTAGAAACCAAGGAAGATCAACACTGTAACATCTCTTTGATTATAGTGGAATCCAGCCAATCGGCTGTCAGTGCAGAAGAGTGGACGTAGGCTTGAATCAAGCCGAACCACTATAAACCGAGCGTTCAATTCTCTCTTTCCCTTACTCAGTCTTGCGATTGAATTTTTAATTGTTGCAAATCCTCTAATTGTTTAAATATCGTGCAAGTTTCGAGAAATTTTTTTTATATACCTATTCACCCCCCCTCTAGGTACTCGTACTAGCTATTTCAGAGTCACCATTGAGTTGAGTGGGTTCATAGTAGTCCGAAGAAAATCGACCATGGGTCATTTGCCTTAAAAAGTTCTGAAAACTACCCGGTACTCTAGGTCATGCTAAAAACATGCCGAATGAAAATTAACTGTCAATTCAAGTCCGATTTCAGAAATTGAAGATTCTGTCATGTCACAATAAATTCTAGAACCCACGACTCAATCTCACAAGATTTTTCCGACGCCCGACACTTTTTGGGAAAAAGTTGTCGCATGGTCATTTTTGTGCAGAGCAAAATTGGAAAGCATGAGGATTCTTGGATGAGGAAAATTATCAATTTGATAGTTGAGATGTCACTTGATTTTATGAGAACCGATTGAGGTGGAATCAAGCGAAGAGCGGTGTCCAATTTAAAGGGACTTAAGCCAAATTCGTATGCCCCATCCCCCCTAGCCAAATGGACCACTTGAGAAGTTGTTTGGGGTGTTGGTGTGGCTAATTTACAGCCAAGGGATGGTTGGCTTGAAGGTCAAGATGTGGGGGACAAACTTGTGGAAAAAGTGACCAAGTGGAGCCCATCCCTCTCATCTCTATCTCTTCTCTCCCTCTCTCCATTTGGTTGGCCACTCTATTCCCTCCCTACTCCATTTGCGCAACCAGCAAACTGCAAGGAGAACAGAAGCAGTAGCCAGCGTCGCCTAAAGGAGTCGTAGCCATGCCGAACTGTCGTATGCTCCACCGCACGCCACCCACGCGCTCCACCGCTCACCCTTCGGGCCCTCGTCGTCCAGCCGTGCCATCCAACTACTGTTCGGCCTCTGTCTAGCCTTGTGAGTGGTTAAGGAAGCTGCCGAACTACCGTGTGCCTCGCCTCGACCCCACCGGACCACTGCTTGCTTTCCCTCGAGCTTTGCTGCCCTAGCCGAGTTGATTCCCTTCTGTTTTGCAGCAAGACTAGCAACTTAGTTAGTGGGTTCCTAGTAGTGATCTAGCCCGCTTTGAGGGTGTTCCGGGCCCCGAACCTGAGACCCGCTTTGGAAAGAAATAACCCCCGCGTTGTTCTCGTCGGTTTGATCTGACTCGTGTGCTAATCGAGTGAGTAATCTCACTAATCCTCATTTAGTAGACTAATGATGTTTAATGGTTGATTAGTGTTAATTAAGTAGGATTATGTGGCTAGATTAGAATAAATTAGTGATTATTAGTTAATTGCAATGCATGTTAGGTGGTAAGACATAGTCATTAGGGAGTATAAATACTATATTATTCATTGAATGTACCTTGGGATTTTTCCCGACACTTCTCAGGCTTCAATTAGGCATTACGGGCCTAAATTGGATTTTTAGTATTTAATTATTAATTTTCAAATTTAATTTAATTATTTATTTATTTTTCAGAAATAAGGCTGGGATAGCCGACGATCGAAATTTTATGCTGATTGTCGTGGTGCAGTCTGTTTATTTATTTGAGCTCTATGTTGCATGGAATTGAATTAATTGTGATATTTTAGGAATTTATCCTAAATTGAGTGAAATTGAATGATTGATTGGTAGATGGCCGAGTATGGTTATTTAGCATTAATCATGCTTTGATGAGTAGTAAAGTGGAGAGAATTGTGAAAGTGAACTGGGAATATTCTTGGCTAAGACCAATCAGATATGTGGTTTGGTGATTGGGAATATCATTGGCGAAAATGGTGCCTTAAAGAACTCACGTAAAAGTATGTCATGTTGGTGAAAATGGCGCCAGAGAGAAAGAATGTATGTGACTTATAGACACACGTGGTTCAGTGATGAGGATATCATTGATGAAAATGGCGCCTTAAAGAACGCACGTTGCTGTCTATTACATACATCACCTTGGCGAAAATGGCGCCCAAGAAAAGACACGTGGTTCGGTGATAAGGACGTCATTGGTGAAAACTGTGCCTTAAAGAACGCACGGGGTTGGTGATGGTATGTCATTTGGTGAAAATGGCGCCCAAGAGAGTACATGTGATTTGGTGATTGGAAATGACCTAGAGATGGTCCGATTGACATGTAATCGACTAGGTCGATTGATCAATGATTTGATCCGTTTGTCGTGAATTGATTGATTGTTTGATGTAATATATGAGGCATATGCGTATAATCTTGAATTGCAGGTTGGGACTGATGCCAAGGTAAGTCTTTTGACTCGTGCTGTGCTTAGGCAACCTTGTGGCGTATTGGTTTCCTAATCGAGTCTTAATGGGGTAGAACTTGCTGAGAAGTAGTCTCAATGGTTATTGTATAACCATTTTAGGCCCCTAGATTGCAGCACCGGTACCTTTCCCTCTTCTAGAGTAGTTTGGCATTCTAGTGGATATCACCGAGAAAGAAACTAACTTCCATGTTCATCCTCATCCAGAAGGGTTAGAATACATTTTGATTGAGTCGACGGTGTGGGTTGATGCCGGCCAGGACGACCTAATGCCCCATGAGTATCGATCTTGGTATCACTACTATTTTGATGGGTGAAGAATAGGTTCTATCCTTGAAGAGAATATACCTTACCCCATCCTGGAGAAAGCTTTTGGTGAGGGGACTGCAGACCTTGATGGTGGAGGCATAGATGATGCTAGAGATCCTACACTCGGGAGTGAGCCGACTTCACATGTATACACTGTAGAGGATGAAAATTTTAAGGAAGGTGAGATCATAGAACAAGAAGTGAAAGGCCCAGAGGAGGACGAGGAGTGGGGAATAGCAGAGGAGGAGTCGGAAGAGGATGAACCTAAAGAGGACGAAAAGCTGGAAGAAAATGAGCTTAGTGGAGAGGAATCAGAGGAGGATGATCTTGAGGAGGATCCTAAGTACGATCCGGATGAGGACTGAGATCCCATCCCGTTTTGCAAACTTTGGGTTTTGATCAGATATATAGTAGATCAAACTTGTGAATAGTATTGTATTATACTATAGTTTGCCTTGCGTAAAAGTGTTTTTATGTTGTGGAAATTATGAACTACTTTTCTATCCCATTGTTTTATTGTCTGGGGATTTATAACTGCTTCTGCATGTGCTAATTAAAAAGAAAGGGGTTGACGATACTTGGTCCTAGGATATCGCATTCTAAAATTGATCAAGCAGAAGAATCTGTGTGTGCTTGAGGATCGGGGTGTGACATTTGGAGTTAGATTGGCGAGAGTGGCCGGCCAACCTAGGTCGAGGGCTCGCGAACCCTCACATGGCCTCGCTGACCTAGCTCCAAAACCCACCAAAAAAAAAAAGCAAAAAAAAGTAAATAAATAAAATAAATAAAGGAAAAAACCATAAAAAATTCAAAATATTATTAAAATATTATTTAAAAAGTGACACTTTAGTGCTAGTCATCCACATTAGTAAATTCCAGTCAAAATTGGTTGGATAGACTCCATTGGCAAAATGTGAAAAGGTTTACAACTCAACTAGCATAATTGAAAGGTTTAAGACTGAATTTGCAAAAGTGCAATAGGTTTAGAACTTTTTGAACAACTTTCCCCTCCTTCTCTCTCATAGGCACACAATGCTTTTGGAACTATTCTAAGTTTAAGATGAAACACATTATAAGATTAGAGTATATATGGTAGTCAATTTCAGAGGGGATTACAATGGGCATAGACCATAGAATTTGCCAAAGTCACTCACCCTCTCCGTGGCAAAAGGAAAAGGGAGAAAAAACAAAGAAAAGAAAAAAGTCTGAAAAATTAATAAAAAATTGCAAACATTATACAAGTTGGTGATTTTCACTCAAAATTTGACTGGGTAATTTACATTGGTAAATCCTCCAAAGGTTTAGAACTCAATTAGCCAAATTTAAAAGTTTATGATTGAATTGGTGCAAGCACAATATGCTTAAGACTTTCTTGGTAATTTTCTCTAATATTGTGTGCCGAACATCTAATAGTAATTTGGCTTGAAAGGACGTCAAGTGTTTCCACACTTTGAATAGCTAAAACTCACTTTCACTTAGGTGATGTCAAGTGGACATTAACAGGATATTTTTACGACTAAGTAGATATGAAAAGATGTAATAAGCACACGGCAACACGTATGCATTTTTATCAATAAGTGACGGGAAGATCATATTAGAAAAGAAGATTGGTTGGTTAAACTAATATGAGGGCACCTTAGGTACTTATCTGTATTTGACCCTGTTGTGACCTTATCTCGAGTGAACCATTAAGAGTTTGGCTAATGGATTACTAAGCCTAAACTTAGCTCGAGCTCTCCCAAACCCATACCAATTCACGACTTAGGTTCAAGTTCTTAACATGCAAATGATTTTTCAATTAGTATTCACCACTAACCTATTTTTGGTGGATAAATTAGAAACCCAAGTAAAGTAACAGGAGATTTACTTTATTCCCGTGAACCAGAGATTGTGAGTTTGGGGACCTGATTACGCTAGATTTCTCTAACGTCCTCTCGGTACCTTTCTCTTTTATTTTGATAAAAATGTCACGCCCCAAACTCCGAGCACGTGCACATCCCTCGGCGGTCGATTAAAATTGCGACGTTCCAGGATGCGTCACCGACCATTTCTTTTTATCTTTCGATTAAGCACATGCGAAGCGAAATAAACAAACACCCGGTCAACAATCAAACATAGGGATAGTAGAAAAACAAGCCAGTTATTTTCACAAACTATTATTCATATCCATGCCAAGTTAGCCATACGAGTCTATATACAAAAGTCGGTCTCCAAAAAGAAGTCCTAGCTGACCTACACCCCAGATCCCTCCGACTCTGACGCTAGGTTCTCCACGACACCATCTGTGATATCCATAGGGTGAGCTACCTCCCCATCCTCAGCTTCGATGGTAGGTCCGTTAAAACCCTACAAAGGACCTTCCCTAGCCCTGTTAGACTCGTTAATGAACCATGCTTTGAAGCGATGAGGTATCCAGTGACAAAGGCCCTCATCGATCCAAATAGTGGTCATAACTAACTCATGGGTCTCGGTGGTCCCGGGAATAGGGAAAAAGGTAGACTCATAGTCTATTTCCTTTGGAACCCCAAAATGGATGGGACGTCTTTCCATGCTAAGGACCTGAAAAAGGGTTAGCCATGACGGGGTGAGATAAATCTCAATGATTCAAAACTCTAAACCTGTCACGCCCCGCTCCTCGGGCACGTGCACATCCTTCACTCTTGGTCGATTTTATAATGCGATATCCCAGGACAATGTATCGCCGACCCTTTCATTTTTAAGCACATGCGGAAGCAGTTAAAATCCCCAGACAATAAAACGATGGGATAGAAAAGCAGGGCCATATTTTTCATATTGAAATTTATAACCAAACTTTTATACAAACCACAAACCAGAACACTTCACAACTTTTTATTCTAAACTTTATTCACATCAAAATGGAGATATCAAAGAAGACAAAAACTTAGATGAACTAGGCCGTACTCAAGGCCCCTCTCAAAATTGCCTTCTTCTTCCAAAAATCATTTTCTTCATATCTCACCTCCGAGTTCTCCTCCTCGGATTCCTCCTCCTCAGCTCTTCAGCGGGGTCCTGAAATGGTTTTCCCCAAACTGGGATGAGACTACGTTTCAGCGAGTTCTACCCCACTAAGCCCGATTAGTAAACTATTATACTAAAGGCTGCCTAAACACGCACAAGGCAGAGGACTTACCTTGGCCTCAGATCCCACCTGCAAGTCAGTACAATTCACAATAAACATCCATTCACTTCAAACAAATCGAACCAGTCGATTACATGTCATACGAATCAATCCCCACTGTGGGATATTTAAAAGCTAGGCCACGTGCATTCTCCAGGATGACCTTCCAAGTCTCCGAGTTCACGTGCCTCGAACCTTGGGCCCACGTGCATTCTCTCAGGCGACCTTTTCGCCAAAGTGATGCATCAAGTCACCGAGACCACGTGCCCTTTTAGATGCCCGGGCCCACGTGCATTCTCTCAGGTGCATTTCACCAAAGCGATGCATCAAGTCGCCGAGCCCACGTGCCCTTTTAGATGCCCGGGCCCACGTGCATTCTCTCGTGTGCATTTCACCAAAGCGATGCATCAAGTCGCCGAGACCACGTGCCCTTTTAGATGCCAGCCCGTCACACCGAGCCACGTGCATCCTCTAGGATGACATATCGAGTCTCCGAGCCACGTGCATTCTCTCAGGCGACCTTTTCGCCAAGGTGACATATTCAACCACTGAACTCACGTGCATTCCCCAGGTGACATTCCAATTCACCGGGCCCACGTGTCCTCTTTCAAGTGGTCACCAATCTACTTTCAACACCAATAACCAATGCCCAACAATTTCTCAATCAAATAATTAAATCAACTCAACAAAGCATTAAAATACTGAATAACATACTTGGCCATTACCAATCAACAATTCAATCACAATCAATTCCAATCAATTTAGGGTAAATCCCTAAAATACCACAATTTAATTAATTCCATACAACGTGGAGCTCAAATAAATAAACGGACTGCGCCACGACAATCAGCACGAGATTTTGGTCGTCGGCCATCAAAATCTTAATTTTCGAAAAATAATTAATTATTAATTAATTTCGAAAATTAATTATTAATTATAAAAAAATTCAATTTAGCTCAAAATAAAGCCCGATTAAATAAACAGACTTCACCACGCTCATCAGCATAATTTTCCGGTTCCAGGCCATCTCGGTTGAATTTTCACAAAATAAATAATTATTTAATTTAATTCCGAAAATTAATATTTAAATATTAAAAAAATCCACTTAGGCCCGAAAAGCCTAATTGGAGCCCACTAAGGGTCGGGAAAAATCCCGAGGCACTTCCAATAATTAGTAGACAATGTCTACTTGCTAATTACACATTCAATTTATCTAATTCGCATCACAATTGGCTAATAATTGCTAATTTGATCTAATCTAACAACCTAAACATAATTAATTAAATCTAAACCAGCTTAAAGCATAATTAGCCACTAATCCTGGATTAGTGAGATTACTCACCAAATCGCGCGCAAATCGGATCAATCCGACGGCGGCGACGCGAGGAACGATTGTTCCCAAAGCACGGCTCGGGTTCGGGGCCGGGAAACGGTCCAAAAGCGGGCCCGAAGGTGCTGAAACCCACTCCGTGGGTCTTGCTGGTCGGGGCTGAACGGAGCCGCTCCGGCGGCTAGGGCGGCGGGGGAAGACCGGCGGAGGGCGAGGGGGTCGCGAGGGAGGTCCGGCGGGGTTGGGCGGTGGCCGGAGGTGGCCGGACGGGGGCGGAACAGGGGCTGGGCCGCGCGGGTTCGCTCGGGGGAGGGACGATGCAGCGAGCGACGGACGGCAGGATGTCGAGCGCACGGGCGGGCGGCTGTCCCGGGCGTGCGAGCGGCGGTGCGGCGGCGGGATGGTGGCAACGACAAGCTGCTGCTTCTGCTCCGGTTTGCTGGTTCGCTCGCTCGGGCGTGCAGAGGAAAGAAGAAGAAGAAGAAAGAGAGAGAGAGAGAGAGAGAGAGAGAGAGAGAGAGAAGATAAGCTTAGACTAGTCAAAGGGAAGAGAGAGAGAGAAAGTGGGCGGTGGGGAATTCGCACGAGGGGGGAGGGAAAGGAGAGAGGAGAGAGGAAGAAAAGAGAGAAAAAGAAAGAAAAGAAAGAAAAGAAAAGAGAGGGGGAGAGAGAGAGGAAAAAGGAAAAGAAAAAAAGGAACTACCCAATTTTTTCTCTTTTCCTTTTCCTTTCTAATTTCTTTTTCGGACTTCAAATTTTTCTTTTGATAATTTCTTTATTGAAATTTCGGACTCGTCAATAAATTGACGAGCGATGAGACAGGATCCTAAAATTAAGAATTATGACGCGCTTAAAATTCGATTCCCAAAATCGAGTTCAATTTCGTGGTTAAAAATCGATCAGACGTGATTTTAGCTCAATCCAACCAATTAGGTAGCTTTTAGGGATTTTACGGCCGATACATCCCTTAACGGCTTCACCCAATAGGTTAGTTAACTCGTGAGTGATCAGCTCAGAGAAAAAGGCCATAGGCACGCCAACGAAATGCCCATTTCACTTTATCGAAACGGGGTCGAATTTCAAGATGTCACAAAACCCCAATTAGGATGCAAATTCGCCTCGAAGGCGGTCCTAAACATGCACCATACATAACTCACCTCGCCTTGGCGCGTACCTACATATTAGCTCATCACATATACATTTATAAATATCACAAGCATACTTAATAACCGAAACACCTCAATTTCATCCATCAAACATCACATGGGTCTCGATTATAAGGTCAAACCGCTATGACATGTCTCATTCAGTGCCACACAATTTTGCCCCATAATTAGGCGTAGCAATCACAACCATTCAAGCATGTTCCAGTTATTACGACCCAACGGCCACGGCCAACATAACAGTCGGCGGTCATCCGACATAACCGGGCATCGTTTCGCTCCATCGGGCATGGCAACGTCCAGCACTACACACCTAGACGGCATTCCATAAAGGAGTATCAGTCCGGCCTCCACCGCGACCAGCAATCGTTGACGTGGGGCATCCGAACTTATTTAGACATCGCCTCCCCAACTTCCATTGGGTGACGGGTTCTGATAGTGACCACATGCGCACCCATACTTGGCTAAGAACACCGTGCTTTGCATCAAAATACCTTGTATTTAAATAATGAACTTGACTCATTTTCTTCGTATTAAAAATTCCCGGTAAAATAATTGTGCGTGGTCACATATTTAAATTGAACCTTTAAACATAGTATGCTCCCATTTCAAAATTCAACGATTTAATATAGTACATAAAAATTTGGCATAAAAAACCAACACCCGGTATTTTTCTATTTAAATGCCATAAAATCAAATTTTGCAATAATAAACAATAATTACCACCTGCTAGAGTTTCTTGGGAAGAAGTCTGTCTTCCTAAAGCAGAAGGAGGATTAGGTATTTGTTCACTTCGAGTAAGTAATATTGCTGCCATGATTAAACATAATGGCTGCTTTTTTCTGATAAGGAATCGCTCTGGACCAAATGGATCCATTCAGTCTTCTTAAAACAAAAGAATTTCTGGATCGCGCCTAGGCCGACCGTTTGTTCTTGGTCTTGGAAGAAACTCTTTGGCCTGCGTGAATTGATTCAGATTTATTTTGCCTGGAACATTGGTAATGGGCTATCGGCTTCATTCTGGTTCGATACCCTGCACCCCGTGGTCCATTCAACAAGTTATTCTCGGATCGTGACATATATTGCTCTCGTATCCCACGGAATGCTTCCGTTGCTACGGGTATTGCTGCCCTGTCTATCCCGTCTAATGTTGCTGCTGTTATCCGTGCTTGGGATGATCCACTCCCCAGCCTAAACAGCCATGATGACCGTCTGGTATGGCTTGGCCACTCTTCAGGTCAGTTCTCTACTGCTTCTGCATGGAGTGTGCTTCAACATATGGGCTCCTTGGTTAACTGGCCTCGATTTATCTGGAGCCCCTCTCTTCCCCCGCGTTATCATACCCATCTATAGCTGATCACCCGAAATAGACTGCCAACCCAGGTTTTGCTTCTGTCGTATGAGAGGATCCCGGATGTTTCTTGTGCCTTCTGCTCAAGTAGGCCAGACTCAATCGATCATTTATACTTTGGTTGCTCAATTACGGGTAGGTTGGCTTCGTTCTGGGCTTCTAAATGTAATTTGAGTTGGAGAAATGGTCCTTGGAAGGACAATCTTCAGTGGGTGGTCAGCCATCTCTCGGACTCGAGCTTCCACCAATCCATTGCTTGCTTTGCATTTGCTGCCCTGTGCTACCTCATATGGAAGGAGTGAAATAATATAATATTTCGGAATCAGAGCCTATTCCTGCCCGCTCTCAAAGAACATCTTCGGAAAGCTATCAAAGATAGAGCCTCCACATTCTCAAGAATTCCGGATATTCCGTGTAACCGAAGGCTCCAAATGTGCTAGGGAATCCATCCCGCAATCTTTGAATAATTCTGTTGTTGGTTTCTAGCCCTATACGCTAACGCTATGCCCCTCTTTCGATTGCCTTTGCTGCCTCGAATGCTTTTGGGTACACCCCTTTTTCCTGATGTCTCTAGAGAGGGTCTCCATCTTGGCCTGTCTCCCTTGCGCTGTGAGATGCTGCTATTGTTGAAGATGCATCCTGCTCTCCCTTCGCAAGGCTGTTCTATTTTTTCGGTTGCTGCCGGGTTATTCCCCTCCCCCTGCTCCTCGTCTTCGCAGTCTGTGGTTCCCTGGCTCTTGGCTTTTGCCCGTTCTTTTCTTTTGGCCGTCGTGTTTGGCCGTTTGCTGCATTTGTCTTTTTTTTTTTTTGCTGTGCAGCCCCTCCGCCTCCCGTTCACTCAGTCTGACGCCTATGTCTAATTGAGTGCATGTTTGGAGTCAGTTGTTTGTTGTGCCTTTGTGTAGCTCTTTGATTCAAAAGTTATATTATTCTTACTTCTTACCCAAAAAAAAAAAAAAACAAACAATAATTACCACCAAGCACTCAATTGCACATATAAGCCATCAAAATCACTCAAAATTCCATCCACGAGAATCAGTGTAAAATTTCACTAAACGGTTAATCCGTCAGAATTTACGCTAATTATGATTAATTAAATAAATTGCAATTAATTAAGTTAATCTAATTTAATTACCTAACCATGGTTGATTAAACTAACCATGGTTAACTAACCACGGTTAACTAACCACGGTTAACTAATCTAACCCAAGTTAATTGATCTAACCTAAGGTAGCATAGCCTAACTAAACTAACCACCCAACCAAACTAACCTAACTAATCTAGTTACACTAACTAGGATTAACTACTAATCCTAATTAATACTAATCTAACCCTCTAAGCGTAATTAACTATCTAATCGAGGATTAGGAGTTAACTCACCGAATTAGGACGACGGCGGGTTCACGATGATGGCAGCGTGACGGTGGTGAAAACCCGAGACTACTGGGTCTGCAACGGAGGCCTAACATCAGTCGAAAAACCTTACAAGACTTACAGCCAAGGGCTATTGGGCGGTTTTGTGGTCGCTGGTCTCGGCTAGCTAAAGAGGAGTAGGGACGGCCAGGCAGATGCGATTGGGCTCGGGGTGAGCTGGAGGCGTGAAGCTGCGGAGATGGTGAGCTGGACAGGCGGGCTAAGCGGTTGGACAGAGTTGGTGGACGATGCGGTGAGGCGGTGAGGGTGTTGTTGGCAGGTTGGCGTGGAGATGGCAGCTTCGGTGGTGGCTGGTGTTAGATCGATGCTATAAAGTGGACGTGCAGAGGAGTTTTGTGGTAGCTGAAGGTGGGCGTGCGGTGAAGGAGAAGAAGAAGACTTGAGGGAAAAATGAAATGAAGAAAGAGCATAAGGTAGAAGTGTTGGTCGGCTGAGCAGGGAAGAAGCGCACGCAATGGGGGGAGGGAAATTTGGAGAGAGAGGAGGGAAGAAGGAAGTCAAATTGCTAGCCAATAGTAAGCCAAGAAAAATATCCAAGCACTCATGAGAAAGCCCCGAGTCTTTAGCCCATTTAGTCAAGGGCTCCTCCAATGGCTATTTTCCCTCAAATTCCTCACAAAATAAGGCATTTTGGTGGCCAAATAACCAAATAAATCAGCCCATCCGAATTTCCATAATTTCTTTTTGTCCAAAATTGATTTTTCCGCAAAATTTCGGGCTCGACGAAAATTCTCCGAAAGATGAGACGACGTCCTAAAAATGAATCGAGACACGCTCGAACGTTGGAATCCGAAGACCGAATTCAATTTTGTGGTTAAAATCGACCAAATGCGATTTTAGTACAACCTAGCCTATCAGGTAACCTTTAGGGATTTTAGTGCGTTTGACCCGTGGTGGATAATTTTCTATCCACATTTGTGCATCTCGACTCGTAGACAACGTTCTGTTGTCATAAAAAAATCGCAAGGTTTCAATTATGTGTCCAGAGTATAATTTCGATAGAAAACCAGGTTAGTGTTGTTTGACGCGAATTTCGCAATCACGTGGAATCAGCCGCAATTCAATTACGTGATTTCATTGAATCGACCTATATCCAATCACAATTCAATTATAACAGTATCGTATTGATCCTTGCCGATTATTATGATTGAGCAATCGATTTCTGATCGAATTCTCAAATCTGTCGCATTTATATCCCTTAACAGCTTCACCTGATAGATTATTTAACTCGTGAGGGGCCAATCTCAGAGTAAAATGACCATAAGTATGCCGACGAAATGCCCATTTCATATTATCGAGACGGGGTCAAATTTCAGGATGTCACAAAAAATGTTTTGCAGGCAGCTTGAATTGATTTTAATTTACTTGCCTAACATGTGAGGTGATTATGCAGGTGCGCAAACTACCAATTTAACACCCAAATACATTTATAAATAAATTATGGGACTTACCTCATAGCAACAAAAGTATCTGCAATGTTAGATCAAAATTCATATCAACAGTCCTAGATATGATTTCTAATTAACACGCAATCACTTAATTTTTATTTTCACTTGTTTAATGAGAATCATGCTTTATGCAATGCATGCTACTAATCTAACATGAGGCGACATGATATAGTAATATGACCTAAACTACATGAGATAAGTATAGTATGTTTTTTGTGTTTTCTTAATAAGCATCCAATCTATCCTAGAGAAAAAAAACTAATTTATTCTAAGACAATTTTTTTTTTTGATATTTTACGTAAAATTCGAAATTAAAAAAAATAGCAAAAATTGTCCATCTAGATTAAGATATCATCCAACTTATATTAGGAATTAAATTAGGCCAAATCCTAATTTAAACTAGAATGTTATCTTAACTAGGTAATCCCTAACCTAAAATGCAATCTATCTAGGAAAAATTATCTAAACTTATTATTAATTAGAAAGATTATATAGAATTAAATTAAACATGCGATCTTATCCTAATATGCAATGACTAGATGACGTGCAAAGAATGCTCTAATTCTAGGGTTTCTTTTTCTTTTTATAAAATTCGAAATTAAAATTGTCCAATAATTAAACGTGCAATTTAAATTAATGAAAAGAGAATCTAACATCCTAAATTAATGTTTTTGGTATTTTTTATTTCAAAAATTCGAAATAAATAAATTTCCTAATCTTAGACATGCAAACTATGCTAAAACAAATTATGAACCCAATCTAACTTGAATATATTTATCTTTTTGGAGTTTAAAATCGATTCAAACAACACGATAGTAGATCAAGCAAAATATGATTAATATCCTTTATAAATTGACGAATCGTATCTTGTGCATGAGATTAGATTGGTCAATTTGAACAAAATTGTGAATCGTATCTCGAGCATGAGATATCATAGCATATTGAGCATGAGATTGGATTGCGAGTCATATTTCGAGCGTGAAATCGGATTGTCAATCGTATACACATTGTGAAATTAGGTAGATTTCTCAATTTATAAGGTTACTCGAGATTACGAATATCATAGCATATCGGGAAATTTCAATCATGTGCATCAACGAATATTTCAAATAAGGAAACAGAATTTTCAGAAATCAAAATAGATAAGATCTTCACCTAATTTGAATATTGGCTTCTGAATTCCGATCCTCGAATGGCTACTTGAAACGCAATATGGTAATGCTCTGTGAGGCTCACAACTCAGACTTGGATGTTGGGACTGGATTGTGGTGGTGTTGAGGCTCACTAAATTGGACTTAAATTGCCCCAACAAACTGCCGAGGAAAGTTGGGAAGCTCAGCGAAGTGGACTGGACTCGCGCCATGTGACGTTTGTGATCACTGGGAAATCGTGGCTGAGCATGACGGTGTAGCAAACGTGTAATAACCTCAGCAAGAAAGCGCAGCCACGAGAAAACCAAAAGAAACGTAGAAAGAAAATTTCCCTCGTCTTTTCCTCCTCTTATTTTCAAGTGCTCATGTGGGCATGCTATGTGTCCCTCGTATGTGACTCCAAAAAGAGAAAAGAAGAAAGTCTTTTATGAAGAACTAAAAATTCCCTTTGCTGTTGCTCGATGATTGTCTCCGTTCGCACTTGACGTTGATCTCCTTTGAGGTCAAGCTAAGAAGGAGAGAGCGGGACACCAGCGATTTGGACTCCAGAACTCAGTGAGTTGGGAGGCTCTTGGCTAGCCGCTTTTTCAAAGGACAACGACAAGCCTCGTGGTGGTTCGGGGGATAACAGCAAACTCTGAGCAACGACAATGATGTCAGGTGGCAATGCTTGAGCGAGGCTCAACCATCGGGGGACTTTTAGTGCAGGAGATCAGCAACGGGTAGAGACGGCCATAAGGCGGCAGTAGCGTCGGTGGTGGCTAGCAACAATCGCCTCGTCCGTAAAAATCAAGCAGCTGGCTTGTCATGGCAACAGGCAGCATCATGGATCCGATCGAAACAAAGAGCGGCAGCGAGATGTTGTGGTGTGATAGCGGAGACGGCAAGACAGGGATACCCGCCATTGTGGTAGGACGTGCTGTCTCAACCAAGGCTTGGCCGAGAGAATTCTCCTCTCCTATCTACTTCTAGCGTGTTTCTTCTCAATGGCCGTGTATTCTATTGTACGTGGCCCTTTTTTTTTTCTTGAACGTCATGCTTTTATACTGGTCGACTCTGAACTTCAAAAGAGGAAATTTGAATACAGGGAAGAAGTCCACGTATTGACTTCCCTCTTTTTTGAGGGTTTATATTTCCTTTGTATACACTGCGGATTCATATATCCTCATTGAATATATATTTTTTTAACATTCCTTCCTATCCATGAATAATGCTAATCCTTCTTGCCCTTTTTGATGTCTTTGTCCGCACATTTACATTCACAAGATCAACAAAAAAAATTCTTTTTCTCCAAATACCAACCCACGATTGATCGAACATTGCCAAAAGTTCAAGATCGTAATAAAAGTTTCCCGGATTCTGAATATTTTAAAGATGAGCTCGCAATATCTCCCTTGCACACTTGCCTTTACTGAGGATAATGAAAAATCCACCGTCATATCATCGAAATATCAAATCTCCATTCCTCACAAGATAATTTTCAGTCGTCAAAGAATAACGGGCTTGGGCTAATTCGCTCTCTTCATGGGCTTAGTCCAACTTGTCAAATTAAAGCTTAGGACTATCAATTCAAACCCACCTGTCACCAGTTCGATGCAAATGCAATAATAAAAAATGCTCCTAAAACTATATGCTACGCAATTTAATTCTAATATTTTTGTTCAGGGGTTAATAATTAATCCCTAATATTGTATGAAATACATGAATGACTAGGTTGCCAAAATTTATGTGTCAATACCGCCCCTCTTTGAAGGTGAGCTCGCAGAGATTGCCTTCAAAGACAAATTGAGACCTAAATTTTGACTATGCACATTCAATGAATGATTTTTTGTTGGAAAACGAATCTTATTTTAAAATGCAATTTATATGATGTATGGAAATGTTAATGCAAATAATAAAGGAACCTATCTAGAATGACTTACCTTTTGGGAGGTAAAGCAATTCAAGACAATTGATGTTACATGTCCAGAACCCGTATGTCACGCCCCGATCCTCCGAGCGTGTGTCCATCCTGGCTTGGTCGATTAAATTGCGACGTCCCAAGATGCATTGTCGATTCATTCATTTTAATGCGCAGGCGGACGCAAATATATAATCCCCAGACAATAATTCAATTGGATAGAAAAGTAAGGCCATAATTTTTAAAACCAACAACACACTTATATATACATAACATACCCAGTCATGTCATATATATACAATCCAAACTGAAATATAAATATATAAGGTCTGCAAAACAGGGGGGTTTTCAAACAATTACGGGTCATTGTCTTTCTCTCCATCGTCTCCTTCCACACTCCAACTGGAGCCTACTTCCGAGTATACAGGAGTTCCTGGATCTTCAAGGTCAGGGTCTATCGGGTCTACCACTGAACCTCCTAGAAGATCTGCTGTGCCTTTCCCAAAGGCCACTTCCAGCACGTAGAAAGGAATCTCAGACTCAAGTATTGGACCTTCCCTCTCTCTATCTCGAGCTTGGCGATACCATGCTATGTATTGATGGGGCACCTTTTTGGGCAAACCCTCATCGAACCAGACCACGGATTTCACCAACTTGTAAGTCCATCCCCTGGGGCTCCCATGCAGTGGGATAAAATGCTTTAGCTCTGTCACCTTCTTAGGTTGACCAAAACGCTCAGGAGGAGCTACCATTTATGGACCTGAATTGTTATCCCACAACGGAGTGAGATGATGTCTCAGCAAGGTTAACCTCCTAAGACCCAACTATGAAGAAAATACGCCTTGAGAGCTGCTTAGGCACAAACACAAGTCAAAGGACTTACCTTTGCCTCAATTTTATCCTACAAATCAATATCATTCAATCATCTCAACCAATCAATTCACCCAACTAATTCAACCACTCATATCAAACCACCGATCAATCGACTTAGTCGACTCCATGTCAACTAGACCATTACCTAATCATCTCAATCAATACTATCTATAGGGTTCGATCATAATCAAGATTGCTCACTCTGAGTTAATAATAAATAGTATAGCTTACCAGAAGCTGCCTCAAATATCAATATAGTATACTAAATATGCTCGCCAGAAGCTGCCTCAAATATGTTATAGTATATTAAATATGCTCGCCAGAAGCTGTCTCAAATATTGATATAGTATACTAAATATGCTCGCTAGAAGCCGCCACTAAATCCGATTGCCAAAAGCTGCCTCAAATATCGATATAGTATACCAAATATGCTTGCTATATTTTTATTATACCCGATAAAAATACTTGTGTGTGGGTTCATGGTCGACCTTAGCCAAACTATAATATATATATATATATATATATATATATATATATATATTTTGGTAAAAGGTAAGAATTAGCCAAACTATAATATTTTCTCACTTGAAAATCTCACTAATTTCAATAGTCCATAAAGTCATTTTTTGGCGCTATAAACTGACGCCCAGTGATTTCCTAATTAATTATTGAAAATAATTAATTTTGGGATAAATTCCCAAAATCACAAATCATCCTCAATCAGCAAAAATTATCATCCAGAAAAAAAATCTAATCACACTATTACAATCAGCATAAAATTGTGGTCACCGATTATCCCAGTCTAATTTCTGGAAAATAAATCATTAATTAAATAATTACAAAAAATAATTAATAAATGTAGAAAATGCATACTTAGGCCCATAGGAAATTCCTAATAAGAATAATACTGATTAGAATCAGGGACCAAGTTTCATCTCAATTGTAAAAATTTTGAGACTCGTTAAATAAATACTAGAGTCTATCTACTCGCTGATTGCACTAAACTAACCATCTAACATGCAACAACGATCAATTAAATTGTTGATCTAATCTAACTATCTACCTAATCCATGCTTAACTTAAACTAATCAACCCTTAAGTGTCATTAACTTACTAAGCAGGGATCAAAACAACGGGGATGCGGCGGGGCTCGGAAAACTCCAAAGCGGGCTCACCAAAAGGGGTCGGGAACGGCTTGAAAATGGCGTGAACAATGTGGAAATGCTTAGGGGCTTGGTTTTGTCTGGTGGCGAGTTGAGGCTAAGAGAGGTGGCTCGTTGGGTGGCTTAGGTGGAAACCAGCTAAGGTGAGTGGCGATTACGGTTGTGGGTCCAGGCGGGGCTAGTTGGCAGCTGAACGGTGACAAGTGGACTCTAATGGCCACGAGGGAAGCTCAGGGACGCGGCTAGAGCTGAGACGAAGGCCACAGATGGTGGCGACGTGCAGGCGAGACACGAGCAACGGCAGTGTAGTTCCGGGGCATGACGGTGGCTTCTTGGCTCCAACTGGTGGCTGCGATGGCAAGGGGGCTTGCCAGTTCTCCTTTGAGCTTGCTGAAGTTTGAATGGCACACGGGGAAGGAGGAGATGGAGGCGTCGATGTAGGCAGGGGAGAGGGAGACCAGTTTGGGCTGGTGGGGACTATTTTGGTCTCTTCCTATCCTTTTGGTCCCCCTTGACCGGTCCTACCTCCACAATCAGTGTCCACAGAGATTTTTTAGGCCAAAATGCCCCTTCTAGAAGGCTTGAGGTGGTTTACAAGTCATGGGTGATGGGGGCATACGAATTTCGAAGGCAAATTCCACAAATTGGAATTTCATTCCTTCTTGAATTAATTCAATTTGGCCTCTATAAACTCCATTATTGAGTCAATAATCAAATTGGTATTTTTCCTTACCAATTGATCCCACTTGCATCCCAATTTCGCAATAAAAAACGGTTCTCTTGTTTTTCCGGTTGAAAACGGCCATATGACGACTTTTTTCGCCGAAATCTTGGTTTGTAAAAAAATCTTCAGAGACCGAGTCAACATTCCTAAAATGACTTGTGACATGACAAAACTTTCAATTTTTGAAATCAGATTCAAATTCGCGGTTAATTTCACTCTTGCGTGATTTTAGCGTGACTTAGGCTATCGGATAGTTTTCAGAATTTTTTAGTGCAAATAACCCATGGTCAATTTTCTTCGAGCCACAATGATCCCCTTCGACACATTGGCGACTCTCAGTTGTCGTGAAAATCTCGAGAATTCAAATATGGACACAGGGTACCAAAACGATAGAAAAATCAATCTAGTACCGGTCGACGAGAATTTTTCAATTTAGTAGAATCACGCACGTTTAGCCACACATCTCAGTTGAACCAATCTATTTCTGATTTGTAATTGATTTTTAACTGTGCCGTAATGACCTCTGCAAATGAGCACGGTCGAGTAATCGAATTCTAGTCAAATTCTCAAGTCTATTGCGTTAAAATTCCTTAATGACTTTCCTAGATAATCTAGTTATCTCATAAGTGATCAGCTCTGAGAATAGTACTATAGGCGTGTCGATGAAAGGCTCGATTAATTTAATTGAAAGCAGTATCGAAAAATTCAGGATGTCACACCATACCTTTCTATGATCATCTAGAATAGGAACTGGGTTTTGTAAGAAATATGCTTTCCTAGGACCCGTACCTTTCTACGGTTGCCCAGTATGGCAATATTTGATTGTCTAGGACCCAAACCTTTCTTCGGTCGCTTTGACAGAAAAAATTGCTTTTCCAAGACCCATACCTTTTTACGATCGCTTGTTAAAGCCACAAATATTGTCTAGGACCCATACCTTTCTACGGTCGCCTTAAACAAACTAAATCTAGAGAAAAACTTTAGGGACAATTCAATTGAGTCAAGTGTCAATGTACTTAGGAGGGAATACCTGCGCAATGACAAGTATTTAAGGTATGGATAAAGATATACTTACCCGGTAACATCTCTAATCCTACGGGATATATCTCCTGTAAAGCCTAGTCATAAGAGAGGTAATATGCATTTGTGGTCACAGACAATGCATGAATTAATTTAAGTAAGGTTCATGCATGATACTTTCTATCAATCTTGCATCACCTAATTTCCATTGGGAAGAATTTCAAAAAAATATTTCATTCCGAACACATAAGTGTCATGATATGTCAAATGAGGGACCTTTCGATTTGAAAGGACTTTTTACTCATCCTATTAAAAAGGCTATTTCGTCTTGACCATTGATGTAGGAATATGACAATCACTATATCTCACTATTATCATGCCAAACAAGGGTCTGGCAATCTCGCAAGTGGTATGACATTACCAATCTGAGAGGTCTTTAACGGGGATCGTAATGTGGGCTTGGTCAACGGCTTAACAAAAGGGACTCTTTGAGTCAAAGCTATTGAAAGAATGATATTCTGCAATCATCTTCGGGTTTACAAGTCAAGAAACCTACGAAACGAGATAGAAATTGTCTTGCTCACACTTCTTCGAGCGATACTTTTAAACATATTACGTTAATTCAAGTGCCCTAATTTGAAAAGACTTTGCAAGGGATGTAACGTAAGTTAAGTTCATGAATTGAGAAACGAAATGATTATTTGTGGAACTCCCGACTCGCCTAAGGTCGCCACAGGTGATCTCTCTTAATTACTCGATCTCATATAACTTCACAGGCTGATACCCTTTGACTAGGGATTTCTTTTTTTTTGAAAGCAGTCCCAGCACAACTTATTAGCGGAAGCATAAACAAGTCTCACAATCTCTCTCTCCAATAACCATAATGCAATACACACCAACTACGCACCATAAGAAAAGATAATGCCGATTCACTCTTATTTATATTTTCATGATGGACATCAAGGTCGATACAACAAAAAGGCCAAGGTTTTAACTATACTTGGCTGCCACCCAAAAAGGACTCGATTCTACATCGAACATGTACCACCCTCCATCAACGAGCGTCAGCTATCTCCAAAAAGTGTCAACTCCCAACAGCTATACGCGCCATCATACCAAATTCAATGCATCGGGTGGTGGCGGCAGCGGTAACATCCCTAACATCTCTCCATCATGTCGGACATGGACAAATAAAAACTCTTGGATGACCAGGCCATCAGCTCGACCCACGTCATACATCACCAGGACACGGACTTGAACAAAAACTAAACCAGGAGCATCGACACAGACATGCTTAGTACACTCCACATCCACATCAGTAGGTATGCCATAGTAAGTACCATGTGCAACCAGCAGCAAATGCATCTTTCTAATCTAAAATGTTAATCCCCAAAAAGGGTGAGTACAACCACTTAGCAGTAAAGATTCACCACACTACTCAATGCGTCAAACAGAACAATCAAGAACCAAACACATATCATTCATGCATTCAAGTATACCTTACCTTACAGTCATGCATATATCACCATGCCATATGTGCATATATCACCATGCACTTATCATCAAGCATTCATGCATATATCCATGCCATATGTGCATATACCACCATGCACTCATCATCAAGCATTCATGCATACTCATGCGCACGATACAATCTCAATTTTTATCCTTCCAGGGACCAGTGTTTTCATCCCACAATTTATCGCTCGTATCCAACTTGGCATCACGAGGAACCTCCAGCACACACCTTCGGGCATCCGGCACACACACTCCGGGCATTTCGTATCCCAACTAGCATCACGGGGTATCCCCCCGGCACACACCTCCGAGGTTTCCGGCACCCTCACACTCCGGGCATCTTGAAACTCCCGAGGACATCCGACACACACACTCCGGGCATCCGGCACCCCCACACTCCGGGCATCCCAACACTCCCGGGGCATTGTCGGCTCACACCTCCGACAATCTCGTTATTTTCTCAAGTTATATCCACACATGTATCTCAATTTCAACATGGCATTTGATGCAATAATATCAAGGGTCTCAACCAACTTTTCATGCCATATAACATGCCATATGTCATCACATATGCAGCAAAATCAACCACTCAAAGTACTACATCACATGGATAAATTCATTTATTTTTCAAAACACATCAATGTTTCGGATAAATCAGAATGCATTCCTCTAATTAAAACTCCAGAAAAATTAGTAAATGACATTAATAAATTCTGAAAACTTGACACATTATAGACGAGACCTAAAAGCAGATATCTCATGAATAACTCCATACCAAAAGAATCTCACACAAAACAGCACAGTCCATGCATCACAGTTCTCAAAACTTCAATATTTCAACTTGCACAGTTTCTGAAGAAATTTAAATTAAATATACAAATGAACTCCAAAAATTCTGAAATTTTGACACGTTAGAGAAAAGTCCTAGAGGTAAATATCTCATGAAGACATTGAAACCCAAATCTTCTAGGTTAATAGATATAGATGGTTATTTCCCCCTGTTCTCGGTGTCATCTTTTCCAGATTATCATCTTTCAAAAGAAACCCATTTGACCGACTTACATATGTTCATTTCTTCTAAATTTTTAGTAATTTATTCCCCAGAATATTACCTACAATTTTTGTTAAGGACACATGAACAAATTTTAACTGTATGATTTTATAAAAATCACGAAATCATGTTGGGTCGAAGTAACGTTTTTCCCAGATCCAGTTTCTTCAAAAGACAACGATTTCACCGACCTATATTTGTTCATTTCCTCTGAAATTTTGATATGTTATACCTCAAGAAGTATACTACAAATTTCATTAAGAGATAAAAGTGAGATTTTCACTAAAAAGTTACTTTACAGACCACGAAATCTCTAAAGGTCAGCACAACGGATTCCAGATCTAACTTTTCCAAAGAAAAATCGTTTCACTAACCAATACTTGTTCGTTTTGCCTCAAATTTTAGTATGTTATTATTGAATGTGTTCCCTACAACTTTCATGAAGAAGTCAAAACAAGATTCCAACTAAAATGTCACATGCAGCACACAAACTCATGGATGGTCGGACTGGTCTTTCCAGAAACAGCATGCATGGCCAACGAATCTCTCTTCAAAGCTCCGAAATCTCATCCCATCTACCACAACCAAGACTTACCATCTACTACACATACACACAGCAATGCAAGGGGTAGGTTTAGGACTTCACTTGCCTTAAACTCAAGCACAAACAGCAACAAGAACGGCAGCAAAGCGGCGAACGGACGGCGGCGAGCTAGGCGGACGATCCTCCTCCTTCCTCTCGCACGCCCGCTTCCTCTCTTCCTCTCTCTCTCTCTCTCTCTCTCTCTCTCTCTCTCTCTCTCTCTCTCTCTCTCTCTCTCTCTCTCTCTCTCTCTCTCTCTCTCTCTCTCTCTCTCGGTTGATTCCCTTTCATCCATCTGCCTCTCTCCCTACAATCATTTGATTGCATGAAGCCGCCCAAGGAAGCCAATGGGGGCAGCCACACTTGGCTCCTCCTCCATGCCACTTGGCAGCTCACATGCAAAGGTTTATGGGCTTCGATGTTGGGCTGGACTTGGGCCTTCATGGGCTGGTCGACCAAGGGGTTGGCATGGGCTGGTTGGATGGTCTTTGGGCCTAAAAATCAGCCCATCCTCTCCTTCCTATTCCATTTAACCCTCATTTAAATTAACACCTAATTTCAACTTATAAATCCACAAAACTTTGTAATTTAAATCAATAAAATTTTACTTATAAAGTGCACCAACAAGAATAAGATTTCTATGTCAATTTGCACCTTAATAAAATCCTTGGGTCACTTGTAGACAATCTCCATCCAAACAATCATCCATTACAATGCTCGGCCTTAAATTAATTGAAATTCATTAATTCAATGGCTAATACAAAATCAAACGGCACTTCCATTACCTAATCATGGTTCATGGTACTCCAGAGGTTGTCACGAGATTTTAGGATGCCACATTATTAGGCTCAAAATGTGTTTAGAGGTGAAAGTTGGTGATCATCTTAATGTTACCACCAATCTTCTTCATCACCATTGGGGATTTTCTCTATATCGAAGTTCCATTGACTGCAACACCTCGTCATTTGTTTGAATTTTTTTCCATGGGCATTGGCCTTGCTTTTACCAGACACTACTTTTCCAAGCTCCCTAATTTTCATTTCATTTTTTTTTTGTCTATGAGAATCAGCCTTGCTTTTACTAGGCATTGCTTTTCCAAGCTCCCTAATTTTCATTTCATTTTTTTTGTCTATGGGCATCGGCCTTGCTTTTACCAAGCACACTATCTTTTCATGCCCCCTAGTTCTATTGAATGACCATATGGTGTTTTAACATTTTGGACTTTTGGGAGGTATTTGTCTTCTATCAGCAATCCAAACCATACTGTTTGAACAATTGCCTTTTGCCTCACCCTAGTGTGGGAGATGATCACCAACTGGGTTTTAAAGAAATGAAATTACAGGCTCAAGTGGGCTACGCAATGGATATAAGTGTGTAGGATAAAGAAAAAACTGCTCATCGTCATTTTAAGGCACTTAAATTATCATATGAATTCCTTTGTAATAGTAATACTTAAAGAGTGATGCAAGCAAGAAAATTCCTATCAATTTACCTCAGTTTGCTCCAATGCGGGGTAGTTCTTGACAGGGCACTCAATTTACCTCACACAATCCATCGGAGAAACCATTGCTTTAGACCAAATGGCCATGCAAGATTTGCAACAAATGTGAACAATTTAATTTGCAACTTATTGAGGCAACTTATTCATCATAGAAATGCTTGTAATTCAAAACATAACGCAACAAATTCTATCATGGGGAATATTTCTTGACAGCATTAGAGTTAACAAGATTGGAAAACTCACGACCATCCATTTCCACCAAGATCAAGGCGCTTCTAGGGAGAACCTTCTTCACTATATATGGGCCATTGTAATTTGGAGCAAACTTGCTCCTAGGATCCAGAAAAATCGGCAACAGCTTTTTTAGGACTAGATCATTTACCTCGAAATATCTATGATGTACCTTCCGGTTGAAGGACCCGACTCTTTGTTGATAAGTTTGGCCATGGCAAAGAGTCTTCAGTTTTTTCTCATCAATCAAGTTTAATTGTTCAAATCTTTGTTGTGACAATTTCACCTCGAATAGCTTTACTTGGGATAAAACTCTTAGAGAAGGAATTTCCACTTTCACGGGCAGAATTGCCTTTGTACCGTACACCAGAGCAAAATGGGTTGCCCTAGTAGAAGTGCGGATCGACGTCTCGATATGCCATTAATATGAAAGGTAACCTATCATGCTAATCTCGATAATTCTCGCCTCTCTTAGCTGGGATCTTCTTAATGTTCTTATTGGCCACTTTAATAGCCTTGTTCATTTATGGGCGGTAAGGGGACGAATTCAGATGCTTGATCTTGAAATCGCTAAACAACTCATCAACAAGTTTGTTGTTCAAATTTGTCTCGTTATCAGTGACGATTACTTTAGGGACGCCATAATGAGCAATTGTGTCACATTTGATGAACTTTGCAACATTGCAAGCAGTGACATTTGCAAAGGATGTAACTTCAATCCATCTGGAGAAATAATCTGTCACGCCCCAAACCTTGAGCGTGTGCACATCCCTCGGTGGTCGATAAAATTTTGCAACGTTCCCAGGTCTCGTCGCCGACCCTTCAATTTTATTGCACATGCGGAAGCGAATTATTAATCCCCTGACCTCAACAAACATGGGATAGAAAAGCTAGACAACAATTTCAAATCAAAATACACATTCATAAACACCTCAAGCTTATACAAAAGGTCTGTCTCATAAAGAACTACTGAGCCACCTATGTTCCTGACCCTTCCACTTCAAGCTCTGGATTCTTTACACTAGGAACCTGAAAATGGTTATTCAATAACCAGTGAGATATAAATCTCAGTGAGTTCCACTACTAAGCCCCGGTTAGTACACCAACTCAACCCAAGGTATCTATCCAGAACTACCCCACCACAAGCAACAATCAACAGTCGATTCGCATACAACCTTACGGTATGTCATACCCTGCACGTTATAATTTAACACGATACACACAATACATATGGCCATTAGATGATACATTTCATCAATCACGTACGAGTCGCATCACAAGTGATCTCACCTGGCCATTGCCACACCCTGAACGTTATCGATTCATGCGTGTGTGTAATAAGCAATGTGTTTCACTCATGCATGACCGGAACCATTGATATCATGATTCTCATGCGTTCATGTACATTAGTGCAGCTCATATCACTCAATCACATGCAGTAATAATAACTTAAACAACCAGAACACAAACACTTTCACATAACCAACAAATACAAGGGTCCCGATTATAAGACTAAATCATTATGACATGTCCTATACCATGTCACACAATTTCGTCCCATAATCTGACACATCAACTACAATCAGCATGCATTCCAATTGTTATTCACCGCCACTCAAGGTCATAACCTACTCACAGTTCGGCTATCTACTAACATTAATGCCAGGCATCGCCTCCCCACCTTGGAACGCAGCTTCGTCACTACGTCGACGGCTTTCCCAAAGGACTATAGGCCCAGAATCAACTGCCACCCAAGCCCTTTGTAAGGGGCCTCCCAAATAGAGGCAAGTTCAACTCAAAATGTGGCATCCCAGAAATTCAAAGCCAAGCCATAAGGTGTGTTAAAGTCTTTAATTAGGTGATAGAATTTCCATGGCTTATGTTTTAGCCATTAGTCTTTTAATTTGATGATTTGTGCTTATGATTGTGGAAATTTAAATTTAATAGATTAATAATCTATGCTTGGCCATAAGATTTATAAATTTAATTTCAATGAACAAAAATGCCCAAAGACTTTGGCCAAGGTGAAAATTGGAATTCAAAAATATTTATAGAAAGAATTCAAAAAAAAAAAAAAGAGAGAGAGAGAGAGAAAGGGGATTAAATTCGAATGGGCCTTCGACCCATTGGCCTAAAGCTTGGTGGGCCAAGCTAGTCGGCCCATTAGAGCCCAAAGGAGGCTGTCGACCAGCCCAAGGAGGAGTGGCCGGATGGCCCAAGCCCAAAGCCCAACTCCAAAGCCCATCTTGCATGGATCAAGACAAGTGGCAAGGAGAAGGCCATGCATTGGCCATGGTAGAGGCAAGGTAATCATGAGCTTTAGGGGAAATAAAAGGGGAGAAGAGAGAGAAGGTGGCCGGTTTTTGCTTCATTCAGCCGAGAGAGAGGGTGAGAGAGAGAGAGAAATCGCGAGAGAGAGGGAGAGACCGAGAGGGAGAGGAGGCGGAGCCGAGGAGGAGCCGCCGTGTCCCGCCGTCCGTTCGCTGTGTACGCTGCCGTACGTCGTCGACCGTCCATCCTAGAGGTAAGTGGAGTCCTTTAACTTCTCTTGCTTGTTGTATTGTTGGTTGCATGTTAGATTTTAGGTGCTTCAAGTGCGAAAAACCAAGGTAAGGGTTGGTTGTTTTCAAACCGTGTGACTGTTCTTGCTCGGTTGTAGGAGTCAGTAGCTTGTTTGAGCTTGCATGTGTGTTTGGAGTCCGATTTTGGCTTCGATGTCTTCATGGAAGTTGTAGATAACGTCTTGTACTATAACATAATGAAATTTAGTGGAAAATGATGGAGATATGTGGGGTTAAAGTTCTATTATACGGAGACCCTAGATCTGTGAAGTTTCCACTGACCTCTTGCTGGATTCTTGTTTGCATGTTGATTTCTGTTGAAGATTTGACTTCGATGTCTTCATGAAAGTTGTAGGTAACACCTTAAAATACAACATACTCAAATTTGAAGCAAAAATAATAAGTATAGCTTGGTGAATTGGCTAGATCTTGGAAACGATGGTTCTGGTGAAGTATTCCGAGACACCCGAGACTTCATGGACTTAAATGGTGACCATAATTTGGTTATTTGACCTAGATCTATTCATGAAACTTGTAAAGGAAACCTTGATACATAACATAATCAAATTTCAGAGGAAACGAAAGAGAATAGATGGGTGAAATCTTAATATTTCGGAGATGTGTATTCTGGACGACGCGGTAGTGGTTCCAGAAGTTTCGTGGGGTTGTATAAATTAATCTAAAAATAATTTGGCTTAGATTTCTGCATAAAAAATGCACTAAAATGTCTTGGCTATCACGCTGTAAAATTTCGTAATTTTTGGAGGTCATATGAGTATTTTAATCGAATTTAATTGGAAACTGTGCATTCTGGTTATTATCCGAATATCATGTGCTATTTTGTGGAAAGTGTGAAATTGTGTGAAATTCGAATTGGCCATGAATTTTGCATGAAATTTGTTATCCTATTGGTTTGTTTAATGATTGTTTGAATATTATGATTTTGGGAAAATCATAGATATTAAATTTAATATTTATTTATTAAAATAAATAAATATAATAAAATAATAATAAAATAATAATAAAATAAAAAGGATTATTTTATTGGCCATGAATTTCATTGAATTTATTATGCATTGTTATATGACAATGGTGTATGTATGATCATAAATTGCGATGCATGTGTGAATCATATGCCATGTAATAATGAGATTAAAAGGATGGTGAATGTGGAAAATGATATGTGAGTAAGAGGTTGTGGTGGAGGATGAGGCCGGAATGTACAGAGATGCATTGCCGGAAATTCCCTAGGAGATTCAGGATGCCCGGAATGTGGGGGGCCGGATGTCCGGTTGTATCTTGGATACATGCCCGGAGGTTCCTCGCGACACCAGGATTGGGGTGCGGGATGCCTGGCTAGAAGGGTAAAGGCCGGAAGCCCTGTCGGAGGTTTTTGCCCGAAAGGAATGCCTTGTGATGCTAGTTGAGATGCGAGATGCCCGGAATGTGGGGGGCCGGAAGCCCGGTGGCCTGGGAGGCTGATGCTGGGAACCCTGTCGGAGGTCTTTGCCCGAAGGGATGATAATTGAGAATGGGTGATGTGGTGATCAAATCTAAAGATAAAAATGGAAATTAATGCATGATGGTGATATGCATGACGGTGTGATGATAATGATATGTGATATGATGATCACCTATGATATGATATGCATGATGATATGCATGATGATGTGATGATGATGATGAGGTGATGTGATATGATGATCACCCGTGATATGATATGCATGATGATATGCATGATGATGTGATGATATGTGATGAGATATGATGATCACCCATGATATGATATGCATGATGATATGCATGATGATGTGATGATAATGATATGTGATATGATGATCACCCATGATATGATATGCATGATAATATGCATGATGATGTGATGATAATAATATGTGATATGATGATCACCCATGATATGATATGCATGATGATGTGATGATAATGATATGTGATATTATGATCATCCATGATATGATATGCATGATGATGTGATGATAATGATATACGATGTGATATGATGATCACCTATGATATGATATGCATGATGATATGCATGATGATGTGATGATAATGATATTGATGTGATACGATGATCACCTATGACATGATATGTATAATGATATGCATGGTGATGATGATGATGATGATGCATGAATGCGCATGACATCAAAGGTAAGCAATGCCTGCATCGTATGATGAAATGCCTGATGTGTTGAGTTGTTATTGGATTTCCCTATCTGTTGAGTGGTTGTACTCACCCCTTTTGGGGATAACATTTCAGATTAGCAAGTATGCCGCTACCTGCCGTCTCGAGGGGAGTGTTTTATGGTCTACCATCCGATGTAGAGGTCGAGTGTGCTGAGATGGACTGTCCCTCTGTTCCCGGACTGACTTTTATTCGAGTACGTTGTCTAGTGATGTATGACATAGGCCTGGGCGGGGGCCCGTCATACGGGAGTTCATTTCGTGCACGTTCGTCGGGATGGAGCGATGCGAGGATGTTGCCGCCGCCACCGCCTGATGCACCGGGTTGGGTGTGAGACCTGCGCACGATGAGTAGGAGCTGGATCTCTTTTTGATGTAGATAGTCGACACTTTCGATCATATGATGTTGAGGGTCGAGAGTTTCTTTTTGAGGTTTTAGGCTGGACATGGCAGAGTCCTAGCTTTTCCTTGTTTTGTACCGACCCGAAGGGTATCCCATCTTGCTATATATATGTAAGCAAAGTGTCGAAGTTGTTTATAAAATCCTGATGATTAGCTGGTGTGTATTGGTATCATGGATTGGTAGGGGGATAGATGGTGATGTTTAATTTGCTTCCGCTAAGAGTCGCACTAGGACCGCTTAAAAAAAATATATATATATATATATATATATATATATATATATATATATGTGTGTGTCTATAAATTATGACGCATCTTCTAAGAAGAAAGGTAATAAGGAGTAACATCGGTGCTGGTGACGACCTGCGAAGGGTTTGGGGTGTCACACAAAAGCTCAGGACGGTTTCCTTTTAACCACACATGACAATTCAAATTCGACCCGGGATAACTTGCATTTCACTCAATGCCATTCATTAAAATAGTAATCCCGACCTCTTTTCTTCACTTTAAAATCATTCAAGAAAATTGCCACGTGTGTGGTTACTTGTCAAATTCGAACCATGAAAACAGAAACCATCCTTTTTCAAACCCCACTATTTGATAAAATACTCCAAATCCATTTTCGGTGTTAAAACCCAACACCCGGGATTTTCTTAATAAAATCTACAATTTCCAATCACCACACCATTGCACAAATTATCATTCAATTCATACGAATGCTATGCATTTTCACATCCATTTATTTGATAAAATCAGCACAGATGAATTTTAGACATTTTTCGCACTCTGGATGAACAGTACACGTGAACAGTACTCGGTGAACAATGCATGCGAACAGTAATTTGTGAATAGTGTCGCATGAACAATAAATTTCCAGAATTCAATAAATAATAAATTATATTCAGAAATCATTAAAACAATGATTAAATTAAGGAAACCAATCAATTAAGATAAACATGCCTAATTTACCACAAACCATATTAAGCAAATAAAACAAGATTAAGCTAAACTAATCTAATCCATCCATCCAACCATCTATCTTAGGGCTAAGACAACTTAAGTAAACCTCCTAAACCATAATTAATCATAACTAAACCAACTCTAAGCAAGTTTAGGCACTAATTGAAGTATTAGGAGCTAAACTCACCCATTAAGCAGGCCGAAGGCACCAATGCGGCGGTGACGACGGTGGCTACGCACCAGAACTTCTACAACAACGATCCAAGGTGGTCCCAAGCTCAACATAGCAACCACAGCTTGGACTCCCACTGAAAACATTGAAAAATAGCCCTGCCGGAGGAGAAACTGAGTTGAACGGCTTGGCCAGAGCTTCGGCAAAGGGGATGGCCGACAATCGACGGCACTAGGGGGTGAAGGGAGAGTGGCTGGTAGCTAGGCTAGGTGAAATCTCGGTTGAAACGGGAGAAAACGGGCCAAAATCATGAATCAGGCGGAACTTGGGGGAACTGGGCGGTCTAGCGACCGGTGGCTTCGCTCCACCGTACGAGACGACCGGAGAATCATTCTGGTGAGCAGCTGGGTGCTCCAGTACAGCTTGGATGTCTTCTTTGTGATGGTGGGTGGAGCGTAAGCTAATTCATCCGGGAAGGCAACTTTTAACTTGGATCTTTGACGAAAGGTCAACTGGAGTAGAACTATTCTAGGCGGTTGGACTACCGCTGGCTTCTGGCCGGCTAGCGGGTCAAACGACGGCTTCGACCAACGACGGTTGGGTCCAAGAGGACGATATGGATCTCCTGAAGACAACGATGTCTGGGAAGCCAACAATCAACTCGAATCTTTGGAGGAGGGTCTACTAGAACAGAAACTGGAAGAGAGGGAGAACGAGGGAGAGAGAGCTCCGTCGAGAGAGAGCTGAATGAGGGGAGAGAGAGAGTGATGTGAGGGCTAAGAGCACATCTCATTAAGGCCATTAAATGGCTACTTCAATTTCTCATGCATGATGACATCATCTTCTCTCTCTTCTCTAGCATTTTTCTCCCTACAACTAGGGGCAATTTGGTCATTTCACATTGCACAATTACCATTCTGTCCTTGGGCTGAAATTGGTGGATGGGCCTAAGAAATGAGCTTGGCCGTGAATAGGAATGGGCTTGGAAATTTATTAGGCTTGATTGGGCTCAAAGTTGGACATGGGCTTTGAAAGATGAATAGTTGGTTTAGGCCCAATGGGCTCTTTTGCTTGTCTTAGGCCCACTATGATGGCTTTCCCACCTTGGGCCTAAGGCCCACACTAACTTGGCCCGGCCCACGTCCTCACGGGCTTGCTTCCTCAGTCCGAAAATCCCTTTTCCAATTGCTCGGCTTAACTGGCTCTGTCGACTGTTTGATGTAGCTTCATCCAAAGTCCATCCCGGACATTCCCGACAATCCGAAGACCAATCCTAAGTTCTCTTGCCATGTCAATTTCGCCCTAATGCCATTTTGGTTACAACTCAGACCGATAGGTGGCTTTAAGGATTCACGCGTAACCGACTCGTGCCAAACCACGTTCAAGACATCTCGACACACGGACGTCCTTCACTGCATGAAATTATGGATGATAGATTCTTATTTCAAAGTACACGATCACTGAGGATTGACATAGGGTCGTTCGCGGGTTCGATAATAGTAAACGGAATCACCCGTCATTCCATTATGTTCCGTCTACAAATCGACTTCTAGTCGTCCTTAGAATTGGCCTACCTATCTATAGGATCATCCTCACGCAAGTCTCATGGTCAAGTCATTTTCCTAGGTCGAGTCCTTTAATTGTATGATTTCTATACTCATTAGTTCCTCCCCTTAAGGTCAGTATCTCAGGAGTGATCAATTCCGAGTGAGATCCACCACCAATGCATTGATGAAATTCACATTCATTCATCCCTTATAGGGCTCGAATTTTGGGATGTTACATAATCTATCGCCACCAAGATGAACCGATGTCCATTTGAAGCCTTAGGATTTATTGGGCCAATCACATCAATGCCCCACATTGAGAAGGGCCATGGCTTAGAAAACTGGTGCAACTTAGTTGGAGAAACATTTATCTTATCTCCATGAATTTGGTAATGGTGACAACTTCGAACATGTTGGATACAGTTACTTTCTAGTGCGAGCCAATAGTAGCCTAATCTCACATAATCTTCACAGCTAACATGTGCCCATTCATATGTGGGCTACACTCTTTCATGCACTTCTTGATGATTTGAGTAGCTTCAACTCCATCTACACACCGTAATAAGACTGAATAATAAGATTTCTTATATGAATTCTCACCACTGATGAAAAATTTTGAGGCCATCTTCATGACGTATTTCCTATCAGCCAAAGTACTTCCCTTGGGGAATTCCTGTTTTTGAATGTAATTCATGATATCGTAATACCATGGTTTTCCATCAGGTTCTTCAGTCATGATCATATAATAAGTTGGTTTTGGCAAAACCTCTATTTTTAGTGGCTCGACTTCTAACCCATCGGTGACTTGCAACATAGATGACAAAGTTGTAAGTGCATCCACAAATTGATCATGAGACCTTGGCAAGTATTCAAACGAAATTTCCTCGAACTCCTTTACTAGATATTCTAAATATTCGTGATACGGGAACAATTTGGTGTCCTTATTCTTCCATTCACCAACAATTTGAAGTATGATTAGCGTGGAATCTCTGAACACTTTTAACTTAACCACACCCATTTCGATTGCAACTTGAAGCCTGAGGATACAAGCTCCATACTCGGCTACATTGTTAGTGCATGGGAATATCAATTTTGTGGCTACTAGATGGTGTTGTTCGTCTGGGGATATCAAAAATGCCCCAATACTAGAGCCAAACAAGTTTACGGCTCCATCAATGAACATTGTCCATGATTCTTCACTTACATACAAGACGCGATCATCCAGGGAATAGTCATCATTATTCGAGAATCCTCGATTCTCGGCTAGTACATCAGCAATCACTCGACCCTTAAATGACTTTTGTGGCATAAATTGCACGTTAAATTCTAAGATTAAAATTTTCCATTTAGCCAACTTACCCACCAAAGCTGGCCGATCAAGTAAGTACTTAATAGGATTGTTCTCGGTCACGAGAAACATCTAGTAATGCAATGTATACTATTGCAATCTATGCAATACCCACACTAATGCAGCACAAGTCTTTTCAGCTTCGGAATATTTCAGTTCTGAGATAGTGAATTTCTTACTCAAGTAATAAATAACTCCTTTTTTTATCAACAGGACTTTCCTGAGCCAACATCGCACCCAATGATTCACTATGAATGTGAGGTAGAGAACCAAAGGATGCCCCGGCAATGGTGGGACAAGAACTAGTGGATTCATCAAGTATTGCTTTAGCTTGTCGAACGCTTCTCAACATTCATCATTCAAGTTGACTGGTGCATTCTTCTTTAAGAGCTTAAAGAACGGCTTGGCAGTTTCGGAAAGTTGCGAAATGAATCAAGCAATATAATTCTATCTTCCTAAAAGGCTTCCAACTTGTTTAACCGTTGACGAAAGTCGCAGCTCGCATATGACCTTGGATGGATCAATCTCAATCCCTTCAATGCTCACAATGAATCCGAGTAATTTACCGGATGTTGCCCCAAACATGCATTTAGCGGGATTTAGACGAAGCTTGAACTTACAGAGTCGATCGAATAACTTTTTCAAGGTTTTGACATGGCTTATTCCAAGTCGGGTCTTTGCAATCTTATAATCAACATAAACCTCAATCTCCTAATGTATCATATCATAAAATAGTGCTACCATGGCTCGCTGGTAAGTCGCCCCTACATTCTTGAGTCCGAAGGGTATGGCCTTATAATGAAAAGTTCCCCATGGGGTTATAAATGCAATTTTCTCCTTATCTTCCTCCTTCATCTTTATCTGATTGTACCTGGAAAAACCATCCATGAATGAGAACAGTTCAAATCCAGCAGTACTATCCACAAGGACATCCATATGTGGTAACAGGAAATCATCTTGGGATTGGCCATGTTCAAATCTTGATAATCAACACAAACCCGGACTCGGCCATCGTATTTCATCATCGGTACGATGTTAGCCACCTATTTTGGATATTGTGAGATTTCAATGAATCCCACCTTCAAAAGCTTCATTACTTCTTCCTTTATCTTCTTTGAGAGCTCGAGTTTAGTTCTCTGCAGCCTTTACTTCTTAGGTGGCATGTTCGAATTAGTAGGCAAGCAATGCTCAACAATTGACGGGTCTAAACCAGGCATGTCAGTGTAGGCCCAGAGGAAAACATCTTGATATTCTTTCAGGAACTGAATTAGGTGCTTTGCCTCATCTTTTGGGAGATTTGCCCTAATTTTCACTTCCTTGGCTTCTTCTGTGTCACCTAAATTAATAGTGACAGTTTGTTCGAATGTAAAAGCCTTGGCTTTTTCATGTTGTTTCTAGCTCCGCTGCACTTCAATGGAATCTTCGATCGGGTCTTCGGGATCATCATTATTAGTGCTTATTGTATTAGATTGGACCGTTCCCATGCCCTTACATGCCCTAAGATCGTTCTTGAAACAGGAAGTAGATGAATCAAAAAGACAAACAGGGTAAACTATATATATTTTTTCTTTTTTTTTTTAAATTCTTTTGCAAAAACTTTTTTGAAACATTTTGACACAAGAAAACATGATGAAGCCCAGGCCTTAGAATTTTCCTTAGATTTTTCTTTTCTTTTATCAGTTGGATCTCATCACCGGACATGTTTGGTGTGCCTCATCATGCCCTCAAAATTTAATCTATAATTTTATTGAAATTCATCAATCAATTACATTTATTGAATGGAAAATGCGATTCTCAAGCCCTAAAAAGAAAACGAAAAAGAAGAAATAAAAATAAATCCCTTGAAAGCGATAAAAATTCCCATGCAGGAGAACACGCAAGAACAATAAATTGTGGGCTAGGGCCTATTTCTTCTAGAGGTCCTTCGTCAATGGCTCATATAAGGAGGTCATCGAACAAACTTGTGATTCCATCTAGTGCATCGTAGGGTTCTTTGTCTTTGGAGGTGTCAGATCGTTCATGCCACCCCATCCATCTGGGACAATGTCACGAGAGTCAATGTAAAAGCTGGGGGAAGTCGAATAATTTACATAATAGTCGAATTTGCCACTTGGTTGTCCTAGGGTATCCATCACTTCTTCTTCATCTTGCATCATTCTAGGAGGGCCAGGGAACGTCTCATGAATGTTTGGAGGTAGTGAGTTTTGCCTCCCTTGCCCTTGCTCAAGTGGCAAGTTTTGCCTTTCTTGTCTTTGCCCTCTAGAACTTTTTCCACCTCTTCCATGGTACCCTAATCCAGTAGAACCGGATACCTTCGAGGGGCTTCAATAGGGTTCCGAATGCCTTGACCCCTTCTTCCCAGACCATGGCCTAGAACAAAAACATTTCCATCCATCACCCTTCCTACCATAAGGACAGTATCTGAAATCTCAGGAGTGGGTGGCAACGAACCTCGAGAAGCATGTATGGTGGACACCAACTTAAATAAGTGGTAACTTGATTCAAACTCAAAATTTGGCTCAACATAAGGGATAGTCATCTCATGATAAATTTGATGGTTTTCTTCGCCATAAATAGTGACTAGCTTCCTTTTAACCACGAACTTCACACTTTGATATGGACTTGATGGCACCACTCCAACAGTATGTATCCAAGGACGACTTAGTAGAAAATTAAATGTGGTAGGGATGTCCATCACTTGAAAAGGGACGCTGAAAACAACCGGTCCTATTTGCACATCAAGATGGATTTCCCTAATCACCTCCTTCTTTGTCCCATCAAAATCTTGCACGGAAGTCTTCGCAGCATGTATCTTGGACGGGTCTATCTTGAGGCGGTGAAGAATGGCCAACATACATATATTCAGAGCGGACCCATTATCAATGAGCACCCAAGACACATGAGAAGACTTGTGTTTGATGGATATATAGAGCGCTTTGGTATGTCCTCTACCTTTAATAGGGAATTCTTCATCATAAAAAGCAATCAATTCTTTGAGAAGAATCGATCCCACGAATTCCTCTAACTTGTCTACCTCAATCTTTTCTGATACACGAACTTCACTCAGCACCTTCATCAAAGACTTTTGATGTGTGAGGGATGTTAGTAAGAGTTCAAGCAAAGAGATTTGAGCGGGCATCTTTCGCAACTAGTTGACCACATTATACTCACTTACTTTGATCACAGCCAAAAATTCTTTAGCCTCTTCATCAGTGACAGGCTTTGTAGGTTGGGCGTTAACTTGAGCATAAGTTCGACTGTACCTTGTAACTAGATCAACATCTAGGTCATAAGACCAAGGCACGGACTTGTTGTCGACATACTCATAAGATTGAGGTACTTCAATCACTATTCCTTCATCGGGTGTGGGGATCTCGATAGACAATTATGCATCTTCTAGTGGAGGCATATCCATAAGCAAAGGATCCATTTCATCCTTATCAGCATCGAGTGCAACCCGCTCCTCCTCCTAATCGATAACAATATGGGAAATAGTGGAGACTATGCAATTGTGGTCAGCATACACAATCATACCGTCATCCACCATTTTGGTAACTCTTTCTTTCATAAGTGATAGGGGAATGACCTCATGATCTGGATAATGCCCAACTCTCACCAGTCCATTGTAGGCATCTACCACATGCACCTTTAGGTTCTTGGTTTGATCGGCATTAGACTCTAGAATAGCATTTACCTTACCTTCATGCTTCGATTATGGATTTTTTTGGACATTTGGCCAAGCAGTTTGGAATAAAAGGGCCTTTGTGTCCAAGAGATTTTGGATCCAATGCTTAAGGGTGAAACATTCATCAATTGAACGTCTAAATTCACCGCTGTGGTAGTCACACTTCTTTGTCAAGTCATAACCACGAGTGTGCTCGCAATTAGGATGCTTCAGCTTGCTAGTGAGCAAACATTTCTTCCAGAGGATTGCCAATACTTGGGATAGAGATCCGGGGAGGGGAGAGAACTACCTTTATTATTTGACTGGACAAATGATTGATGGCCAGTAGTTTGTTGTTGCCTTCCATTCACCTAGATAGCCGGGTGCAATTGGTATTTTGTTGACTGTAAGCCACATTCACATCTACAGCTGCCTCTTTCTCCTTCTTGGTAGAAAACCTTTTGTTAGATGGCTCAGTAAACCATCGTTCTCTTATCCCCATTTCAATTTGTTCCCCCACAGGAATATGTTGGTTGAAGTTCTCGACATATGTGCTGGCCATCCGGTTATAGAACTCAAATGGGAGAGTCTTAATGAATAACTTCATCAACTCTTTGTCAGTAGGCTCAGGAGTGATTTGAGCCGCCAAATTTCGCCACTTCACGGCATACTCCTTAAATGACTCGCTCCTCTTCTTCTCCATTCGCTCTAGATCTTCCCGGAAGATGCAATGTCCATGTTGAACTTATACTGCTTAAGAAATGCATCGGCTACTTCATTCCAAGTGTCGAGGAGGTTTATGTTCTTCATGATGTACCAATTTAGTGTGGGTTTGGCCAAACTCGCATGGAATGATTAGATCATGAGGGGCTCATTTTTGACATGTTGGGCCATCTGCACATGGTACATCTACAAATGAGCTTTCGGGCAATAAGTACCATCATATTTCTCGAACTCTGGCATTTTGAACTTGTTTGGCATCTTAACTTTCTCATAAACTGAGAGGTCGAACAGAAGTGAGCTCTACGAGTCTTGCAATTGCTTCACTTTCTCCTCAAGCTTTGCAAAGCATTCATCTTGCTCTGTCTTAGGAGCACTAAACTTGGCCTTTTCAACGGTGATTAGCAATGGGTCATCCTCCAGCTCGGGCATGTTGTCATCAATCATTTGGGCCATGTTTGCTTGCTTTGGGATTACTAACTTGAGGAGAGCGGGTGTAGGAATCAAATTCACTCGAAGGGATTCGATTTGGGCCATCATAAGTTGCATAGAGGTTAGCAACTATTTGAACTGATCTTCCACATTAGCAATACAATCACGCATCTCAATTTGGTCGGCCATTTTGGCTCTTGATCATGTAATAATGGGCGAACATGGATGATCCATTATCAACTAATCCGAAAAAATGAACAACATAAGCATCTCATATAAAACACGCCAGTCCATGGCAAAGGTCTAAAAATTTTTATTCATTAATGGAGTTTTTTTTACACAACCTAACAAAGTAGAAACTTGAAATGCCCTAAACAAATAAACTAGAAAAGTAAATGACTCAACTTCCTAAACATTCATCTAGAAATGAAAATAACTAGATTGATTCAAGCCATTTCATGTGGCTTGATCAATATACAATTGGGAAACTACTTGGCGTAATCGTTTATTCTCCTCTCGAGTTTTTTCGACAACTCTTTTGAAACATCCATTCTTAACACAGTTGGTGATCTTCAGTGGCACCTCTGGTATCTTTAAAAGTAAGTTCTCTGGAATCTTGTGTTGTTAAATATATTTAGTTGAGGCATAGTATCTCCTTTCTTTACCTTTCAGCTCATCTTCAGGCCATTTGAGCTTTTGTGGGTGACACATATCCCACATTGATTTGACCATGATAATGGAATCCTCATGGTCTCGATCTTTGTCAATGAAGCTAATCTGGAGTGGATTTGCTTGCAACACTGGGGGAAGCTCTTGCACAATTTTATACCGACAAGTTACTCTATTCGGGTAGTATTCCATTGCTCCAGTGAATCCCAGTAAAGTGATCAAGCTAACACCTCCACATGAGAGTCTCTCCACATGAACATGGAGCCACTTAGGGTGCGCATGACAAAATTTCTCGAACAGAAATTGATTTCTAACCAGAAATTGATTTCTCAATTTCTATTTCAGAAATTGAGAAGTTAAAAATTTTAGCTTCTGATTTCTTCTTCAAATCTATTTTTGAAATAGAAATCTGTTCTAGAAATAGAAAAATCAAATTGCATTACCAAACGGATTTCTATTCCAAACCTATTACGGGGTACAGAGAAACAAAGAAATAAAAAAAAATAGAAAATTTATCATGCGCACCCTTAACATGCCATAGGAAACCTTTGGAAGTTGGTTTTTTTTTATAAAAGCTAGCCATTTGGAATAATGGTAATCCGGTGCATATTTTTGTTTGTTCTCAAATCTCATAATAGGGTAATTAGAGAAAAGAACACTACAAGTACCATAACTTGGCATAAATGGACACTTAAATGCCATAACTTATGAAATGTATATTTAAGTGCCGCATTTGAAGAAAAGTGGGACACCTGAGTGCCACCTCCGGCAAAGCCAGCCAAAAATCATACGTGGCATTTAAATATTAATATTTCTCACCGAGGTGGCTCGTCGGAGAGCTGAGTCAGCTCTAATTCACCCCAAAATGACGTCGTTTTGGGTGTTGGCCAAAATAGAACCCTTAAATCGACCAAAACGACGTCATTTTGGCATAATTTGAATTTTAATATAATATAAAAATTAATTAAATTTAATTTAAAATAAAATAATAATATAATTTATATTTATTAAAAAAAACGAAAATGAAAACGGAGGAGGAGGAAGGTAGCCGGTGGCCGAGGGCTAAGCCCCCGCCGCCGCCGCCTCCCCACCGTCGTCGGAAGGTGGGGGAAGGTCGGCCGAGGCCGCGCCGAGGGCCGCCGACCCCAGCCCTCGCCGCCGGTTGCCTCCTCCTCCTCCTTCCCCCCCCCCCCCTTTTTTTTTCTTCCTCCTCCTCGGGCATCGCCGCTTCCCCTCCTCCTCCTTCCACCCCCTCACCTAGATCCAGCGAGGATCGACGGCCCTCGCTCGGCCAAACCAAGGGCAGTTGCTCGTAGGGGGTCGCCTTAGCGGGTGGTGGGTGAGGGCCACAGACCCTCACAAAATCTGGGCAAGGGCTCGCGAACCCTTACCACCGGTCGGCCGAGATTGCCGGCCCCGGCCGGGCCCGCAACCCCAGCCGACCCTCCCCCTCCATCGCCGGCCCTTCTTAGCGATGGCGGGGAGGCAAGCGGCGGTGGGCCGAGGGCTAAGCCCTTCGTCGCCTCACCCCATTTTTTTTTTTTTCTTTTTTTAAATTTTTTTCTAATTTTTTTAATTTTAAATTATTAATTTTAAATATTTTAACTAAATTTAATTTAATTATTTTTTATATTATTTTTTACCACGTCAGCCTAAAACGACGCATTTTTTGCATTATTTGGCCACGTCGGCATGCAAAACGGTGTCGTTTCGCACTCGCTTTGCCGGAAAAATGCCACATATGCATTTTGGCCAGGATTGGCATTCAAGTGATCCATTTTGCTTCGATTTTGGCACTTAAGTGTACCTTTCATAAGTTATGGCATTTAAGTGTCCCTTTCTGCCAAGTTATGGCACTCTAGGAGTCCACATCTCATCATTAAACCACCGAATTTGCAAAAGCTCAGTCAGAATAGTATTCTCATAAGGAACCAAGTTTGCAAAAGCTCAGGAGAGGAATGGAAAGTTTTATCACCATTTTCTTTAAACCAAGTGAGAGAAAGAAAAGTTTCAGTCAGAATAGTATTAATGAAATTTTTTCCTTCCAACACTTGTTTAACTAATTCAACAATTAAAGGATTAATAGATTTTTGCAATGATGAAAAATTACTAACCCAAAGAAAGCTAATAGGAAGACCCTACGCATTTTAAATGAAGTGTCATTTTCAAAATATTCAATTAGAAAAGGCAATGGACATGTATTGCGGTGAGCCTTTAAAACCTTTCTTATTTTATCCTCCTTAATTCTCAAAAAATCAGATAAGGCCATGACAGATCTATTTTGATAGGCGAACTAATTAATTTAGCTTTCAAAGATTTTCCCATGGCAATGCTATATTTTTCCAAGGTGGGAGTGAGCTCATGCTTGCCGCCAAAGATGAAAGTAGAAGTCTCCGAGCACCAACAATGAGCAAGTGCTTGGATGAGGCCACAATGAATGTTGATATGTAGCAATGGAAGTAGTCGACTAATGTGTGACTCTACAAACTCACGGCCAGCTTGGTCCAGCTTGTCCCACCATGTCCTAAGCTCTTCCTTTGGAGGGAGAATAATTCGAATGTCCGATATTCCCATTGTATATTGACCAAAACTCGGGAACAGTCCTAATGCCATGGACCGACAAAATAACACAATAAAGTAAGTAAATTGCAAGAGAATTTAGAAAACTTACTTTATCGATAAATGAGTGGCAATCACATAAACATGCACATGGTACGTGACTCGATTTTTACTCTATAAGGCTTAACAAAGTGGAGTCATAATGATGATCAGATTAGCCATAGGCATGCGAACTAAATCGGGTCCTCATGACTTCGGCTTGGTCAAAGAGCCAACCCGGGTCGCGGGCATGAAGACCAAGGTGGATACTCTTAACAAAAAAAAAAAAAAAAAAAAACTTTGGAATTGAGATAGGCTACTCATATTGCGGGCATACAGTCGAAGTGGTATCCATCTCAATACCATTCTAGATGATCCTATGTGGCCTAGGTTCGACGGCAGGTTGTGTGTGCAAAAGTGTAGTGTAAATGCATAGGCATGCACAACAGTTTGTATTAAATAACACTTCAAATATGAAAATAAACCATATATTCCTACACCTCCCTACAAAACAAAGGTTAGCAAACACTTCTCCTTTTACCTCCCATCCTGCAAGAACATTCAACACATTAAATGTTATGATGTACGTAGGATCCTCACTGCCAAATAAAAATATTTTTTTTCAAAAGAAGATAAAATTAGCCAAAGTTCACTAAGAGTTTTAACTCAAGTCCCCAATGGAGTCATCAAGTTGTCACGACCTAAACTCGGGTAAACCACCTAGGGTTTGGCTAATGGATTATTAACCCTAAACTTAGCTCGGGCTCTTCCAAATACCAACCCACGATTGATCGAACATTGCCATAAGTTCAAAATCATAATAAAATTTTCTTGGATTTTGAATATTTTAAAGATGAGCTCACAATATCTCCTCCGCATGTTTGCCTTTACTAAGGATAATGAAAAATCCACCGTCATATCACCAAAAATATCAAATATCCATTGTTCACAAGATAATTTTCAGTCCTCAAAGAATAACGAGCTTGGGCTAATTCGCTCTCTTCATGGGCTTAGTCCAACTCTTCAAATTAAAGCTCGGGACTATCAATTCAAACCCACCTATCACCAGTCCGATGTAAATGCAATAATATAAAATGTTCCTAAAACTATATGCTACGCAATTTAATTTTGATATTTTTTTTAGGGGTTAAAAATTAATCCCCAATTTTGTATGAAATAAATGAATGACCAGGTCACCAAAATTTAGGTATCAACAGATCCCATCATCATTAATAAAGTTATTCATTTGTGTATAGATCAGCTTTGTTGTCTTCTTAAGTGACTAATTTTCTTATTAGAGTCCCATTTATTAAGTCTTGCCGGTTTGCTGCTATCCACAGGCAATAAAGCTATTTTTCAAACACACATTGTTGAGACATGATGCTAAAGCCTTGTTTGTTTATTTTTGTTTCTATTCCCCGGAACAAAAATTTATGTTCTTTTGTTCAGAAGAATAAAAAAAGAACAAAAATGCGTTTGGTAAAACTTTTGTTCCTGAATATAAAAAATCTATTTTTTTGTTCCCTAGGCAAATTTGGAATAAGAAGTAGAAAAAGTTGTTTTTTCTTGTTCCCGAAAACAATTCAGAGAAACACTTATTTTTTCTTTTCTTTTTTTCTTCTTCTTTTTTATTTCCTTCTTCTTCCTTTTGACCGGTCGCCGGCCTTAGCCATGGCCGTCAAGGGCCGGCGACCTCGCCGGAGTGTCGTTGGCCTCTGAGATGAGGCTCAGCTTGAGCTCGCCCAACCATCGGGAGGCAAGGCCCAGTCGGCCACCACCAAGTCAGCGTCACCTAGCAGTGGTCCAACGAGGCCGAGCCTCACCGATGGCTTGGCGAGGTCGCCTCATCGAATCGGGCAAGCTCGAGCTCGCCCGCCCAAGGCGAGGCCGAACCTTGCCTAATGGCCTCGGTGGCTAGGGAGGTCATCGGCAAGGCTCGACCTCGCCCTATGTGGCACGAGGTCGACCTTGCCTTGGCCTAGACGAGCTCGAGCTCGCCCAAATCTGGTGAGGCCGAGATCGCCACACCACCACCGACGAGGCTCGGTCTCGCCGGGCCACCGCCGGCGACGCCGACTGGGTGGTGGCCGGCGAGGCTTGGCGAGCTGGCCTCACCGGGGCCGGCAAGGTCATCGGCCATGGCCGAGGCCAGCGACCGGTCAAAAGGAAGAAAGAATTAAAAAAAAAAAAAAAGAAAAAAGGAAAAGTATAATAAAAATATTGAAAAATTAAAAGAAACAAAAAAAAATTATACAAGTTTACCAAACATATTTTTATTTCTAGAGTATAAATTTTTTGCAGTTACCAAGTGCTTCTTATACTAAAAAATTGTTCCTGGAAATAGAAACAAAAAAAAAAACTATTTATGTTCAAAAAATATTTCTCGAAACAGAAACGTTACCAAACGCGCCCTAAGTTACCTTGATATTCTCTGATCATTCGGATAGTTAGTATAATAATGGTGATGAGTTACAAATGATCATTAGTTCTATTATTACTGCGAATAGTGGCAAAAGGAAATTTTATGAGGCTCCACAATGGCTATAAACAGAAGGTTTAGCCAAAGGTGTCTGGTGCGATAGGCACAAGTGATCTTCTTAGACAATTCCTATTAATAGTAAAGCGTCTTCCTTAGCCGTACTTCTTTTCCTAGCCTTCTCTTCTTATTTTCTCGGTCCTCGAAACGTTTGATGACAATTTCTCCAAAACGAGTTTGTGTAAGACGGGTCATAGAATTTAAAGTTTACATGGGATTTGCACTAGTGGCGAACCTATTTACAATCATTTATTTTGTTGATAATGTTATTGTCCCATCTTATAATTAATGTTAAATGTCACTATTTCTGCACTTGCATTAGGAAGAATACATTGAAGACGTGAAGATTTGGAAGAGCTATAAATAAAGGAGGATTTAATTTTAGGGTAAATTCAACTAACGTTCCCAAAAAGCTATCATCACGACAGATAATAAACATAAGAGAAGAAGTATCTCAAATGCACACGTTACATTCATAAATACTTTCTTCTAGAGATTGGCAATAATTCCAAGAGAAAGAATACTATAATTAAAAATTTATTGATTCCTGAATGTACATCATTGAATTAAAAGACTCCATGATGCCTTTTATCAAGGAGACAAAGTCCATTCACGATGCTGTAGACAGAATCTCATGATCTTAAACCTACCATCTATTTAAGGGCTCCAAATATCTGAGATTGGAATACAGGCTATGTTCTTTATTGCCAAATTGAAACCATATGTCTGGCTAGTCATGTTCCCCGCAAGAATGCATTATCTACACCGGATCGAAAGTGTCACTTAACAATGACACTAGAGAGGAGCAAGTCAATTTCAGGTAAGAGATCTCAACATTCAAATGCAGAGTTAGTTAGCCGAGTACACTGCCTGAACCATTCAGCCCAAAGTGTAGATAATCCAAATCAAACATATACGGATGAAGCAAAAGCTTGGCACTATCGAGCAGGTCTCAGAGCTTACAGCAATACCATGACGACAATTACCATTAGATAGAAGCCATGATTCAGCATCTTTCGGTCAATTCTATCCCACTCGATAGATAAATCGCTACATTTTACTCCACTCTTTTTTTATCAACAAATACCCGCCTAGCAAAGAAAGCACATGGCAGGTATGGATTAAGACTTCTCCAGAAGGGGTGAAGTCGAAGAGCATCAGTCAGAAAGCCCACATGCATTGCTTCTCACACCAATGTCTGCAGCTCCAAGTATGAGAGGTCCACCCACAGCAGCAACATAACCATAACCACCACAAACTCTTGAACAAACAATCATTCTGAATCAGAGATTTCTTCTTCATACTCGTCCAGTATGTACATCAGGGCCCACTTTCTTGTGGCTAAAACACAAGCCACATCTCTACCTGCCATTGCCCAAAAAAAGATCAACTTTATTTCAGTCCAGTGTTCCTCGAATGTATGGCCATAACTAGCATGATGTTTAGATACCTTTGTTGGGTAAAAGTAAAATTACAACACATGCATTATGCTAAAACACAAGCAAAAAGCAAACCTTGTTTGCCTAAAGAGGCTACAGCATGCATGTAACTATGAATGCTCCACGGTATCTTGCTACACTAGATGCCGTGATAGAATCTATGGTCATGAACTTGTAAATAGTGGTTCTCAGTCAATAACTCAAGACTGCCATGCACCTACCATGAGAGAATGATTATTCATTTTGTATTTGTCTGACGACTATTAAATCATTCCGCATTTTGTCCTCTCAATTGATTTAAAATTTAGGGGAAAACTAATACTTCATTTTTTTGACTTCTTCGACCAAAAAATATTCTTCTTTGGAGCATATTTTTGCACTTCTTCAATCTATAGGGACAAACATGAAGTGGTCTATTAAAGAGACACAAAGTGTACCTATGCCAGTCACATTTGAACTTAATAGAAGGTTCTAAGTGGAAATATAGTAAGGATCATAGACTGGATTAATTCAATTCCAATACCCAGCCAACAAGATAAATTTGTTACCGACACTGGCTAGTTTATCAAACATTGATCACTAAGGAAAGAGTATGGGCAACAATAAGTTTCCAGACATCCAAACTGCAAATGGACATGGCAAGAAACCCAAAGAAAAAACCTTCAGAACTATACAATTGATGGCATAGCAATGAATTGATCCTTAGCTTGATCGTATGGCAGTGTCAAAATGTTCTTACCACCAATTGACAAGGGAGAACTACATGATAGGGAATGCTGCGAAGCTTCTCATTCTCCATCTCTAGGCGTAAGATATGGTCCTAGATGTGCAATTTCACGGGATTAGTATTTCAGAAGTGAGAATAATACAACCGAGCAAAAATATCCTAACAAAATAGAAGCAAAAAGGGCACTACTAAACCATTAGGGCCATCAAAGGCACATTTCTTAACCAACATACAAGGCTCCAACTGTCAAGACATGTTGGAACTTTCTGCAGTTACAGTAAGGTAGAAGTAAAACATCCTTTGAAATCGCAAGCATGTAATGACATGTGTATGCATTATGCACATAGGAGGAAAAACTAAGCTGCTGCTAATCGTGCTGATGAGAAGAGCAAATAAATAATAAATAGGAACAATAAAAGAACAAACATTTTAAAACCAGACCAGTGGTTCATCCATTCAAAGTGGTAGAACCATGCTCTTCCAGTTTGACCAACTGAACCAATTTCATGTGATGTCATCTGATAGAATACTTTGCATATGTTAGATTACACACTTTCAGAACAAAAGAAGCCTAGTGAGTTAGCAGACATCATAGCATCTTAATAGATTACACATGCTTGATGTCATCTTAGTAGCATCCTGTTCAATTTTAGATTAGGCCAATATGGTCAATAAATAAATTATCCACCACGAATTGTAGCAAGAAGACACTAGAGCAAATGGTTGGCACGCTTGTTAGTTACAAGAGGTTGGAGTGCCAAACCCCAACCCAATTCCAACACTACTCATTTAAACTTTTTTACGGCGCAGAGCTGGTCCAGACTAGTTGACATGTTTGCTGGGTATCAATTGACAGGTACACCTAGTTACTAGTTGAACAGGGTCAATACCGCTAGTTCTTGATCAATACTATTTTTGCTGGGAAACCAGACTGGACTAGTTTGGTTCCCAGTCCAACCAAAGCCACTTCTTAAAACTTTGACATGAACAAGAGTCGACAGAAAAGCACGATATGCTACTTTTCTAGATATCATGAGTAAGAAATCAATGCAAGCTCTGGATCCATGAGTTACCTTCAACTGGTACAAATCCCAGTTATTTGCACACGTGGTTCCTGCAATATGCACAAATGGAAGGTCACTAGCCTGCAAGATTATCATCTCGACATCTCCCAAGTTTTCACCTGTGTCATTCATCTTATTTAGCAACATAATAATTTGATGTTCCTACTTCCAACAGAACATACTAGCCACACTTGCAAATTTGGGCTACAAAATATGATATACAAAGCTTTTACCTCAGATAGAGTCTAGTCCATACAACAGTGACCAAGAGGGATGCACAACAAGATCCTTCCAAAGATCTTCCCTTCTTCACATTGCTTGAATCATTCATAAGTCCACTCACTGTCGCTATACAATTTGTTACATCTAAAAGAGATTCCTCATGTATTTGGAAGGAAATATAATCTGAAGCATATTCAAAGTCATCCTGCAATACCATACAGAGTAATGATTAGCATGAAAAAGCAGTTGGACTCTACACATGTGGATCTCTGGATAATATTTGTAGTTTTAGATTAAAGGTAGATACCCTATAGAAGGACAGTGAATTGGGAATATATTTGGTGGATGCTAAACCTAACATAAGAGGGAATTATAGCAATAAATTCTTACAAAGTATCTTTTTCAAAATAGGAGAGAAAGGCATATGGGCAGCTTCCTTGAAAATGTGATTATCAAATTAGTTTTTAATCAGGAAACATGAGATACAGTATTTCCATACACAAGGATCATAAGTTAAACACAGAGCCCAATCCGATAAAATCGCCCAACTAAAGCTTCCATGTACATTGTTACGTAATCAAACATCAAATGCAAAAAGCTAGATTATTAGACAAAGGGTAAGTGAAAAACCATTGTTGAGGACAACCTCCAGAAGACAACCCCTAACCCCTAAAGGTTTCCTTTTCTTTCTCTCCTTCTCTCATTATAGTCTCAAGGTTCTGGCCACTAAGACAAGGAAATGAAAAATATAGGACAACTTTATGGTAATAGGCATTTGGATAGAAATATCTACAAACCCAATAAGAGAAGTCCTGAATTAGCCAAATGAGAAATGAATATTTCAGCTCAAATAATTGATGAGTTGGGTAAAACCAAAAGCACGAACTTTTAATTAAAGGATTGCAATGTTTACATAAACCAATTTTGAGCCCAAGTACCATACTCAAACTCCTGTTACACATAGAGATCTAGAATTTCACATTTGGTGCACATATCAACAATGAGGACCAGACTTGAAGGGGGGAAAAGCTACTCAATAGGGAGATTCGTGGCAAAACAGATTTTCCTCATAAATCGATTTGGAAAGTGAATTCCAATTAGAGTTTCTGTTTTTGCTTGGGAAGCAACCTGGGAACAAATCCTTACTTTAGAAATGAGACAAAATATTGGTTAATAGGTGTTTCCTTATCAAAAAGAGGCAGAGTCCGCATGGCATCCCCTCCTTCATTGTTCTTGGAAAGAATGGTTTGGACAGTTTCCTATGCTTGTGCCATGTTAGCTTAGGTTATCAGAGGATTTATTAAGCAAGAACTTTGGGCATGGCAGGGCATTTGTTTACAGCACAACAAGTAGGATTAACTCAATTCCCCTATTTCTTTTGGCTGATTTGGAAGGCGTGGAGCAACAAAGTTTCTGATGGAGAGAAATCTTATGTTCCATTTTATTAAAATTTGGCTTAAAGTCACACACTTTTGGTATAGTGCAGACTTGCATATGGATGTAAATGCCCCGGTTGATTAGTCGATGATTGACCTGGTATTTGAGCTCCCTTTTGGCTCTGGGAGTTGTTTTGTATATGGCTTTAGTTTTTTGGGCTCCTTTGGTATATGGGTTGCACCCCATAGGTGCCCTACAAGTGAACTAAATGTCACCATGACCAAAAGGTGCCGCTACTACTAAAAGTCAAGATCGAAAAAGTTCAAAAGAAACGTTGGATCCAAAGAGCTACCAACACACTACCAGAAAAGGAGCAATACTAGGGAATACGAGTAGTATACAAAACTGATTTGAAGAGGGAAATGCGAGTATAATGCGTCGTAGGTCTCAAACACCTAATATGAATCTGACATGCAACTTAGTAAAACCAATTTCAATACTAGGAGTTGACATCCTTAGCATTCGTCTGCCAAAAAAGATGTGGTATATCAAAAACCGTGATCTAAAGATAAAAATAATAATATAAAATAATCAATTCTCACATCTAAGTACTAAACAAATGATTAAGAACAGAGGCTTTTATAACCATGGTTAAGCATCACAGATTAGATCCATGTAGGCTCAATTCACTGTCATCCGAGCACCCACCAGTTAGTTTTCTGCTCATTTTCTTTGAAGATCTGAGTTTTCATTCTCATCCTTAGCTTGTTGACCATAAACATAAATAGGAAAGAAGAGTTTCACTAACTACACTGAGTTCAATGGGTGGAATTTGGCAATATAAATAAGTCTAACTTCCCCTAGGCTCCAATAGTAATATCAATGGGTACAAAGCTTTGAATATGATTATTTGGTACAAAAATTGACCCCGCAATTGTAAGGGGTTATATGCTAAGATCGAAGTGGGCAATAAACTCTTTCCTTTTAAATTGAGAACATATCTCTACACCTGCTAATTATAATGGGAATGTATAAACATTCTATATCGAAATCTCCATGTACAGTACACTCAAAGCTCAAACTTAGATCAAGTTCAAGTTCAAACCAATGATTAATGATCTACAATTTCCATTATAAGCTTATAGGAGATATTGCCAACTTATTGAATCAGACTCAAATTAGATTTTACTTGACCCTTTCCAGTCACTTAATATTAATAATTCATATCATTGCATACATTATGATTGTATGAAGAATCAACATCAGGATGTTCTGAAAAATATGGCGTGTCTCAAGATGTGCGGAAGAATAATTTCCTGTAACAAATTCCTATCTCTATCCGATCACCTCCAAGACTATTCACTGAGATGCATGAAACTTAATTATTTGGGAAAAAGGCTAGATGCAAAGATAATAACGTGCACCCGCAGATGATTGAGGACAACCAGCAGAAGTTCTTTTCCAGCACCACAAACAACTTGTGATACACACTTCATACCCTATCACTGGACAAACTAGCAGACTGAGATTATAAAAACCAACCAAAAAAGCCAACGTCCTATAGCAACACCAGAGTTTAAAAATTAGCCATACCACTTCATCTATAGAATTAACACGAAACTGATATATTGGAAAATTCCTCCTAAGGGAAAGAGTCAAGACCTAGATAAGCAAACGAAAACAGTTAAATGAAGAAAAATGAAACGCCATCTACCGCTCCGAATTAACAGTATCACTTGCCGTGGTCACTAACAAGGTTTGACAGCAAATCAAACTTCCTCATGAAATATGTTAATGGCATCAGCCACTGCTTATGCATGACTAATAATGATGTCGATGACACGAAGTAAATCTTCAATGTTCAAAGCCTATTGAGCAACTTCACGAAGTTTATTTTTTCTACAAACAAAGAGATTGATAATCTGAGGCATTCACCTGATAAATTTTCTCAAAAGTCCGTTATTTCAATTTGAGAAGTAAAACATGTCAGAAAATGCGTTTGGTGACACTCCAAAAGCAGTTGATGAATAAAAAGGAAAACTATTCTCAGAATCAAAATCACAAACTGAAGATGACTTTTTCATATTCCCATCCCAAATGCAAACATGGAGATTTGGACTAAATAAGCCTGTTTTTGGAATGTGATGTAACCCGAGCATATTCTCACAATTTTCATCCCTAATGACATTATTTTCACTAAACAAATATTTTGTCAACAAAACATCGAAAATAGTTTCTATAAAAATGGAAACTAAAGCTGTTTTCCAAAACTAAGCAGGCCTTAAGCAGTCGAGAACAAAAATGACGCGTGAATCATGCGAAGATGTTTAAAATTTTGCAACAAATTTGCCTCACAACTTTCAACATCTGAACTACATAGATTTTTAGGGACTTTTTACTGAAAGATAGACGATACTTACAGGTTGAGTAGAAATATGAAGCATGAACAAGATAATTTAGGCTTCCAAGTATGAGGCATCATGTTGTTCAGTTGATGGCAACTCTTGAAAGTCAACTGAAGCATTAAAAATTATCAGCAAGGAAGTTCTTCCATTATGTAAAGTTTAAAGTTATTTCTAAGAAAACTACCTTGAAATTGCTCCACCTTAACTATCCATTTCTTTTTAAGGACGATGATAATATCCTGAGTTACTTCGCATTTTACTTTCCTTTTGTCCAAACAAAATTAGATACCGCTGAAACAAATATCAGTGCACATAAACAACCATAATATAATCATAATATCAAGTACAATCACCACCACATAAACTAGAATAGAATCTAGATTTCCACTCGGATCACCTTCATTCAAACTAGGTTTTTTTTCTGTAAAACGCCAACTCCTCAGTTCAAAATCATGTTCTCAATTAAGACATTCAAGCACTTCACACACTGAATAGAAAAAAGAGAGAGCTTTCTCAATTTGAAGCAATTAACAGGAGAGACTGTCCCCAGCAATAGAGGTCCACCCACAGTAGATGTTCGTTCTGAATCTAAGATTTCATCTTCATCCTCATCCAAGTATGTAGACCAGGGCCAGCTTTCTTGCAGCCAAAACACAAGCCACACCTTTGCTTGTTGTAGCCAAAAATAAATAACTTGATTTCACTCTGATGTTCCTATAATATGGCCATAACTAATGTGATGTTTTGATACCTCTGTTGGGTAAAAGTAATAAGTACAATACTTGCATCACGCTAAAACATAGGTGGAAGCAATACTTGTGTACTGAAGAGGCTATCGTATGCATGTGAACCATGAATGCTCTACAGTATCTTTCTACACTAAAGACCCCGATACTATCTATCATCATGAACATGTAAGTACTAGTTCTCAGTCAGTAACTCAAACTGCAATGAACCTACCATAAGAAAATAATTATTCTTGCTGTATATGTCTAGCCACTAAAGATTCATCTCTTTCTCACTTTGACCTCCCAAATGATCTAAAATTTACAGGAAAACCTAATAGTTCAGTATTTTTCTTCTTGAAATGAAAAAGATATTCTTTGGAGCATAAATTTGCACATTTTCAACCATCGGAACAAGCATGAAATTGTCCATTAAAGAGGCACAACATACCCATGCCAGTCATCTTTAAACTTAAGAGTAGGTTGTAAAAGTGGAAACTTAGTAAGGAGCATGGACAGGATAATTCAGCTCCACCACCTAGTCAATGAAATAAATTTGTTACTACTACTAGCGAGTTTATCAAACAATGATACATAAAGTAAAGACCATGGGCAACAAGTTTCCAAAAATCCAAACTGCAAATGGACATGGTAAGAAGCTCAAGGAAAATAGTTTTCAGAGTATACAATTGATGGCATCACAATGAGTTGATCCTTAGCTTGATTGTATGGTGGTGTAAAAATTTTTTACCACTACCAAGGAGGAACTACAGCATGGGGAATGCAGCAAATCTTCTCATTCTCCATCTCTAGGTGTACGATAGAGTCCAAGATGTGTATTTTTACTGGGTTAGTGTTTTGGAAGTGAGAATGAGACAACCAAGTAAAAGTGTTCTCACAAAATAGAAGCAAAAGTGGCACTACTAATCCATTAGGGTCATCAAATGCACATTCCTTAATAAATATTCAAGTACAAGGCACCAACTGTCAACACAACTTTTGCAGTTATGTTAAGGCAGAAAGTATAACATCCTTTAAAATTGCAGGCATGAAATAGGATGTATATGCATATAGGAGGAAAAACTAAGCTGCCACTCCTCACACTGATGAGGAGAGCAGATACATAATAGGAAGAACAAAAGAATAAATGTTTTTAAAACCGAACTAGTGGTTCAACCAGTCAAACTAGTAGAACCATGCTCTAACAGTTTGACTAGTTGAACCGATTACATGTGATGTTGTCTAATAGAATACACATTTCCATAACAAAAGAAGAACAGTTCACTCGGCAAAGCTGCTTAAGCACAAAAGATAGGGATCCTGTTCTCAGTAGAATCGTTCAAATTTTTAATAGACTAAGCCAATACGGTCAATAAATAAATTATCCACCACAAAATGAAGCAAGAAGACACAGAAGCAGATAGTTGGCATGCCTTTTAGTTACAAGAAGTTGGAGTTCCAAACCCCAACCCAACTTCAACACTCTTCCTTAACGTTTTTGGAAGGCCTAGAAGTGGTCCAGACTAGTTGACAGGTTTGCTGGGTTACCAATTGTCATGTACACATGGTTACTTGTTCGACGGGGTTGATACCACCAGTTGTTGACCACTATTGTTTCTGCTGTGAAACCAGACTCAAAAGAAAAGCACAATATCCTAGTTTTTCCTTTTTGCCATCAATGTCTTAAATTGGGAATTGACATGTATAGGAACAAACAAAACTCAGGAGCATCCTTATTTCTCACAAGTAAGGAATCATTATGCAAGCTGTAGATCCAAAAGTTACCTTCAATTGGTCCAACTCCCAGTTAATTGCACAAGAGGTTCCTGAAATATGCATAAATAGAACGTCACTGGTCTGCAAGATCATCATCCAGGCATCTCTCAAGTTTTCACAAGCATCATTCATCTTATTTAGCATCATAACAATTTGAAGTTCCTGTTTCCAACGTAATATATTAGCCACATCTACAAATAAGGGATTTAACATATAATATACCTAGCTTTTACCTTTTATAGAGCAAAATCCACACCATAGTAACTAGGAGGGATGCACAAGAAGATCAATTCCAAAGGCCTTCCCTACTTCACATTGCTTGAATCATTCATAAATCACCTCACTACTGCTATATCGTTTGTAACATCTAACAAAGACTATTTGGAAGGAGATAGAAACTGTAAACCCAATTTCATGAGTTTGATTGGATGAAGCAAATTCAGAGCCATCCTGTATTTGTACTCTGCACATGTAAATCTCTGGAGAAAATTGTAGTTTCAGATTAAAGGTATATACCTCTAGTGAAAAGGGAATGTATCTGGTGAATGCTGAAACAGACATATGAGGGAATGGTGACAATAAATTCATATCAAGATTTGTTTTCAAATAGTAAAAAAAGGCATTTCGATAGCTTCCTTGAAACTGTAATGATTAAATCATTCCCTAATCTAAAAATGAGGCACTATTTTTCCATACACAATGATCATAAGCTAAACAGAAAGCCTAATCCAACAAGATCACCCAACTTAAGTTCCAATTACATTGTCAAGCAATCAACCTGAGACCAAATACGAAACACAAGAATATTAAGAAGAGGGTAAGTGAAATCATTGTTGACTACAAAACCCAGAAGACAAAACTCCACCCCCAAAGGTTTCCTTGTCTTGTTCTCCTTCTCACATTATGGTCTCATAGTTCTAGCTACTCAGGCGAGGAAATGAAAAATATACGTACAAGTTTTTGGTAATAGGAAAATGGATAGAAAGATCAACAAACTCAAATAATTTATGAGTTGGATAATACCAAAAAGCAAAGGATGGCAATGTTCACATAGTCCAATTTTGAATCCGGGCAATCATACTCAAATTCCCGTTATGCATACAATGAGATCAAGAATTTCACATTTGGTACACACATCGGCAATGAGGACTAGACTTGAAGGGGGGGAAAATTAATCACTTCAAACAGTAGATACCAGCAATGATTTGTCTCATAATTCATATTTCTCCCACAGAGGTGGCATGTGTAAGAACACTTATACATGGCAAACTAGATATAGCACTAATGAGAAGAATCTACAATGAAAGAGCAATAAACGACACATTTAGATATGAACTTGTATGCAAGAACAAGATTCTATTGCATCTCACGTTTCTAATTCTTTTGTTAATACCTCTGATCCATTTGTTGAAATTCCTCTGCAATTGTCCTTTGCAAATATTCATTGTCCCCAAAACCTCCAAGTTGCAGTAATTCTCTAGCACAATAATGCGTGTAAGACGTCTTGCTGACCTGACCTGACATAATAAATAAAGGCAGAAAGCACGAGAAATTACATTTTATCTTTAAAAAAGTGAGACCTTACAATCCAACGAGAAACAACAATCAACCCATCTATTTTAACCCTCGTTACCATCTAGATAATTGAAATAATGTTGGACCAACAAAAACCAGGGTTGACGACCAGTAAACCACCCTAACTTGAGTCAATCTTATCTAGTTGAAGTGTTGAAGTGCTCAAAGTATTTATGAGGACTATAGCAAGATGACCTGAAATGAAGAACTAACCTACAAACCAGGAGTCATTTACCATTGCACATCATCAGTTTAGCAACTAATGCGGACACGCTGCTAGAGCGCATGAAAACAATACTAGGCTTGACAGCATATCATTCTGACATTTAAAGCAGGACCAAGTTCCATTACACCATGGTATTAGAATTCTCTCGCCTACAAATGGACAGCACAACCCAGTGAAGGCCTACCAAAATAGCTGTTAGAGTACATGAAGGCAAATACGAAGCTGACCATATTTTGCAGTATCCATGGAATACTAAGCTGACCAACCTTCTCGCTTCGAAGCAATTGCAAAGAGAGACTATCCACAGCCTCTGCCAATTGACATCGCCTTCGAGGCCTTCTTGACCATCGCCGGCCAATACTTCTTTGGATTCCACTCCGTCATCTTCACCTGCCAATCAAAAATCAAGCAAACTTCAGAAAATCAACTTGGAACAATCGAGTCAACTGCCCATTAGGTCACAAAAGAACACTAGGAATTGAACCTGAGAAGCCAGTGATTTATCAAATTGAAGCTGAAACAGGAGCACGACACACTGTGGTCCTTCGCCGGTCTCCATAGGTAAAGCTCCTTGAGCAGTTGAATATGCAACATTAGCACTAGAACAAATTGCAAGGATGCAAGCTGAAAGAGGGCTTGTAAAGGATAGAGCTCAAACCTAGAGGAACGCTCAAGCCAGTTGAAGAGTGAGAGGATGAGGAAAGTCCACTTGAATCCTAGAGTAACATGTAGGAGAGAAAATAAGGAAGATAGAGAGACTTGATCACAGGAGTGGAGGCGGACATTTTCAGCTCTACAAAGCTTCTATTAAATATAAGCAGGGCAATATGGGATGACAACATGCAAACAACCTTTTACCATTCCAAGTATGCATTGAGCTCCTGATCCTTCTATGATTTTGATTTATTTTAGAAGTGCCTTGTGAAAGCTCTCTCGGATATTTCAGCATTTACATCAACTAATGAAATAATAACCGAATCCTACCAGTGAGTCAGATGAAATCAATCTAGCAACTAACATCAAGGAACTAGTAATAATACTCTGAAGTTTACAAATCTCTGTTTGTCAAACTCAATATTCCTTTTGAGCTCTTTGGATCCAACTAATGGGGCATCTAACATCATCACCCACATAAGCTTTGATCAAATTAAAATAGTGAATTCAACTCAAGTTGCTTGTTTTTGTGGGACATAGTATGATTCTTTTCCTTATCATTACATGATCATGCATTAGAATTAATGCAAGGCAGTTTTCAAATGGCATATAGGATATCGAAAAGTTTCCTCAAGAAACTTATACAAATGTCTCCTGTCTTTTACTTTTCAGCAAGTAAATGAACTAGCAAGAGCTTATGCACAATATAAGGAATTATTTTATAGTACAAACGATTATGTCAAAGGACATTCTAGTAATGTCTTGCTTAGCTCAAAAGTTCAAGTATATGACAGATGGCTTTACCAACTCTACAAACATCAAGATGCATTTTCTGGGATAATCTATTATTAGCCTTGGAGTAGGTATATTCTGGATTCAAACCAAATGAACAATGATCCATAGTCAATAAAATTCGAATTGCAATTATCTAAATCGATCCAAATAATTCACAACGCTTTTGCTTCTGCCCTGTTTATTAGTTCACTCACAGCCACACCACTAGAAGAAGAGCTTGTTCTTGCATTTAGCATTTCTAAACCAATACGATTACTTTAATCAGCCAATGCAGACAGTTCTGTGAAATAAAATGTGTGGAACTCAATGGTTGGACAAATTTTATCCCAACTTAGTAGTTACATGCCAAGGGATGCCCTGTCAACATGCTCCATTTGCACCGTAAATTCACTCTTAAGTGTAACTTAGAAACATGCAGTCATGAGCTACATGGTAAGGGCAGAGCAAACTAAAACCTCAAATTAGGAGGACTGCCATATAGGGTCCTTCATTTAGCATTTCTCGACCTACACAATCACCTTTAGCATGCTATCAAATACCTGTATATATCAGTTTTTATTCAGTACTTCCAACATTCCAGAATCATTCAAACATCGAGAATCTTTATTTTTTTGCATAGGATGAAGGATCTTACCCGAAGACTAATGACAAATGACGCGCTTAGAAAGCCTTTTCCATCTATTTCCCTTATTGGCATGATAAGCAAAATCTTGTTGCCAAAGCACACAACAATTTCCATGGATATCTCCCCACAATTCCTTGATATCAAGTAAGGAGACAAGGATGACACTGTTAGCTAGGAAATAATAATGACAAGATCATAAATCTTGAAAGATATTGGGAGTAGGAAATACAAATGAAAATTGGAGAGTAGATCTCAAAAAACTTACCTGCTCTATGTACCTTTGATAGTAAATGGGGATTGCTTCCATTATATTGACTCATCCAAGTCATCCAAGTCATCCATGTCATCCAACAAATCCGAGCAATCAAACTCATCCAAGTCAATCATACCGTCTAATCCACATCCTATCATTTCACTATATGCAAAATCATTATATCGATAAATCTGAGTTCCAGATAATTTTGGAATTGTTTTAAGTGACTTGCATCCAATGATATTCAGTTCTTCCAAAAACTCCAACCTATCAAGGCCTTGAATTTCAGCCAAGTTTTCACAGCCTCTAGCTTTTAATATCTTCAGACTATCGGATTTTGGAAGAAGTAGCCTTTCAATTGAAGCGCACCAAGAGATATCCAGTTCTTCCAAGGACTCCAACCTATTGAGCCCTTGAATTTCAGCTAATTTCTTGCACCAATAAACATCTAATCTCTTCATACTTTTGGATTTTGGAAGGTCTAACCTTCCAATTGAAGTGCACCTAGAGATATCTAGACTTTCCAAATACTCCAAACTATCAAGCCCTTGGATTTCGGCTAAGTTTTTGCAGCCTTCAACCTCTAATTCCTTCAGCCTCCTGAATTTTGGAAGGTCTAGCCTTCCAATTGAAGTGCACCTAGAGATATCTAGACTTTCCAAATACTCCAAACTATCTAGCCCTTGGATTTCGGCTAAGTTTTTGCAGCCTTTAGCCTTTAATTTCTTCAGCCTCCCGAATTTTGGAAGATCTAGCCTTCCAATTGAAGTGCACCTAGAGATATCTAGACTTTGCAAATACTCCAACCTATCGAGGCCTTGAATTTTGGCTAAGTTTATGCATTTTTTAGCTTGTAATTCCTTCAGCCTCCTGGATTTTGGAAGGTCTAGCCTTTCAATTAAAGCAATTTTGATATCTAGCCTTTCCAAGTACTCCAAGCCATGAAGGCCGTGAATTTCGGCTAATTTCTTGCACCTGTCAAAAGTCAATTCCTTCAGACACCCGAATTTTGGAAGGTCCAACCATTTGATTGAACGGCAGGATGAGATAGTCAAAATTTCCAAATATATCAATTTGTCAATAGCTCGAACTTCAAGTAGATTATTGCAATTGAAGGCACCTAATGTCCTTATATGGACAAACTGTGAAACATCCAGCGTTTCGATAGATCCACAGCCGCAAACTCGCAAGAATTCCAACTTGAAGGGCGTGTTTAGGGATTGTGGTGATTCCACTTCTTCAATGTCCGTCGGTTGGGAGCATTTTGAACTCTTTAATTGCATTGATGGAAGCTCCTGGATGCACTGGAGAAATCTGCAACCCCAAACTAGTAGTTCCTTGAGATGGGCTAGGTGGGAAAGCAAAGGCAATTTGCGATTTTGACAGGTGACGCCCAAATATGTTAAGCCGGAAGGAAGCTCCGGCAGTGATTGGAGCTTCTCCCAGTATATAAAATCAAGGCGCCGTAGGGAAGAAAGATTACACATGCTTTCTACCATTATCCTTTTCAGATCTCTACATTTGTAAGCACGTAACTCTCGGAGCTTTCTCAGACTCCCAATACCATTGGGTAATTCTTCTATACCGCTTCCAGAAATATCTAGAATCTCTAGATTCTCCAAAGACCCTATGCTATCTGGTAATGCAAAAAGGGATGGAGTATGGGATAGATCGAGTTGATGCAGTGCTTTTAATTTACCTATTTCTACTGGAAGCTCCCTGAGGCAAAAACGAGGAACGGCGTGTTCGGTGCCTACCGCGAGATGAAGCGTGTGGGACGAGCCCAGCTCCCAGTGAAGGAGGTCCTCCATGTCTTCAATGGAAGTGTCGATTCGCTTCAGTCTCCTACACCCCACGAGGATGAGAACCTCTAACTTTTCAAAAGCTGAGAGGAAGTCAGTATTTTCCAAGGAACCACACCATGAAAGGTCTAGATATTTAAGCTTCTCTGCCATCTACCAAAAAAAAAAACAATAATGAATGTCAACGGGTGAGTGTAGAGTCATTATGATTCAAAAGAAAGCATAAAAGGAGAGGAAAAAAAAGACTTTAATTCTTACCTTGAAAAAACTCCATCCTCGCCATTTTCTCATTTATGTTACTTTCTTGCAATTCGAGTACAACTAATTCCTTTAGATCAAAATTGTTTACTTCAAAACTCGCAGGACATTCTCGCCATCGAAGCCATTTTAACCCCCTTCATTAAGTCCTTAAAATCTCCACTGAGATGTGCATTTCTCATGTGAAGATATCTTAGATTCGACAAATTCTCAAATTGTTTTCTTGTGTAAATGTCACTATCTCCCTTGTCCTTTTCTAGCGAAAATATTTTGGCGAAGCCTTCTGCGCTACCTTCACTTAGATTAATCGCCTCAATCTTGTCCGTTCCCTATAAGCAAGAATCAATGTTCATTAGTACTATATCCAACTAAAGTCATCGAATATCATTTGTTCATAATGCTATTGATGTGTATTAATGTGTTCAAGAGACCAGCAATGTGAAGACATGATTTTCTTTTTATGCCAATAAACTACAATTATAAAGGCTCACAAAGTGAAGGATGTCGACTTCCATTTCGAAATTTGGCCATACACATCCGGATCTTAAAAAGAATTATGATGTAATGGCTCGTGGAGTAAAAACTCTACAACTTGTAATCTTCTTCTTTCTGGAACTGTAGTTTCATTATCACACTAGTTAAGACATGCATGCAAAGCACGGAATATAATCAAATTGCAAAGTGCAAAACCAAAATTTTACTTGGTTAATTTTATATTTCTATTAAGGAGACTTTTTCTATTAAGCAATGCATGGGGGAAAGGATAGATAAAAGGGAGAAAAACCTCAGAAGCAGCGAGTCGGCGAGCAAGACTTACCATAGATTCAGTGTTATTAAGGAGACTTTTAGCCAATATATATATATATATAGTTTAAAAGGTTAGAAATAAAACTCCTTTAAAAAAAAAAAATCAACGCATTCATAACACTTCAAAATGGAAATAACAGTTCTAACAACTCCAAAAATCAAAACGGATGGGGGAAAATGAAGAGGCCACGAGATCCCGGCCTAACCGTTTTTCATAAAAGAAATTAATTTCTTGCCATCGATTCGGATAATTGAAATGACTCAAACAGGCTTGTTTTGAGTAACTTTTATTCTTCATCTTTTGTTTTTTTCTCAAGAGCATGCACTTTGGCCAATTTTTTTTTTTTTTTTTTGGGTGATATATCCGTGAAACTTGTCGACACGCCGAATTTTACATGATTTTTTTAGTAGTTTTCTAGAATCTGAGTATTATTTGATCTTTTGACGGGAGAGCAAGATATTTACTTTTGATTTTTTATTAGTTGCGGCGAGCAATCTATCTTGCCCTTTGCTTCAACCTGTAGATTTTGTCTAAAGGTATTTTGGGAGTACCTGTTAAGTAACCTGGCTGGAAAAAAAAAAAAGAACTCTATAGGAAGTGGTATTTATTAAAAGTATTGATTTAACAAAATACAAGAACATGAAAAACGTGAAAGTCATCTCAAAAGAGAAACAAAGATTTTCAGCGAAGAGGGCCATCTATCACGTGAAAAAGTGATACGTGAAATACAAGATTTAACAAGAGATATAATATGTATATATATTGCACTGTACTCTTAATTTCATATGGTAGGGAATATTAATATATGAGAGAAAAACCATAAAAAGAAATACTTTCTAAGAGAGAACAACCTCCCTACTTTCTAATCACATCAATTACACATTCCAGGGCAATAATAGCGAAGGATATCAGTCCACTAGAGCAAGCACTAAGTAGTGGACCAATATTACTCTTAGTCGTAGAACATGGACTAAATGAGAAAATGAAACGAAACGCTTACCTTATTTTCCTTCAGCACCTTTTGAGCTTCATCATAGTCCCATAACCTGCTGCGGTACTGAGGCTCGTGTCGATTTTCCTCACGAACTATTTCCCTACCAAGATCTCTCAATTGGTCATGCATTCTGAGCACATGATCATCTCCAACTTTTATCAATGACATGAATATCAATACTTCAATTCCCTCCTTTGGGAAAAAGTCACAAGCATCCCACATGTAGGATACGATATTCTTGCTAGTGCCGATGAAAAAACAAGCAATATCCAAGAAGATTTGTTTTTGGTTATAGTCTAATGCTTCAATACTTATCTTTAACTTCTCTCGCACTTCCTTAGGAGGCACTTTTCCTAACTTGTCTATTGTACCTCTCCAAAACGCTAGCTTTTTTCCGCACAATAATGAACCTAAAACCTCAAGGGATAAGGGAAGCCCTTTGGTGATGGATACGACTTCACGAGTGAGGTCCTCAAAATCCTTTAGAGGAGAGTCCTTTCGAAATGCATGTTTGCTAAACAGAATCAAAGATTGATCGTCATCCATTACCTCATGTTCATAATTGTGGTCCACCCTAGCTTCTTCAAGAACCCCCTTGTTTCTAGTGGTGATAATGATCGTACTTCCCAAAGAAAACCAATCATGGTTACCAGCCAAACGCTTCAACTGAATGACATTATCCACATCATCAAGAAGAATGAGGACCTTTTTACCTTTAAACCTGGAGGAGATGAACTCAATCCCTTCGTCCTCAGTGGAAACTTCATTTTCTCTATTCAATATATCTTTGATTAACCGATTCTGTAAATAAAGTACACCATTACGCTTCCATGATTCCCTTATATTAGCAATGAAGCTACGATGCTCAAATTGACTGGAGAGCTTGTTGTAGATGGCTTTAGCAAGAGTAGTCTTACCAATGCCTCCCATTCCATGGATGCCAACAAATAGGGTGGCATGAGATTTATTATTCATATATTCCATAACCTCCTTCACATCACCATCAATTCCGACCAAATTCTCAGAAATATTTAGCTCAAACTTTTTCTTCAATTCACTCAATACTTTTCGGACAATCGATTTCACCAACTCTGCTTCATACCTATCAAATGTGACAAGAGTTCAAATATGTAGCAACAATAACTTCATATTGTTTATCTATTGAGAACACAATAATAAATAAATATGGATATAAATTGAAAAACTTTAAGAATTGTTTTTGTCACACCTCCATATATTATCTTGTATGCTAAGGCTAAAGTGGGAAATGTTGCGGTTGCTTCGAATGGTGTACCCCATGCCACTATTTCTCCAACATAATTTATTAAGTTGGAAGAAACTTGAGGGTATCGCTTCTGAATCTTGAATGTTGTATAAATTATGGATTTGAACCAAATTTTAAACTTGCTGTTGGTTAACAATACCAGGGATAACGTGGACGCCACTTTGAAAATTTTCTAGAATGTTTGGATAAGAAAAAAGATCTAATAAGTCGGCCTAGTATGAAAGTCAAACCATCAATCAATAAACAAGTCATAACTTTTGATCCAAGAGGATTTCAAACGTTGTAATATGAATTCGAAAAGTGGTGACGCGTGTAGTATTGTGAACTGCTTGAATGCAATTAAGGGGATTTCTCCTTGTTTGCATAATTCTACACGCTTGCAAGTTTTTATTAGTGTTGTGAATTTAGGATCATATTACGTTGGTGTTCTTATCTGTTTTCATTGCCTCTAGGGATGACAACAGGTTGTACTTCATTTTCCTTTTGAGTATCTATTTTTTATGATTTCAATTGATCTAATATCGATTTTATAAGGAAGTAAGAGAATAACTTTTACCCAAAATAAGAGCATTGCTTCAATATATGCAGGTGTATGAGATAGAAATTACTTGTTGAAGATAGGAAATGCACTGAAAATCATTTAAACAAACGTATAATAAAAATAAATCTTTTTCCTTTTTTATATTTACAATCATCATATATAACCAATGAAACATTTCGTTTGTAAAATTAATAGCGACTAATCAACGATATTAATGATTTAATAGATGTAACTTGGGAAGATAATGAATAATGGCTTTGAAAATCACCATGTACGATGTATAATGTTGTGAGCTTTAAATAAAAATCACCAATAAGTTGTACCATTTATCTCAAATAAATATTAATTAAAAAGTAACTGTACACACGAAAAAATGTCACTTTGTTACAAAATCTTTTGATATAAGACTAAAAATTCATTGAAAAAAATCTTATGATTCAAGATTATGGAATCATAGTAATAAAATCTACAATTAGATTGGTCAATATCATTAATGCAAGAAACTAAAAAAAAATCACTTGGAGAACTCATGCGTTACAAAATCTTAATGCCAGCAAGATCTTACCTTTTTTTTTTTATTTATATATAACGAAAATGAAGCAGGTGAGAATCAGCTAAACCAGTAAACACCCACACATATTGAAAGAAAGTAGAGAATGTTTTGGCAAAGAAATTTTACCCATCGGCTTCATATCCTTTCAAGGTACTGACTTCAAGGAGTGCTTTCTTCCATTTCTCCAAAATCGTTGGGTCCAAACGTCTCTTACGCAAACGCCTCTCACGCTTTTGAAATGCGTCTCCAAAACTCCCGATTTGATGTCCCACGTCAGCTGGTTTCACGTTATAAAATATAGGCAACACGATCTGCCCGTTTTTATCCTTGCACTCCATCATTTGAACGAGTTCATCCAGGCACCAACCGCTTGTACCATAATTCACGGAGAGAATGGGGATCAAGATTTTACTGTTCGTGATGGCTGCCAAAAGCTCGGGTCCGATGTTCTCGCCTTGGTGGAGCTCTTCATTGTCTCTAAAAGCATCAATTCCAGCATCAATGAGCCCATCATAGAGGTGATCGGTGAAGCCTTTTCGAGTATCTGTACCTCTAAAACTCAAGAACACCTCATAACAATTTCTAATCAATGCAGTCGTCGAAGCGGATGTGCCAATATCAACATCTTCTGCATTTTTAGGTGTGATGGATTTTTTCTTTATTGATGGGCCTAAGTTGGCCCATCCGCCCAAGTTGGGCCCAAAAAGCCCGGCCCACGGGAATAGGGCCCGTGGATGGGGGAAAGTATAAAAGGGAGGAGAGAGAGAGAGAGAAGGCACTCTTTGGCCATTCTAACGTACGCTTCTCACTCTCTCTTTCCCTCCAAACGCTTAAGGCACGTTGTTTCCCTTTTCAAGGCAAATTGACATCATCGAATCAGAATTTCTTCCTCGGTCTTCAGCATTGGTGTATAATCTGTGGCTAACAAGGTACGTTCGAATCCGTGGTGTGCTTTAGGATCGGTGATACGTGATTTTCCCGAGCTTCGCTTCTGCATTGATTTAGGGGTTCGATTTAGTGTCGAATCCGGTTTTCGGGGATCCATTATTCCCAACATTGGTATCAAAGCCCTAGTTCATGTTTTCCCGATCAATTTGATGTTTTTTGATTGATTTTTCGCGAAAAATTTTCGGCCGTACGGATTGAGGCAAGAAATCCCGACACCCGAGCGTTGTTCGGCCATTTTTCTGAGTTTTCGTAAGTCGAAATCATTTTCTGAATACTTGGGGAGAAAGACGACGTCGAGACGAGTCCAGCGACATGTCGTACGCCGCCAGGAGACGCCGCACGCACCCACACGCGCGGCTAGAAGCCGCTACGCGTGGGCGCGACGCGCCTGGAAGCTGCGCCACACGCGCCGGTGACGAACCGGCACATGCGCGCCGGCGACCAGCGAAAGGGAACGCGCCGGTCGGCGAACCGTCGCGTGCTGACGTCACTCGCTGACGTCATTGTGACGTCACCCAATGGTCGGTAACCGTCGGGATGACGTCATTGATGACATCAGCGCCGACAATGGTTGGCCGGCCGGACCCGACGGCGACCGACCCGACCCGATCAGCCTGGCGCATGCCACGCACGTGTCGGTTGACGTCTGCGTGACGTCAATACGCTCATGCGCGAGGCACGTGCCGGTTGACGTCTGCGTGACGTCAGCCAGCGCACGCGCGCGGCACGTGCGGTCGGTTCATTCGACCGGCACGGCCGGTCCGACCGGCCCGACCGGTCCACCGACCCGCGCGCCCTTTGACCATTGACCGTTGACCGACCGTTGATTGTTGATCGTTGACCGTTGACCCGAAAAAAAAGAAAAAGAAAAAGGAATTTGTTTTTTTTTTTTTCAGTCATGCCTATGTGGGTTATAAGTAATCCATTTTTTAATTCTGCATTTGTTGCATGAATTTTGGAAAATTATGTATTTTCCCTTATATTTATTATGGATTATAAGTGATCCATTTTTAGTTATGCATTTGTTGCAGGAACTATGATGCGTTATGCAAGGATACCTGCAATCCCGAGAACGGACGAGGGAAATGCAAGACTTAAAAGGCTGATGTCAAAATTAGCTAATTATCGGTGGCATGATGGTGATTTAGTATCACATGTGGTTAAGGTCAATCAGATGATACAGGAAATCATCTGGAATGGTTATCTTATGCCGGATTTTGAGAAGGTGCCGGCTTTGATGAACACTCTTCCACCTGAATGGCAAGTAGTGTTGGATCGGCTATGGGAGGTCAACGTGGTCCCGGGTTATAAGAGACTAGTGGAAGCTTTTGTAAGAGGGTACTGTAGAATTGAGTTGGCCAAAAATTCAACCCTTAGATTGAGCGCCACATGGCGCCGAGTGAATGCGCCTTGGAGGCGACATGAAAGCTCTCCAAAAGTTTTTCCATGGTTGGCAAATGTGCCTTCAAATTTCTCAGATATTATGACTAATAGATTAGAAGAGACATTCCCTATCTATTTCTTGGATTAATTTGAGATGTTTTTGATGAGAATATCTCTTTCCATGTCGATATTTTTTGTCTCTGAATATATATTGCTTAGTGTAATGTATAGTTATATTATGTGAAAGCATTGTTATTCTATTGGATGTCATTTATCTGTTGCTTTCTGTTATTGCTGGTTGCTGTGGGTAATTAGCTGTGGGTAGTTCATAGAAGTTTTTTGTAACTTCATAGAATTGATTTTGCATAAGACAATTATATTAATGATAATTTTAAGTTAGGATTTTTGGAGGATGATTGGAAACATAGTAACCTTTTGATTCTGAAACCTTACTTGAAATTGTGCATTAATATGATGGGTCTGTGCAAAGTGGATGCATAAATGATAGGCATTAATTATTCGTGCATGTATGTCTAATGTGCTCAGATAGATGATTTCAACAACTAAGAACGTAATTACTGATATGAACGGCGACGATTGTGAAATATTGAATATGAAGATTCAATATGTGCTGGAAAAGCAAGTAGAACTAGAAACTCTTGACCATGTTATGGAAGATCTTGAGGATGCCATGCGCCACCTTGAGCTAGAAGAGGACCGCCTAACGGCATTTGAGCCGAAAACGGACACTTGCAATGCTGGTTCTAGCTCAAAAAGGGCTTTGAGCTCTAAGCGCAAGCGTATTGATTCATTCAATATGTGGGATGGCAAAGGATCAAGTCCTTGTTGCAAGAAATCAAGAGTTAACCAACACAAGAGAGGAAAACGTCCTCAAGTGAAGAAAATGTCAAGGGTGAGATGTTACAATTGTGACAAGAGAGGTCACTATGCTCGCAACTATTGTGAGCCGAAAAAGGTAAACACCTCTTGTATATTTGAGAACTTTGCTTATGTGTCAAGTTCTGTATTATTGGCTGAATCCAAAGATCTGTAGATTCAGGAGCGACAGACCATATAGCGAAGGATAGAGGATCCTTCGTGGAATTTCGACGATACCAACTGGAACTAAGTGGATCTATGAGGGAAATAACTCCAGAGCTGAAGTTAAAGGGATTGGCACCTGCCGATTGAACATGAGTGGTGGACGCACCTTGATGTTCTATATGCTCCGGAGATTCGTCAAAATTTAAGTGTCTGTTTTGGTGTTGGTCAAGCTTGGTTTTTATATGAACTTCCATAATAGAGGTGTAGATTTGTGTTTAGACACAAATTACTATGGTTGTGGTCACTTACTGAATGGTTTTATTGTACTAAATGTTGATTGTGATGATGTCAATATGTTATTCCCTTGTTTCACGTCTTCTACCTTATATGATAATGATGTGAATATGGTGGCATGCTAGACTTGGTCATATGGGCCAACAACATATGAATAGACTAGCCAAAGAGGGCTTGTTGGGCAATATTGAAAAAGTCGATTTGTCCATAAGTGAGCATTGCCTAGTAGGGAAAATGACAAGGAAACCATTTGGAAAAGGTAAAAGAGCTGAATTTCCTCTGCATTTAATCCATTTAGGCGTCTGTGGTTTAATGAATGTGAGAGGAAGGCAATGGGCTGTTTATTTCATCACTTTTTTTTTTATAGATGATTATACTCGAGTCGGATATGTCTATTTGATTTTTCATAAATCTGAAGCATAAGTTGTTTCAGAAGGTTTATGAACCTGGTAGAAAATTAATTAGACAAGAAAATAAAGGTATTTAGATCCGATCGAGGTTGAGAATATTTATATGATAAGTTCAGAAAATTATGTGATGAAAAAGGAATAGAAAGATAGTTGTCTATTCCATATACTCCTCAACAAAATGGTGTTGTAGAGAGAAGAAACAGAACTCTACTGGAAAGGTTAGGCCCAAGATGGCGCATGCTAACTTACCTATAACTTTTTGGAGTGATGCGTTGTTAACTACTGCCAATATACTTAACCGGATGCCTTCCAAATCAGTTATTTCCACTTCATATGAGTTATGGACAGTTAGAAAACCAGACTTAAGTTTTCTTAAGCCATGGGGTTGTGCTGCCTATATTCATGAGTCCTCTCACAAGTTTGGGAAATTGGGTCCCAAAGAAAATAAGAGTATTTTCATAAGATACTGCGAACACTCAAAAGGGTATGTGTTCATAGGTGAGTAGGAAAGTGGGAGTATAACTGAATTTGAATCACGGGATGTCACATCCTTAGTGGATGAATTTCCTAAGAGGGGCGAAATAAGGGAAAATTACTCCATATTTGAAACCTTGGATCAAGATAATGATGTCGTGGAGTTCATCCAAGTGGGAAGTAATATGAGATGTGATGAATTGAATTCAACTCATTCTCAATTGCAACCACCCGATGTGACGACATCATCATTACCTAATCCAAGTGGGAGCATATGGGGAATGATGTGCTAAGTGTACAATCTCCCATACGGTGAACAAGTTGCCAAAGTATTCCCCATCGATGTTTTAACATTGAAAGGGAAACTTTTATGGTTGCTCCACAAGATGAGGATGAGCCAAGAAATATTAATGAGGCTCGAATTGCCTTAATAAGGAAAAAATAGATTCATGCAATGAAAGAGGAAATGGAGTCAATGAAATCAAATCAAGTCTCGGGAATTGGTTGATCTTCCAAAAGGACACAAAGCTATTGGGAACAAGTGGGTTCTCAAAATAAAGCAAAAGGCTGATGGCTCGATAGAAAGGCATAAGGCTCGCCTTGTGGCAAAGGGGTATAATCAACAGGAAGGAATTGATTATGAAGATACGTTTTCTCCTGTAGTAAGATTTACCTCGATTCGCATTATTTTGGCAATAGTGGCTAATTTGGATCTTGAGTTACATCAAATGGATGTAAAGACTGCTTTCCTCAATGGAGAATTAGAGGAAGAAATATATATGGAACAACCTGCTGGTTTCATAGTAAAAGGCCAAGAAGAAAAAGTATGTCGACTTTTGAGGTCGATATATGGTCTTAAGCAGTCATCAAGACAATGGTATATACGTTTTCATAATGCCATAATGGCATATGATTTTAAAATGATTGATGAGGATCATTGTGTATATATCAAAAGATCCAAGGATCAATTTGTGATCATATCATTATATGTTGATGATATACTGATTGCCGGAAGCAATATGGAGTTGGTTAATACTGTCAAGAGATAGTTGTCTTCTAACTTTGAGATGAAGGATATGGGTAAGGCTACATACATTCTTGGAGTTAAGATTTCGAGAGATCGTTCGAAGATATCGTTATCTCTTTCGCAAGAAACCTATATAAATAAGGTTCTTGAACGATTTCGTATGCAAAACTGTAAACCCATAGACACTCCTATTGCAAAAGGTGAATGATTGAGCCATAGACTGTGTCCAAAGACTCCACAAGAGAAGGAACAAATGAAACATGTTCCTTATGCTAGTGCTGTTGGAAGCTTGATGTACATTATGATGTGTACAAGACCTGACATATGTTTTGCAATTGGAATGGTGAGTAGATACCAATCCAATCCAGGTCAAGCACATTGGAAAGCCATTAAGAGAATACTAAGGTATCTAAAGGGGACTGCTGATTATACGTTGAGTTATTAAGGAAATGATCTGCAACTCAAAGGCTATTGTAATATTGATTGGAGAGGAGATTTAGATGAAAGGAAATCTACCTCTGGCTTTGTTTTCTTACTGAATAATGGTACTATATGTTGGAACAAGTAAGAAACAAAATGTATAGCCTTCTCCACGATGTAAGTTGAGTTCGTGGCATTATTAGCAGCAGTGTAAGAAAGTGTTTGGCTTAAGAGATTTTTTGGATCATTTAGGTGTTATTGAAAGTGCTGCAGATTAATTGTTGGTTAATTGTGATAGCCAAATAACAAAAGCGTACACCAAAGATCCAAAATATCATGACAAGACCAAACATATATATACCAAGTATAATCTTGTCAAGGATATGATTGTACGAAAAGATGTGAACTTAGAATACATACTACGCATAGAATGGTAGCAGATCCTATTGTAAAGCCAATACCTAGAGATGTGTTTTATGGCCATATGAAATCTCTAGGATTGCGTAGAGACTGATGTACTGAATATTATATTTTCCCTAAGTGTTCACAATTTGATGAATTTGTGTTTTCATCATTAATGCCTATGAATCTTTGTTTGATCTTTATGCATCTTAATGCTCAGTGCATTATTTAAAGTTGAGAAGTATGTCGGACAGATATAAGATTAGCCCACTCACACGGGTAATCGCCTCTGTTTACTGTGTGATAAATAGAGATGAGACTGTTTATAAGCTTATTATCTAGGTGATAATCGAGAATTCAAGCTTAAAACACGTATGTCGCCTTAACTGAGTGTTAAGATGAAGACATAATACTTACTATGTCCGAAAGTAAAATACCCCACATGTTTTACTTTATCTCGTCTAAGATGTCGATGTGAGTTTTGATGAATTTTGTGAATGAGTAAATACGTGAACTCAAGTTAGACATTGGGTATGTCTGAACTATCATATGTACGGTATAAAAGGTGTAGACATACACTCCATGGGAAAGGAGTTAATACCGTAATACGTATTTCATACTACGTATGCATAAGACGACCAATAAGAGTGAGAAAAGTTTGATTTCAACTTTTATGTCGTGTGAGACTCTTGAGGAAAAGAGTTCCTCTATTTTAGTCCCCTCACGACTCTTACTTATTCTCAAGATTTCTATTTAGTGTTTGCTATCTTAGGATGTTGCCAATGGTCATGAGTTTGATTCGATCTAATGGGGCATTTCTAGAAAAGCAAGCTGAACTGAAATTGAGAGTTTGAAGGAAAGAGGAAGATCGAATTTGGAGAATCACATTATAGTTTTGTATTCACCGGTTAACCAATTATGACTGTCTTTGTGATAGTCATAATTGTGATAATCATATATTATATAATATATATATATATATATCATTGTTTGAAAGAGATCAAGAGAGATATAAATGTGATCGATCGATCTAGGATACTGCATACTAAATCTACTCAGGATGTGATGCCCATTATGAGCTGCTATATATTCCTAACAAATGTATGGCAACGAGCTCTCAAAGTATGCTGGTCGCACGGATTATTCACCGGTATGAATGTTGAAGAGAGGAAAAGAGGATTCTGTTCGGCCCACCATGTTAAGTGAGAGTCTATGATGGATTTTTCTCTAATGGGGTTGAGTAGGGCCTGTCCGCCCATGTTGGTTTTGGACCACCATGTGCGAGTGGGAGATGATGGATTTTTCTTTATTGATGGGCCTGAGTTGGCCCATCCGCCCAAGTTGGGCCCAAAAAGCCCGGCCCACGGGAATAGGGCCCGTGGATGGGGGAAGGTATAAAAGGGAGGAGAGAGAGAGAGAAGACACCCTTTGGCCATTCTAACGTACGCTTCTCACTCTCTCTTTCCCTCCAAACGCTTAAGGCACGTTGTTTCCCTTTTCAAGGCAAATTGACATCATCGAATAAGAATTTCTTCCTCGGTCTTCAGCATTGGTGTTTAATCTGTGGCTAACAAGGTACATTCGAATCCGTTGTGTGCTTTAGGATCGGTGATACGTGATTTTCCTGGACTTCGCTTTCGCATTGATTTAGGGGTTCGATTTAGTGTCGAATCTGATTTTCGAGGATCCGTTATTCCCAACAAGGTGCACTAGTTTTCTTCTTATTGAGAAAATTGAGTGCGAGCACAGAGAGAAGGACCGGTGCCACGAGCACGGCAAAGGAACCCCCAAAAATGGGATGATGCATTTCGGCCTTGCTTTGACTCTACCCTTGATTTTCGCCTTCAAGTCTGATGGAGAAAAAAAGCCAGAATGCCTCTCAGGAAACAGGAAAGGTGTTCTCATTGCCCAATCTCTTGTGGTTCGATTTATATAATGAAACCAGTTGACAGCCAGAATCGCACCAATAAGTCAAGCTTGTCAAGCCACATGTAAATTAGTAATTCATTCACCGGGAACCGCAACCACCTGCTTGGAGTCGTTGCCTTCACGTGGCTCAAGTCTCAATGCTCCAGGGAATCCGAATACTAATAGTAAACAAGGGCTCTTCAAATTTCGAAACACATAAATAAAAGTGTGGATTTGTTGGGAAGATGAAAAGTGGAGAGAGAGAGAGAGAGAGAGAGAGAGAGAGAGAGAGAGAGAAGGCAGACATTCGTCCGGTCCGCTACTTCCCTTACAAGTGCTCCGAATACATAAATACAGGCAAAGCATTAAGACAGTGATGTTGGGCACGCCCAGTCCAATGCTTGTACCGTTGGACTTTCCTCTTCTTTTGTTTATTTTCCACCAGAAAAGTTATTTTTTTAATATATTTAAGCTCTCGATCCCATTTAGAAATTTAACCCTCTCACTTTGAGCTTTTAAATATTATACTATCAAATTGATAAACTTCATTTCAAGACTGAAGTGTTCAACAAAAAAATTATGTTATTAACGTGTGCTGAGGATCATAAAAAAATATCAACATACTATATATATTTATTTATTTTGTGCTTGAGCATAACGAGAAGAATTTCTTTTTTCTCTATTTCTGCCTTAATTTGTCTTTCAATTCTCATAAATAAATCAAAGTGCCTTTTTGCTTTTGATTTTAGTTTATATATATATATATCTTTATCGGTTTGATTTATATAATCCAACTGGTTGGCATGCGCTAGTAATTCAAAATTACGAAACTCGATAAAAATTAGTAATTCATTGAACAGACCACTAAACATGTATATAGGACTGTTGCCTTCACGTGACGGAAGTTTCAATTCGCAAGAAAAGTGAACTTTTAAGGAAACGTAGATGCTACATAAGTGATTAAACAAATTTTCGGTGGAATTGCAACCCTTTGCTCTCTGTTATTGCCTCATGCGTGGCCCCACAATTTCTCTCTCTCTCTCTCTCTCTCTCTCTCTCCTCATATTTTCTTTTCACCTCCTCTGTTGTTCTTTTCCTTCATTTTTTTTGCAGACCACTTTCTCAGATTTTCTTTATAAAAGCTTTACCTCTTTTGCCGACCATAACCCTCTCTCCGTATCTCCTTTTCTTGGCCGTGAATAAAAACTCCATCCTTTCCATTTTTTTAGATCCCTTTGGCAATTATTGCATACGGAAAAATCGCCCCCCTCACTTGGCCGAGTATCCTCTACTTTTTTCAAGCCCAGGTTTTCTCGACTTCTTTGGCCGTGAGTTACGGTCTCCAAATGCCGAGGTTGCCCCCTTCTCAAGATGGAGATTGCTCTCTCTTGACCTCGTCCTGTACTTATCGTTCACTTTGGATTGGAAATAAAGTTCGAAAATTTTTTTAGATGAAAAAATGGGGCTGAGGTAGCATTCAGTTTAAAGTTGAGGGTCTTAAATTTGAGGGTTTTTACAGAATTAGGACTGTATAAATAGAGGAAAGAGAGAGACGAGGATCTTCACCTGTTTTAATCACCCAAGAGTAGATTCATAATTAGATAGCAGGCAATTTTCTTTTTGCGCCCTTGCCCGATGGCTGGGTCCCACCCACCAGTCCTTACTTAACTTAAGACTACCCCTCTTCTTTACTAAGTTTTTGTCCACTTCTTATTTTTAATGAGTGGCCAAGCCCACTACTCCTTCTCTCTATTTTATTGATTTCACAATTTCTTAATCAACCCAAAGCCAAATTAATAAATCAAAATTTTTAATTTTTTTCCGGCTAATGATTTTTCTTGGTTTAGTTTAGCGATCACTGTAATGTTTTGCCCTTTTCATTGTCTTGGTCAAAAAGTGGTTTATTTTTTAAAAGAGAGAAGTATAAAGGGATAAGGGAGAGGACGCACCAGGAGAGAAAGGAAAAGAAACAGAAAAGAAGAGGAAGAAAGGGACAGAAGAAGCAAAAAAATAGAAAGAGGGCATTGCGCATAGACCTCGCCAAGTCAGATTTATTTTGATTCGCAATGACAAATAAGGATTTAAGTCTTTTGTTTGTTTAATCGAAGTAGTTTTTGAAATTAGATTTGAATACGAAATCCGATTTTGAAGTTATTAAATTGTGGAAGAAAGGGTGAGGAGTTGTGGGATTTGATGGGAGACAATTTGAAGTAACTTTTAGTTATTAAATTGTGGAAGAAATGGCAAAATTTTGAAAAATCACATTGGTGAGCAATTTGTTGAAGTGTGAGAATCATTTTGTTAGAGATCGAGTTTCCTCTAAAAAGGGTGGCCTATATAAAAATCTATTTTCGGGAACAGAAATCTATTTCAGAAATAGAAAAACGGAATAGGTTTATCAAACGGATTTCTATTCCGTAAAGCAGTCGGAATAGAAAAATTGTTTCTGGAACAGAAATTCTGGTTTGTCATGCACCCCTTAGAGTCGTTGCCTTCACGCGGCAGAAACCTCAATGCAAGAGAGAATCCAAAGATAACAATAGACAAGGTCTGTTCAATTTTCAATACAAAAAAAGAAAAAGAAAAAGAAAACAGTGGATTTGTTGGGAAGATAAAAAAAAGTGGAGAGAGACTTGGGACAAGACTGACATGGATCTGCGGGAAAAGATGAAAAGTGGGGAGAGCGACAGTGACGTTGGGCACACTGTCCAGGGCTTGCACCGTTGGACTTTCCTCTTCTTTTGCTAATTTATTTTCCATCAGAAGAGTTATTTTTGTTTAATATATTTAAGCTCTTAATACCACTTAAGAATTTAGCCCCCATTTTGAGCCTGTCAACTATTATAATATCAAATTCATAAACTTCATTTCAAGACTGAAATGTACAACGATTACATATGCTATACATTTTTGTTATTAACGCGTGTCGATAATCATAAAAAATTATCAACATGCTATATAATGAGAAAACTTTCTTTTTTGCTTTGTTTTTGCCTTAATTTATCCATCAAATCTCATAGATAAATCAAAATGCATTTTTGCTTTTACTTTTAATTTATTATATATTTCTTTATTGGTTTAATCTATCTAATGAACCAGTTGACACGCACCAATAATTCAAACTTGCCAAGCTAGATAAGTAATTCATTGACCAGGACCACTTACCATGCTTCTGTGGTTGTTGCCTCCGCGTGGTGGAAGTTTCAATGCACAGAAGAATCCAAGATGATCCCACCTAGGAAGAACAAAACATGTGGGCAAGTTCCGATGTAGAAACAATGAAGCAAAATATAAAACCAAAAACAAAAGACAATTATTGTTATGTTATCCGTAGACAAGTGGTAAAATACATACAAAGCACACTGATAGTAATTGCGCAATTGAATTTTCCATCACTTGTGTTAATTTGTTTTCCATCAAAAAAGGTATCTTTGTTGAATATATTTAAAGCTCTTGATGTCACTTAAGAATTTACCTCTCTCACTTTGAGCCGGCTAGGTATTATCATAAAAACCAATAAACTTCATTTTATTGCTAAAATACCCTATTATCAACGATCGCTTATTCTAAAAACTTATATATATTTGAACAAGTTAAGAGAAAAACCCCAGTGGCATGATATCTTGATCCTTAGGGGAAGTAATTAAGGATTGCACTTTTAGGATTTCCTGTACAATTCTCTCTTTATCATTTCTTGGACAAACCAAAGAGTGGCCAATAGCATTTAAAAAAAAAAAAAAAATAGTCTATAACGGAGAGCAAACCGAAACAATTTTGATAACACGTATTTTTTTACACACATCGATGTTTATTTTGCCAATAAATGAATACAATGGACAAATATAGTGGAATGACTATCTAAATATTTAATAGGACATGGACGGCCACTTGCAATGCATCCAAACAAGAAATATTAGATTATAATTTTACGTTTGCTCTAAGAAAGATCCTAATGTTGAGTAGGAATCAGTCAACACATGCTGTTGCATTGATCATTGTTATTTATTCAAGAGGTTGCAGAAGAATCAATGAGCACATGCTGATGCATCGATTCCTGTAATTTTTACTACGCATCTTTTAAGGTGGAGACCACTTTGAACACGTCCATGCTCAAAGGTTTTGTCTTTCCTCTTGTTTAATTTCTTCTCTAGGTTGAGTTTTTAACTTCACGACATCTCGTTCTTGCTTCAAATCCTTGATCTTCTCATTGTTGTCACTGCTTCACTCACGTGACTGTAGAGTCCTAACCCCATGCCCATGGTCATTCTTGGCGGCTAATGAGCCAACCTCCTCAAAATCACCTTGCAAGTTTGTGAGAGATGAATGCATCAACGCCAGTGATGATCATAGCATCTCATCTTCGCTCTTGAGATTAGGGCTTGTTCCACAAAGAGAGCAACCGCATAATGGGACAAAAGTTTTAAAAGTTACGAGAAATTTCTATATTTTCTTTAAAATAGAGTTACCACAAATCAATTTAAGAATATTGAGCTAATTCGGAATCTAAGTGCATATATGAAATCATTGGTCATTTGCAAGTAGTCTTCAGTTATGTGCAGGGAGGGTTCAATATCTCCACGACACCCTTTTGGTACCCCATTTTCAATTAAGTAATTTGAGTGCAATTACCAAATAATTTAAAAGTAATTGCTGCAACTTTTTTTTTCAAGGATATAATCAAGATAATTCCCTTACGTGCCAGCATGACTCCATGCACCATGTGTGTTTGTGTTTTCAAAATATGCATGGGTCCTAATTTGTGACTTGTGTTCATGTGCAATTGACCACGACGCGTAATCAAATGATGCATGCTTAGTTTTAGTCATCCGCCGCATAAAGTCCAAGTAAACGAAATTAATTCTTTGACATTTGCCTAACCATTCTCATTGGATAGAAAGACAATGAGAATCTCTTTACTCCACTCAAGTAGTAAACGAAAAGTCTTTTAGAAAGTACAAGATATTTTGAATGGAGATCAATGAAAGATGAAATTTATTTTCCAATAGCTTTGATTGTACTCCATAAGGCTTTTGTTTATTAATCCAAAGTCCAAAAGTCCTGCCACAAACTTTTGAATTTTTCTTCCATTTTAATTGAAATTGAGCTTCATTCATCAGCTCAAAAGCTCACGGAAGAAGAGAAAATAGATAGGCCCACTACCTAAATCTTATTTTCAGGCCCCACCACCGTCAAACCATTTTCCCTCCATCCTAGAACATCTAGAAACTAGAAAAGACACGTGAAGGTAACTTTATTGCATTATATAATAAATTTTACCTATTTAGTAAAAAAAGAAAAAAAAGAAACAATTTTACCTTATCTAACTCATTAAGATAATAATGCTTGTTAAGAGTACAATGAATAATTCAAGATAGCACAAGAAATTCTCAAGTTTTTAGCTTTATATTTGTATAAATAGATAATGTTTAGGACTTAAATAAATCTTTTTCAACCTGAAGCTTGAGAATTCTAATTCCACAAAGTCTGCAAAGCTAATTCCTTACTTACATAGTACCAATAATCGCCCAATCTTGCAGGGTGTGTGTATATATATTTTGAAATCAATAATTTTGAATTTACTTTTCTTTATTATTATGAAATAGTCAGGGAAATACCTGTTATAAGATGAATTTATTATTGTATTTGGACAAAATGATAATTTAGAAGAGTACAAGCCCGTGTATACAAGCTTTTATGGTGCATACATGCACAAAACTTCTAGGAAAGTACACTTCAGACAATCATATACTTGTGAATGTTTGATTTTAGTCCTTATTAATTGTTTTGGTGACAAAACTAGTCAAAAACATTTTCATTACATTGATTAAATGTTTTTGACCATTTAACAAATCAAATTACTTTCCTTAGATAATCCAAATCAAGCACATATTTGTGTGCTCTTTTTGGCTAGCGAATTGATCTAGGAGGACTAATTTCTCCTTTATATTTATGAGTATTTTTTAAGACAATATTCGATGCGTTGACAAATAATAAATTAGAGTAATAATAATGAGAATATTGACGTAAAAAATATTTTTTTAAAGTGATCTTATTTACTCTTAGTGTGATGGTTAATAAGAGAGTGGATGGTTAAATTCCTCGAATAAAAAAGTGGATAATCAATTGCTCAAGTACTACTTAACTAACTGATCAGCAATAAGGATGAGATTGTAAGTCACGAGATATGAAAAGATGAGATGCACGCTCTTTCATTTTGAGCTAAAGAGACACCACAAACAAATCTAAACAATGGGGAGCATCTTTCTGATCAAGCTGGACAAGTAGTACTGGTACGTTTATCTTTGATTAAATTTATTATTCCCGACCTCTCCCTCGAGTCAATGCGATGCTGTCTAGGAATATATTTAATTTTCCAAGGAAATATGGCAAAAATAATGATGAAGCACACGAAAGACGAGGTGCTCTGGTTCCAAATAGTACCGTACGACCATACTTATCACTTGCAAGTGTGTAAAACCAAAAATTCGTGTTAATTTGCACTTTCGAGCGCCTAAAAAATTGAGCAATTACTTATCATATGAAAAGGGTCGGTGATTTAGCTTGACACAATAACTATCTATATAAAAGGGCTTACTTCTCTTTAAAAAAAAAAAAAAGAGAAAAAATTCAGTTTTAGTTCTAGTTCCAATTCCTGCGTCTTTTAAATAAAAAAGCCTAATTTTAAGTCCAGTCCCAAATTGTTCCTAAATTATTTTTGTCTCAAAAAAAGTCCAACTATTAAACATTCACCATTAGTCATCCCCAGTTTTCCTAATTTTCTGATTAAAAAACAATTTCGTTTTGGTGAATAATTTCCTCCTCATTTTGTTGATGTAGATTTTTTTTTTTCGGCATAGAAACGCCATATCAAACAACTCATGACTGATTTTGGATTGAGATTAAAGGGAGGAGATTTGAGATTAGCTAGTGAATTTTTAGACTAAAAATATTCAAAATAAATTTGGGACTGAACATAAAATTGGGGGCAAATTTGGGATAGGATCTATATTTGACAAAATTTTCGAGATAGAAATTGAGATAGAATACAGACCGGATTTAAAGTTTGAGGATATTAAAGGAATTAAGCCTATATAAAAAGAGGGAAGAGAAAATGGAGGAGTTTCACTTGTTTTAATCATCCAGGGGCAGATTTGCAATTAGATAGCATGTAATTGTCTCGATGGTTGGGCCCTACCGATCCTTGCTGAACTTGAGGCCATCCCTCTTCTCTACCAAGTTTTTGTGCATTTCTTAATTTGAATGAATTGCTAGGCCCACCTCTCTTCTCTTTGCTTGATTGTGAAATTACCATTTTTTTTATAGATGTCTAACTTATTGATTTCATTTACTCAAATTTATTGATTTTACAATTTCCTAATCAACCCAAAGCAGAATTCATAAACCAAAATTTCAATTTTTTCCAGTAAATGTTTTCGATTGGTTTGGTTTAGTGATTGCAATTTTCCTTAAACACATAATTTAAGATATGTGTTAATCCAAATATTTATATTATAAAATGGAGATGATACATACGGTCTTAGTTCATTTTGATTAAATATAAGTTTATACGATGCATAAACATAAATGCATGCAGTTTCTCTTAAATAATGAAGGGTAGTTATGTTGATAAATGGGTTTTATTTACCACCCAAACTTTACCTAAGCATATTATTCTCATCCAACAATTCATTTACTATAGATTTATTTCTATTAAATAACGAGGGGTAGCTATATTTCTAATGCATGTTAAATAGGTTAACGTACCACTCATATTGTTATACTACTTGGTTGTTGCAAGATGTAAAGCAATTTGTACATTCAATAGTAAGTCCATCCATTTGGATACCATTTAATGCATTTTTATTTATTTATTTAGTTACTCAATAAAACAATGCTCTTCAGACATTGAATCAACTCAAGCAACATATTTGTATAAAGAATTGAGAGAAATGTTAAAATCCAATGCAATAATTACTTCATTTTACAATAAAAAGAAGCTTATTCTAATATCCACCTGTAACAATGCAAGCTAAAAGAATTATTAATGCTAATTATATAGGGAAAAGTATAAAAAAGAAGAAGTCATAAATCTAATGCAAGAGTTCCAATTGAGCCCTAAAATTTTCAATTGGACCAATTTAACTATAAATCTTTTCGCATTGGCACCAATTAAGTTTGTCTAGCCTATTTAGAGGGAAGTTGCTGATGTTTGTTCTATGTGACATTGTCGATGTTGATGTAGGCATTTTCAATAATATTTAAATGATTTTTTCTCTTTTCTTTTTCCTTCTATTTTTCCTCTTTTCTTCTTCTTTCTATTTTTTTATTATCAATGGTCAACGGTCGAGGTTCGGCAAGCCTCATTAGCCACTAGACGAGGGCCGCGGGTGAGGGATGCAAGCCCTCGCCTAGATCTAAGCAAAGGGTGCGACCCTTGCCACTGCTAGTGAGGGCTTAGTTGTGGCGAGGGCTGGCACTTGTTTAGATTTGGGCAAGAGCTCATAGCCCTCCCTATCTGCATGCAAAGGCAATGACCGCTCATCTGGGAGGGCAGTGACCCTCGCCTAGTGGTTGACAAGGGCTTGTAGGCCCTTGCCCATTGATTGGCAGGGGCTGTAACCCTCACTAGCTGCTAGTGCAGGCCTTAAGCCCTCACCTACTAATTGGCAAGAGCTGCCGATGTAGGGCTTGATCGACGATTGATAAGGACTGTAACTGTCACGCCCCGATCTTCGGACGCGCACACATCCTTTTACTTGGTCGATTTATGAATGCGATATCCCAGGACTATGTATCGCCGACCCTTTCCTTTTGTTAAGCACATGCGGAAGCAATTATAAATCCCCAGACAATAAAACAATGGGATAGGAAAGCAGGCTATATTTTTTCAGATTGAAATTCACAACCACACTTTCTTTAACAACACAACTCATAGTACATTTACAATACTATTCATAGCTTACTTGTCTCACACCTATCTATACTAAGACAGGGTTCACAAAAGGGATGGGATCTCAATCCACATCCGGATTATACTCAAGATCCCTCTTTGGATCATCTTCTTCTTCAAAAGTCTTTCTTCCTTTCAGGTTCCTCTTCCTTAGCTTCTCCTCAGGGTCCTGAAATGGTTATTCAATAACCAATGAGACCACGTCTCAGCAAGTTCTACCCCTTAAGACTCGATTAGTAAACCAATACACCTTAGGCTGCCTAAGCACATCACGAGTCAGGGGACTTACCATGGCCTCAGCTCCTTCCTGCAAGTTAGTATATATATCAAATATATATCATCACATCACATCACCCAATTAGATCGAATCATCGATCAATCGACCTAGTCGATTACATGTCATCCAAATTATCTCTTGATCAACCCCTTCCATACTTTCTATAAGTCTGATCAACATCCAAGACTACTCACCTTAGGTGATATATAGATAGTATGTTATCTTATCTCCAGACGACATATAGGGTCATCGAGCTGTCAAATCATACCGTATCTTGTCTCCGGATGCTCCGTAGAGTCATCGAGCGTTTAGATCATACCGTCCCGTCTCCGTGATGTCTCGTGGAGTCATCGAGCCGCAGATACACACAATTTATCATACCGTATTGTCTCCAAATGCTCCGTAGAGTCATCGAGCGGTAGATCATCTTGTCTGTCTCAAGATGCTCCGTGGAGTCATCGAGCCAGTATACATGTCATTCCAAACAAACAATCATATAGCCAATTTTATCATTTCCGATAAAATGTCGTGTGTAAGATATACGACGCCCTACCAAAATATAATAATCTCATTTTCATAAATCCCACCATATTCTTTATTCCACTAAAACATTTTTGGTATCATTAAGCGATGCCCGGTTAATTTCCAATTAATTTTCTAAGATTATTTAAAATTATTCCAAAATAAATCATTTCCGCACAAAATAAAGCTCAATTAAATAAACGGATTTTGCACCACGATAATCAAGATAAAATTCGGTCACCGCCATCCGGTTAAATTTCCGGAAAAATAAATAAATAAATAAATAAATTCGAAAAATAAATAAATAAATACTAAAAATCCAATTTAGGCCATTAATCCCGAATTGGATGCCGAGACAAGCTCGGAAAATTACCGAGACTCGTTCCATAAATAACATGGCATATCTACTTGCTAATGTCTATTTCTAACCACCTAACATGATCATTAAGTTTCTAATTTAATTGATCTAAACTAATCTAACCACCTAATTGCATTTAATTAAATCTAACCAACCTTAAGTATAATTAAGCAAACTAAGAAAAGCTTTAGTGAGTAAAACTCACTTGACAAAAATGGAGATCAATCACGGCGACGGCGACGACGATGATGGCGACCGAAATCGAACTTTCGACAACACCGGTGGACTTGGACTGGGCCTTGGACTTGGCCTAACAAATCTCAGCCCAAATGAGATTTGTTCTTGCTTTTGGGCTGGACCCAAATAAAGTTGGGCCTGCTGAAAATGGGCTGCTCTTAATCAACTTGGGCTGGCTTGAGGGGAATTGGGCTTGAAAATGTCAAACTGCAGGCTGTTATTGGGCCACCAAAAATAATCAATTGCTGGGCTGAAGTTGCTGTAGGCTTCAAGTGGCGTGGGCTACTCAAATGAGATGGGCTTCCAGTTCGCTGGAACTACCGCTGGGCTCACTGGTTTGCGTGAGTTGATGGGCCGGACAGAAGCAGCAAAGGCCGCTCGAGCGTGAATTGAAGACACGCCATGGATGGACGAAGGCGCTGTAATCCGTGGCCACTGGAGCTTCGGTGGATGCAGCTGGTCAACGAAGCCTTCGTTGGGTGGGAATTTGACCAAGATGGGGCATGCTGGCGTGGACGATGGAGGGAAAAACAGCATCGAAGAAATTGCTTCGTTGATCTTCAAGCTTTGCTGGCGACAAATCCGTTGCTGCTGCTGTTGTTGACCGAAGATGACGTGTGGAGAGGTTGGCCAAAAATGATGGCTTCGGTGGAATTTGATCTTCACGGACGTGCGGTGACGGGGCGATCAGCAACTGGGTTGCTCGGTCTTCATGGACTCCACGAGATGCACGGCTGAAGACGTTGGACTCGTGGCGGCATGAAGAAAGCTCGGTGGAGTCTTCGGTCAGCAAGGCTTCACGAAAATTGAAGCCGCGTGGAGCTCGGGTCTTTGCGGGCAGAAGGCGCAAGAAGATAGTGGAAAAACAGGTGGTCTTGACTCTGTGCGGTGAGGATCTTCAGTCAACGATGGGGCTTCTTCTGGTTTCGTTGTTGACCCAGTGTGAGTCGGCTGAAGACACGAAGTGGTGGAGAATTCGGTGGATGCTGAGCTTCTCGGGCAGTTTGGTGGACGCTCGGCAGAAGACACGAATGGAGAAGCAGCGTCAGTTTCTCTCTTCCGCTGGAGGTCGTCCAATGGAGCGGTAGAGAGAGAGAGAGAGATGGATAAAAGTGGAAGGTGAGGTCGGCAAATCAAGCTTGCCCGAGAAGATTTCAACGTGCGGATGAGGGGAGCCAGCTAAGAAGGAACAAAAATCAGAAATCTTAGCCAATACATTTAATGTTTTGGCCCCACAAGTCCACAATACACTCCTCTTTGTCCCCCCAATCAATTTCAAGCTTATCAACTCCCAAATAAACAAATTTGAAGTCCAAAATTTACTGCCTCATCCAATCATACGAATTTCACCATTTGAAATTCAATTTCTCCAATAAATTCCCAAATTGAGATCTAATTTCAATGTAGAAAAAAACTCAAATGATTTTCTATAAATCCTCGACACACAAAGGTTTGGCCCGAGAGTCCAATTTTCCATTAATTTAGCCAATCTGAATTTCCGCCAAGTTCCCGCGACGTCCGAACCCAATTTCCGTAAAATTTCCCAAATTTCCGAAAATCTTCTCGAGACCGAGTCAACGTTCCTAAAATAGCTCGTGACACCACGTAACTTTCAATTTATGAAATCGGGCTCAAATTCGGTTAATTTCCATTCGACGCATTTTTAGCGTGACCTAAACTACGGCATTTTCGTAAATTTTTAGTGCAAGTGACTTGTGGTCGATTTTCTTCGAGCCACTATGAACCCACTCGACTCATTGGCGACTTTCGATTGTCGTGAAAATCTCGAGAATTCAAATACGGACACAGGGTACCAAAACGATAAGAAAATTAGTCTAGTGTTGGTCGACGAGAATTTTCTAATTTAGTGGTGTCACCCACGATTAGCCACGCATCTCAATCGAACCAACTCGATGTCGATCTCAAATCGATTTATATCTGCCAGTAATGGTCTCGACAGATGAAAGACGTGATCGAGAAGTCGATTCATGATCGAATTCTCAAGTCTATTTGCGTTAAAATTCTTAATGGCTTCCGTATATAGTCTAGTTATCTCGAGAGAGTGATCAGCTCGAGAACACCTATAGACGCGTCAATGAAATGCCCGATTTATTGAGAGAAAACAGGATCGAAAATGCGGGATGTCACAAGAACCCTCACCAGCTACCTCCAAGGGGTTGTAGGCCCTTGCCTATTGGTTGGAAGGGGCTATTGGGCCTCGATTGTTGGCTGGTGGCCCTTACTAGTTATTAATAGAAAAAAAAAAGGAAAAGAAGAAAAAAGAAGAAGGAAAAACAAAGAAAAAATAATTAAAAATTCAACCGTTATTAAAAATTATTTAAAAAATGTTCATGCCAAAGATGAACGTGCCACATAGAATAATTGAAATTCATGTCAGTAATTTCTGCTCTAAATTGGCCAGATAAACTCAATTGGTACAAATTGGAATCATTTATGACTAAATTAGTCTAATTGGAAAGGTTTATGATTGAATTGAAACCAATGCACAATGTTTAGGACTTTTTTGGGTACATATCCCTATTTATAAAGGGGCAATCCAAACTAAAATGTCAAGTGTAAAGAAGAAAAAGGGTGCTCATGCATTTCACGAGCACTCTTTATTATAGTATTAATTTACCACATTTATAAGTGCTAAATTATCACTTTATTTTCAGGAGCTTAACTGCATTTCTCTTAAGCTGATCAACTCTAGCTCGTAATTGGATAAAATGCATCTAACCTAAAAGGATGAATGTAATATATCAGCCCATACATATTTACCACTCTAATAGGAGAATACTAGGTATGTTTACCACAATAATTGTTGTGATACCAACATATTTGGCCTACCAACATATACAATTGTCAATAATAACTTTGACACAATAAAGTTGACATATGACAACAAAAAACACCATCTTATCGAATTCGATGCAAAATTCTTTGGTAACCAAAAGGCAATTACATGACTTTATGCTTTTAAGTTTATTGCGTTGATAATCCGTTATATGCATCTTTGTTTAGTTCGTAAATGTTGCTTTAAGTTTGTATTTATGTTCTTTTTTTTACACTTGTTTTTACAACGTCATTATACACGAAAGTTTGACAAACATCTTGGCCCTCCAAGTAAATTTTATTATGAAGTCTTGTCTAAGGCTTCTGCAATGTCATTGGCCTGTATTTAACTTGCTAGAAAGGGGATCTTCATAGGCTCTCTCAATCCAACTAGCAATTGCCTCTAGAGTAGAGCAAGAAGTATGTAAGGTAGGCTAACCTCAAGCCAAAATACAAAAAGCTTCAGATAATTGTTCTGTACCAAAGTTGGAGGTGTCATCTCTAAAGTAACCAACGGAAGTATAATCTAGCCTGGGTAAATAACATAAAGATCTAGAACTTTTACAAGCATAAATTCACTGAGAATAGATGTTTACTTAACCAGCCCATTACTTTCTAGGCAATGCTGATCAACTGCCAGTCTGCCACCAAATCCATTTGTTAAGAAAAACTGTTGTATGAGAAGCAAGAACAAGGAAAGGACTCATCGACTTACTCTAATAGACCATACTGCTAAATATCATACTGCTAAATATTTGATTTGAACAGACAGGACACTTACATTTCCGATTGGAAAGACACCAAATATACTGAAGCACAAAACCCCATCTTTATAACCAATGCAAAAGATATGCAAACATCACTTTGAAGAATTTGAGAGCCCTACAAATGAATCTTGAACATTGTCAGTTAAACCAACATCTCCGGGTACTAGTTCAGGCATTTGAGGAACTCTTGGACCTGGAGGGAAGAATCAAGTAGTGTGATCTTCAAATGCCAAAGAGTTACCAAAAGTGTTCTATAAACAAATGAATAATTACTTTCTAGTTGGAACATAAAAAATATAAAAAAAATATGAGATTAAAGCTAAGGAGTTGGAACATTAAAATGTGCAAATAAAGTGAGTTCATTATAAACAGAAAAGAACAGAGAATGAATAATCTTTTCCCAATAAAATTAACACAAGAAGAGGAAAGATAGACTAGACACATTATCCAACAAAATGTTAATCAAAATTTGTGAAGTGAGGCAAAACGTCATATCATAACTGTACAAAATAACTAATGGGGATATCAGCAACTTGATAGAGGATTTTTTTGGGCTAGTAGGTCATCTAAAGCAAGGGCATATATATCTTGTTGGCAAACTCCAATCCACTCACTGAATCAAAAAAAAATTGTTGTTCAACAATGGAACCTCAAGGTGGATTGGATGCACGGAAGCTTACTCCAGGCAAGGATTGCAAGTGCACTAGAATTTACAACTTAGTCTTAACAGAAACCATCAAAGGATTGGCTCAAGTACCATAGTGCACTTCTCCATATACAGAAGATATTTGACAAGCGAAGCATTTAGATGTTTCTGGAGAAAATATCTCCTCTCTAAGGTTTTCCGGTGAGAATAGACAGCAAGAACTACCAAGGCTGGCCATCTAATCCCAAGCTCTTACAAATTTGACTTACCAAAAGATTAAGTCACATAGGATCTTAATATACTTGGATGCAGCTCCCTTTAGCCTCCTAGTCTCTTTGCTTTTCCCAATTCATCCCTCCGTCCCCCTCAATCAAATTGTCACACAAGTATGCAGCGCAGCTGGAGATATATCCTATTTGAAAGCCAAACTACCACCTGCGAGCTTGATTAATCAAAATACTACCACTTGTGAGCTTGATTAATCAAAATGAAGTGACAAAATGCCCTTCTGTAATGAGAAGAAGATAAATAAATCTTCAAGAAATACTAAATCTCTCCTTGTAGGGCATACTCAATCGGTAAAAGCATGCTCAATCAGTAAAAGAAGAGGAGCCAGCAGTAAAATTACACTGTGAGATCCACCATCAGAAATCTAAGAAGATCTTTTTAGATGCCTGATCACTTTAGATGATATTCTGCAGGGGCTAAACCTGTGAACTCCAAGTGGGCATCAAGCATTTCTGCATCTGACATATCTAATCTATCTAGGATAAATTGCATCCCCCAAATTCATGTTAATTATTTTCATGGACACTTTAACTGGTGTATAAAGAAGGGCAAAAACCTGGTTGAGAAGTAGAAAAGAATCCATTCCGCATATAAATAAAATCCATTCATTCAACTAATACCAGCTTGGAATTCTTACTCGCAACAAAGTCATCTCTAGGTTTCCACTCGCATCACCATCATTCACTCTCTGTTTCTGTGTAAAATAGACCAACTCCTTGGTTTGACTTCACATTCTCATTTAGACTTCCTAGCACTTTATACCTCTATATTCATCCAATCCTCTTTCAAACGCAATTCAAGCTAGATTGCTACTTACTGCAGTTCCTATGGCAAAAAAGGAAGAGTAGCACATTTAGGAAAAGCTAAAGAAGTAGAACAAGATAACGCCAATGACTCAAAGGGCACACACACCAAGCCATCGTTGGAGATATGAACACACTAAATATTAAAAAAAAAAGAACTTTCTCAAGTCGAAGCAATACCCAGGAGAGATTGTCCACAGCCTCTGCCAATTGAAGCGATGAAGCACCCACTTTTGTGTTCTCTGTGACCATCGCCAGTAAATCCTTCTCCGACCTGCCAATCGGAAGAAATCAAGCCAAAACCTCACTGAAACAATCAAATTGACCCGCCCATTAGGAGGTTGCCAAAAAAAAGCCCGAATGAGAGTCAAACCTGAGAACCCAAAGTAGTTTGTTGGAACTGAAGCTGAAACGACATAAACAACAAAAAGCTAAAGATAATTATTCAGCATTGAAGTTGGAGGTGTCATCTCTAAAGTGACCAATAGAAGTGAAATCTAGCCTAGGAAATGGCATAAACATCTAGAACTTTCACAGGCATCCTTGCCTAGGATAGTTGTTTACTGAACCAGCCCATTACTTTTCGGCAATACTGATTTGCTGTCAGTCTACCATCAAATCCCTTTATTGAGAAGAACTGCTATATGAGAAGCAAGAACAAGGAGAGGACTCATTGACTAAATCTGATAGACCATTCAGCTAAATATTTCATTTAAACAGACAGGACACTTATAATATTTCCAATTGGAAAGACACCAAATATACTGAAGCACAAAACCCTGTCTTTATCTCCACTGCAAAGGATATGCAAACATTGCTTTGGAGAATTTGAGAGCTCTACAAATGAATCTTGAACATTGTCAGCTAATTCAGCATCTCCAAGTACCAGTCCAGGCATTCGAGGAACTCTAGGAGCTGGAGGGAAGAATTGAGTAGTGGGATCTTCAAATGCCAAAGGGTTACCATAAGCATTCCATAAAACAAATGAAAAATTACTTTCCAATTGTAAAATAAAAAGACAAAAAATATGAGAATAAAACTAAGGAGCTAGGCAAATCAACAAGTTGCAGATGACACCAAACATACGCTTTCAAATAATCTTCCATAAACCCATACTAAAGCTGTTGGACTTTGAAATAAGATTCTAAGTTTGAAAATAAGTATTTAAGAACACTACTTAACTGCAACGAAGCATTATGAAAGGCGTGAGCCATAAGATATCCACTATTTATAATAAAAATCATGAAGGTGTACCAACTTTTAAGTTAAAAGATGCCATACTTTATTCACTTGGGCATCCTCCTCCCAGTTGATACACACCACAGCCGCCATATAGGACTTCAAGCTTTTTAATAGTTTTCCACTCTGCTTAATATTTATACCTTGTTAAAATGATTATACCACAGCGTGCATAATGCTGCAAGCACTAGCATATCAAAATCAGCACATCGCATATCCATAGTTCCATAAAGACATCTACTTTGGTAGGATAACATTCATTATGTGCAAACGAACTCTCTTCTCAGCAAAATGTAATCCATGAATAATAAACTTGTAGAAATCTCAAAGAAACAGAATTGCAGCAGCCTCAGCCAAGTTCTCAGCCATTCTACTCACGACTAAGAAGATATAGCTTAATAGAACCAAAACCAGTTATTTACAAACTTTACCACCCACAAGCATAATTAAGGCACATATAAATCATATCATTTAAGAGTCACTTAAATAATTACCTCCCTAATTTGACTGAACCGCACATATTTTACCAATAATTGAAAGAATTAATTTTGATGAAAACGAGCATGTCACACATGAATGCTCCTACATGACACCATCCACTTAGACCATAGATTCTCACAGCGAGCTGGACCCCAGTAAACACTATGCTGTAATTTGTCGTTGACAATGAAAAAGTTCCAATTATTGATGACAACATTTGCAGCGAGGTGAAATTTTGTCCTACAAAAGATCGCAATTGAGCAAATCAATTAAATCCAAGTCCTAAAGTATATAAATCTATTGAACGAGTATATCAATTATGTATGATAGGTTATTAAGGTAGTTCACCGTTGATTTCACCGATTAGATATGAGTCAATCAATTTCCTTGATTCATAATTTGACTCATGCATCAAACAATGTAACGTCAAAAACATTCCATGACTTTGATGTAGGACTCACTTTCCATGGCTTTGATGTAGGACCATGAGTCCCATAATAAAGAATAAATATTTAGGCATCATGCAAAACTGCCTAAGCATCACACCTAGTGTTTCTTAAGCATCACACCAAAAATGAATTGCATCACACAATCTACAAAGCAAACACTTGCCAAGTTCAATAAATTATCACTAATGAAAAGTAAAAATTACAACTTTATTTGTAGACTCTCTAAAAGTTCTACTCCTAGTGGAAATAGGAAACCTCTAAACAAGAAACATAATTGGAGTATACGTGAGATCCTACTACTCAAGCTTAAAAAAAAAAAGGAAAGGAAACTTACAATTAATTTACATATGTCATGCAATACCAATCTCAAACATTATATCAGAATTTATGATTCCATTAGATGAAATTCATGATCCACAATCCATTGATTCATGACTCATATTACCATGTGACAACTAAGAGTGACCCTAAGTGGTTATCATGTCATATCAAAATTGTGGCTACCTACTTAACACAATTAATCAACGAATATTGTTCCGGGATCAAAGTTGAAACCATGAAACACAATTTTACTCATTTAATCTATCTAACTAAACAATAGAGCCAACTTGATTGACAACCTGACCTTTACATATGTCATGTCAGTCATGTTAGGATTGGAATGACCAATTCAATTCAATGTAATTAGTTAAATGGGTTATTCATCTCTTGAAATTTGTTGACCCATTTAACAAAAGGGTCATGTTCGAATAGAGTTTTCTAACAAATTTTTTTTTTTTTTTTGTTAATATTATCCTTCTCAGATTGACCTATCTAGCAATCCATTGTAAACTTGACATTGACAGACATCACTAAATTATCTAACTAAACAATAGTACCAATTTGATTAACAACTTGAACTATCATGACCTGTTTATATTTAGTTCAGCAAGTTCTCTAATAACAAATCACACATGAATTTTGTTTCCACAATGGTTACAAATTACAATTTGATCACGCCATATACATATAACATTTCATGTAAACCTAGGATTTTGTCAGTTTACGGTTAGTTTCTTTTCAAACTTGTTTCACATTGATGGAGATATGCATATTGTACATATATTGGGTCGGTCATGTTAGGATTGGAATGACCCATTCAATTCAATCTAATTAGTTAAATGGGTTATTCATCTCTGGTAATTTGTTGACCTTTTTAACAAAAGGGTCATGCTCGATTAGAGTTTTCCAATAAATTTTTTCGTTAATCTTATCCTGCTCAGATTGATGTACCTAGCAATCCATTGTTAACTTGACATTGATAGATATGACCAATAAAAATGGATTGCCATCTCTATTAGCATCTGAATGTTCGCTGAGCAAGTTTGTTGTTTGTGTTGCATCATGCGATTTTTTTGAGCAACTCAGAATCTTTCCCACAAGAGATTAGAGAAGAACATGTTCTGATGATAAAGGACTGTTGCAGGAGGAGTTTTTAGTTGAGAAGTAGTGAGGGTAACATTCGAGTAACAACATAGAAAACTTAGTTCAACACCATGCAATAAAATCTTACTGTCTTCAAATCTCAAGACAACAACCTTGCCATTGGGATGCCAGCATAAGGATGTTATAAATTTACCTAGATAGATTAGAATGATCAAGAAGAGCCAGTATTGATGACACGCATTGAAATGTGCAAGAATGCGAATTCATTATAAACAAAAAGAAAATGCAGAGAGAGAGAGAGTGGGAGGGAGGGAGGGAGGGAGAGAGAGAGAGAGTGAACAATCTGTTCCCAATAAAATTAACAGAAGAAGAGGAAAGATAGAGCCCAATAAAATTAACAGAAAGAGAGGAAAGATAAAGCACGCAGATTAACCAACAAAAGGTTGATCAAAATTTGTGAAGTGAAGCAAAATGTCATAACCGTACAAAATAACTGAGAGGGATGTCGGTCACTTGATAGAGGATTTCTTTGGGCTAGTGGGTCATACGAAGGGAGGGAATCTATATCTTCTTGGCAGGCTCCAATCCAATAACTGAATCAAAAATATTTTGTTGTTCAACTATGGAACCTCAGAGTAGATTGGATGCATGAAAGCTTACTTCAGTCGAAAATTACAAGTGTACTAGTATTTACAACTTAGTCTTAACAGAAACCATTCAAGGATTGGCTCAAGTAATATAGTGCACTCAAGACATTCTCCATATCCATAAGACGAGATGACAAACGAAGCATTGAGATGTTTCTGGAGAAAAAAAAATCCTCTCTGAAGTTTTCTAGTGAGAATAGACAGGAAGAACTACCAAGGCTAGGGCATATTATCCTAAGCTCTTATGAATTTAAATTACCAAATATTAAGCCATATATGATCTTAACATACTTGGATGCAACTCCCTTACCCTCCTAGTCTCTTTGCTTTCTCCAATTCCTCAGTCTGTCCCTCTCGACCAGATTGTCATACAATTACGCAGTAGAGCTTGAGATATATCCAATTCAAAAGTTGAACTCCCACAAGTGAACTTGATTAATCAAAATGCTGTGACGAAATGCCCTTCTGTAATGGGAAGAAAATAAATTAAACTTCAAGCAATACAAAAAGTGAGAAACTTTCCCCCTATAGTCTATGTTTCAGTATCCATTAAATCTCTTTTTGTAGCGCACGCTCAGTTAGTAAAAGAATGCTCAATCAGTAAAAGAAGACGAGTCAAAAGTAAAATTGCATTGTGAGAGTCACCGCCAAAAATATAAGATCTTTTTAGATGCCTGATGACATTTAGATGGTCTTCTGCAGGGGCTAAACCTGCAAACTCCAAGTGGGCAACAAGCATTTCTGCATCTGACATAGCTAGTCTATCTAGCATAAGTGGCATCCCCCAATTCATTTTCCTCATTTTCATGGACACTTCAACTGGTGTATGAAGGGCAACAAGATGGCCATACAGGAGTATGGTACGCTTGTGGTCAGTGTAGATGACTGTCGGCTAGGCTATGGAAAAAAATCTCTCCCAAGGCAACAACCTGGTTGAGAATTCAATAAGAATCCATTGCGCCTATGAAAAAAATCCCTTCATTCAACCAATACCAGTTTGGAATTCTTTACTCGCAATTAAGTCATCTCTAGATTTGCACTCGCATCACCTACATTCACTCTTCGTTTCTGTGTAAAAGACCAACTCCTTGGTTCGACGTCACCTTCTCATTCAGACTACCAAGCACTTTATACCTCTATATTCGTCCAATTCTCTACCGAACGCAATTCAACCTAGATTGGCACTTACAGTGGTTCTTATGGCGAAAAGGGCAGACTAGCACATTTAGGAAAAGCCAAAGAAGTAGAAAGAGATAAGGCCAACGACTAAATGGGGACACACGCCAAGCCATCATTGAAGAAACGAACTTTCTTGACTCGAAGCAATACCCAGGAGAGATTGTCCTCAGCCTCTGCCAATTGAAGCGACGAAGGACCGCCACCTTCGTGTCATCCATGACCATCGCCACCAAATCCTTCTCCGGATTCCACTGCCACTCGGAGGAAATCAAGCAAAAACCTCACCAAACCGAGTCAGAAAACAATCAAATCGACCCACCCATTAGGAGGTCGCAAAAAGAACGCCCGAACGAGAGCCGAATCTGAGAAGCCAAAGCGGGTCGTCGAAACTCGAAGCCGAAACGGAAGCAAGCGCCGGCGACCCTCCTTCGTCGGTCTCAATTGCTAGAAAGCTCCGCAAGCAGCCCGAAAACGCAGTGTACAGAAGTGACGGAGGCAGTTGAAGAGCGAGACGAAGAATGGAAAAGCAAAGGGAGGAAGGAGGTCCAACTGGGCCGGGCCGACCCGGGATGGGCCGGGCTTTACGACTATAAGGCCTTGTCAAACAACGCCCGAAACTTTCCTTTCGGGGCCATGGAGGCTGCAGGGTCAGACTCATGAGGCATCACATTGATGCGAAAGGGGTGAATTAATTATTGAAATGTGATTTGGAATAAGGAATGTGATCATCTTCATTTGCTTGAATGCCGATTATCACGTTGATGCAAGTGAAAATCCAAAAGCTTCTTTTGACTTGAACCGAACCACCATAAGGCCCAATGTTTTAAGCTATTACATGAGCCGATAAAATCCCCGACTTGAAAAGACCAAAAATATTCGGTTCAAGTCATATTGGCTTTGGTATTTTTTACACCCCTACTAGGTGAGGGTCATCACACCCTTGGCTATTTGGCTCATGGTATATATTTTTTTAACTAATATGTAAAAGGTCAACTTAATCAATGGATAAAGCGTAATGAAAGCTTATTGGAGAAAACACCAATATACTTGTATTTTTTTTACTATATATATATAGTAACTACATTCTATGAAATTCCATATGAACTACCTAGGGAACATAACACTAAGGGTGCCATAACTGTCATACTTCACTTAAGTATTACATTAGTGTAAAATTATTCATTTGAGTAACTATTTTGACTATCTGTCACAAGTGGCTTTTTTACTTAATTTTATATCCAACGCGATTTTCTAAGTCCAGCGTTTTGTCCAACGTGACGAGTTTAAAAAATGTATGTATCTCTCTCCTTCTCTCCAACTGCTTCCTCTATGAAAGTCATAGAGCCCATAGAAGAAAAAGCTTCCTCTCTTGGGCACGTCCTCTGTCTTCCTTACTCTCTCTCTCGCTTACTCAGTGTCACCTCTCTCACTCAATGGAGACTAAAGGCATGGGAAAGGGAAAAATGAGGGCTTGGTGGGCGACGAATCTTGTTGGACTTCATGGCCCCAGTAGCAAAAAAAGGTTGACTTTTATCATGGTTTTTAATTTGAATTTCATAATATAATTGAGTTTGTGTATAAAAAAGCCGGGATGCTTGGGAGTTGCATGGAAAGATGATTGTTCTTTCGCGAAGGATATGATCATTCATTCGATGAGCCTGTTTGTTTTATATTTGTTTCCACTCAATGTCATGGCTATGTCATAGCATCTGTCAATTGGCTCTGAAAAACATACTGTCAAATGTGTGTTTTCAGTGCAGGCCTTACCAGGATTTTCAAGACCTCTGCAACTTTGATGAAAAACAATTTTGGCGCGGAGGAAAGGAGTTCCATTGTGGGGCAAATCATCTCAAAAGGGTTGGAATTGTCGGGTTCCAATTTGACTCTGTTAAATCATAACCTCTGTTTGCCCTGGCTAAAGTTCTTCTCAAGGAGGCAGTTGGATTGGAGAAGATAATAATTGACACTGAATTAAGGATGTCACGTCATGGGGTGCCTATTGAGCCTCATGATCTTTGGGATTTCCTTGAAGTGATTCAAGTGCAAGAAGGCCGTCGAAAAGCTCCACAAAATGCTAAAGTAATAGCCAATTTTCGTTTCAGTGGACTCCATTACGAGCCATGAAAGCATAAGCAAATCACAGGTAGATGGTACACGCTTGAAAATAGAATTACTTCTCTTTTTGTGCCACTTGTGACAGTGTACGGAAACAGAGTACGTGGACAATAAGTTGGGTTTAACAAATGATATGATGATGCTTCATTTTCAGTTTTTCGAGCTTGACGTTTATTTTGTATCGAGCTTTTCGAACTTTCATGAGCAATTTTTCCTCTCATCGTATGTTGTATCATGAGCTCCTTTTGAGCCCCAAGATAGCTACATCAATGTGAGACTCCTTTTTGGCAAGGATAAAGCATTGGTCCCCTTAGTTTACAGTGAATTCTCTTATTGGAGTTGTGCCTTAGCAATGTATATGTGAAAAATATTAGAGAATCTATCTGGACTAGCACCATCATAAAGAGTCCTTGAAGCAATCTATCTAATCAATAGCTATGATGGTCTCGATCTATATAGACCAAAGCTAGTTAATTATTTCCCTAGCATATGCCCAAGAGCTTGTATTGGTGTAACATGAAAATTGACATGTCAATGGTGGGACCTACCTTGCCATGAAAGGCATATTCAAATATCTCTCTATGATAAAAACAAATGCAAATGAGTTTTGTAATCTCATACTTTTACCACTTAATACCATGAAATGTCGTTGGTGCATTATAATCTCATAAAACTAATGAGAAGTAAAATCCTAAGATGTGTGTGTAAAATTAAGACTGGAGCAAAGTGTGGCGCGCATGACATCGGTGGATAAAGCGGGAGCAGAGCATGATGTCAACTCCTTGACCATTGACGAGATCAAGAAGATTAACGAGTTCCTCGATGAACCATAAGGATTCTAGCATCATAGCGGTAATCCATCTATCCTGCGCAGGGGTTTTCTAGGGCTGGAAAATTCAAAGTCGTTCTGCTGTCATATTTAGTTTCCATATACTCTAATTTTCCCCCTCACCAGATACACAAGAGAGAATGCCTTTCTTGCTGTCTCGGTGTTTAATCAATCTTAGTTAGTGCAGGTTCATTCCATAAGCCCCACGACAAATCCAGCCTATCGGTCTGCCTATGATTTTGATCCCTCCATATAAAAAACTAATTTTGATCCAAACTTGAAAGATCCTCATCCTTGAGACCAGCTCTGACGGCGAAAACCGTGCCCGGCACTGGATACTTCCTTGAGCTGTTTTTCGACACCAACCCATGTTCCAAGATTTCCGATGAATCGCGAATTAACACGTTTGAACTCTTAGTGATCCATCGTGGCCCTTCAAAGATCCAGAAGCAAATCCATACCCTAAGACTAATGGCTATGTTAATCTGACATGGCGTTATCCACACATGCTGTTGTGTCGAATTTTTTATGGCCTTAATTAATGAAGCTATGTGGGAAGGAGAAGGTGGTCTCGGCGATCGATGCAGAGTTCGTTCTTGACCATATCTGGAGAAAAGAGCAGAGAGAGAGAGACACTTGATTAAATTAGTCAAGGCGAACTTATTTGAATTAACGGGCGGGCCAAGCCAGGTCAGATCAGACTATATTACAAACATAATAGGTACTTCAAGCTTCACGACGAGTCTCCATGGGCTCAAAAGTGGTGCATGGGCTCAAAAGTGGTGGATTAATTATTTCATTGTAATTTGAGAAAAGGAAATACTGCTAAAACCCCAAATTATACTCACTATGCTATAATTCAACAAACCTTTTCTTTTTTCTGCATCGCAAAAACCCCTCAACTCAAACTCATAATAGCATGCCTAATATACTCTCCATCTACTTGTAGAAATCCTAAACTTTATTCGATATGACACCAATACATTAAAAGAAAATAATTGTGTCATCAATACAATAGACTTAAATCAACATTACCAAAATTTAGGTCACTATTGTCATTGTGAGCATTTTTTTATAGGGTCTGGTGACAAAAATAAAAATAAAAATTGAGCATTGATTTCGTAACGACTTAATTTAATATTTTTAGTAACATAAAAGAAGTATTGAGTTATTGATGTCAGAGTGAATATGATGATGTAGAATTTTTTGTATCATCAATACATCGAAAAAGTAATGTGATCATTACTCATATGAGTTAATGAAATTGGCATTACACATGCAATAATTCACAGCTTGCACAGATATCAAGATGATGGGACAGCTAGCGCTAGACAGAACGATCTACCGTGACCACTCAAATTAAAGCTTGAACACATGTGGTTGCATTGCATATGTCTCAACGAAAGCTTGTGATATGCTTATTGCTCCAACGTAAACGGGCTACTCCTTCAATTTTGGTTCGTGCCTTAACTTAATCTATCTAGTAGGCTAAACCCTTCCACATCGCTTCTGAAAAAGCTGAGTTTATCTTTAATATTGTTAAAAGAGAGGCATTGTGAGAAGTGGCACAAAGTGAAACAACCTAAGAAGACCTGCAGTGAGGCTCTCTTGGGTCACGAAGGTACTTCGGTGTGTTTAATTACTAAGCTGTTTTGATAATTAGGATGACATGTTTATATTTTGTCGTTTTCATTTTTGTAGTTTGAGTAAATTGCATCCAACATCATTGCCTTCCTTTTCTTCTCTAAGGATTGCCTCCTCACCTTGATGTTTCAAAAAAATGAGATTTTATAACTTTTATAAACATTCAAACTTGACTTTCAAGTTAAAGGGAAAATGAAAATACAAAAGTATAGCCAAATGTGCATGATAAAATCTGTTTCTAGAGAAAAACTCTCCTCTTTAAATTTTTCCACTGAGAATAGACATCAAGAACTGCCAAGGCTAGGCATCTAATCCTAAGTTCTTACGAATTTGAATAACCAAAAGATTGAGTCATATAGGAACCCAACATACTTGGATGCAGCTCCCCTAATCCTCCTAGTCTCTTTGCTTTCTCCAATTTCTCCCTCCATCCCTCCCGACCTGATTGTCATACAAGTATGCAGCATAGCTTGAGATATATCCTATTCAAAAGTTAAAACTCCCACCAGCGAACTTGATTAATCAAAATGATGTGACAAATGCCCCCTCAGTAATGACAAGAAGATAAATAAAACTTCAAGCAATACAAAATATAAGAAACTTTCCTCCTATAGTCTATATTTCAATATTCAATAAATCTCTCCTTGTAGGGCACGTTCAGTCAGTAAAAGAAGAGGAGTCAGCAGTAAAATTACATTGTGAGAGTCATCATCAGGAATCTAAGATCTTTTTAGATGCCTGATGACATTTAGATAGTATTCTGCAGTGGTTAAACCTGCCAACTTCAATTGGGCATCAAGCATTACTGCATCTGACACGGCTAGTCTATTTAGCATACATGGTATCCCCTCCAATTCATGTTAATTATTTTCATGGACACTTTAACTGGTGTACCAAGAAGGGCCACAAGAAGGCAATACAGAGTACTTTGTATGCTTATGGTCGGTGTAGATGATTTGTCCGCTAGGCTATGGAAAAATCTCCCAAGGGAACAACTTTGATCAAGAAGTTGATAAGAATCTATTGCGCCTATAAATAAAATCCCTTCATTCAACTAATACCAGCTTGGAATTCTTTACTAGCAACTAAGTCATCTCTAGATTTCCACTTGCATCACCATCATTCACTCTTCATTTCTGTGTAAAAGACCAACTCCATAGTTGGACGGCACCTTCTCATTTAGACTTTCAAGCATTTTATCTCTATATTCATCCAATTCTCCATCAAACGCAATTTGAGCTAGACTGGCAATACAGTGGTTCCTATGGCTAAAAAGGAAGCTTAGCACATTAGGAAAAGCGAAAGAAGTAAAACGAGATAAGGTCGCTAACTCAAAGGGCGAACACAGCAAGCCATCGTTGAAGAAACGAACAAACTGAATAAAGTAAAAAGAGAACTTTCTCGAATCGAAGCAATTACCTAAGAGAGATTGTCCACAACCTTTGCCAATTGAAGTGAAGAAGCACCCCACCTTCGCCGCCAGAAAATCCTTCTCCGGATTCCACTCACCCCGTCTTCACTACCAATCGGAAATCGAGCAAACCCCTCACAAAACCGAATCGACCCGCCCATTAGGTCGCGAAAGAACGCCGAGCAGGAGCCGAACCTGAGAAGCCAGGCGGTCTGTCGAACCGAAGCTGAAACGGAAGCACACGCTGCGACCTTGCGTCGTCTTCATGGCTAGAAAGCTCTGCTGGAGAAGCTGAAGAGCAAGACGAAGAAGGGAAGAGCGGGAGTGACAAGGGAATTGGGCTGTAAAGGGCCACCGCAGGATCAACTAGGCTGGGCCGGACTTTGTAGCCCTGCCAACAACGCCCGAAAGTGGTGGATTAGTTATTGAAACGTAATTTGGAAAAAGCAATGTGATCATCCTCATTTACTTTTGGATAAAAAAGATGCTAATGAATTATTCAAATCGGCATCTCACGATCGATAAGAAAAATTCACGCATGCTTAAATGGAGACGATGTGCAAAGCTTGAACCCGACCAAGCCATTTGCCATCACCACCCAAGCTCTTAACGCTCGACCGAATACATATACTCGACCAAGCCCCAGTTGGTGAGCTTTATGCTAAACTCCTGTTATAAGGTGCACATGTGCATCAATGATACAGTAGGAAGAAAAAATGAAATCCAATGTCTTCTTTTTCTCTTTTAACTAGAACTAGACAATTCACTTTGTTAAAAGGTACAGCTTTGCTATACCAAGAAAATCCCATTTCTCTACTCGTGTATGTAGAGTCAGAGACTTGCAATTGGGCAAACAAAATGGCTCACCTTGTACCTCTGCCGCAAGTGATAAAACCTAAGCACATTCAAAAATTGAAAGGCAAAAGAATAAGATAATTTACTCTTCCTTCCAAATACAGTTTAAAAAACCCAGCAATTGTACGCTTTAAGAACACTTTTGGTTCCCACCTATATGACAAATTGAGTGATGCTAAAGCTTTTGAGTTTGAAATAGTAGAACTTATATACTAATTCATCAGGCAGAGTAGCAAATGATTCAAACCAGATTCCTTGTGCTGAAGTTTGGAATGAATTTCCTTAACTCGAGGAAGAGGGAACAATGAATTATTCATAAGTACGAACGAAATGGGTTAAATTTGAAATAAAAAACAATCTGCTCACCCAAAGGCACCAATTACCAATCAAAGCTTGGTCGCGTTGTGTAGCTTCTGAAGCAGTCCCTCAACCAGGTTGCAATACCCTCTGTAAGACTCGAACCGATTTTGAACAAAACAATCAGATGGCTTTCCAAAATCCTTGCCTCTCGTAAAGAAAAGTTCGACTCTGCTTCAATCAAGGATTGAGACTTCCGTTACCAGCTGCCTCATCATACCAGAAAATCCTCCCAAACAGCAACAGAGGACTTGAAATCTCCAAGGGGAAACCCTCATCAAGTGCTGCATACCGAAAGCAGCTATTGCCCGCAATTTCCCTCAAAGTTCTCGAACAAACCTTGATGGTTCGCTTTAAACCGTAGCATCCTTCCAAACTAAGGTCCTTGAGAACAGGGCCGCCATTCGACATCTCATGCATCACCTCCGAGTCACAGACGGACAGGGACCTAAGATTAATCCAAGCGATACTTCTACTCAACGAGAAGCAACAGAGCCCTGACTGCAGGTTCACCAACGAAGAGCATCCATAAAAGGAGTCGCGATGCGCGAAATGGCCGGCCATCTCGCACGACCTCTTAGTCGCATCGGCGAGAGGTCCTCGACACGGGGGTCGACAGCAAAGCGAAGCCACGGGACCGAGCTCGGGCGCGCAACGGTCGAGAAAATCGGCGTCGATGTGGAACTTCCTCACCTTGGGCGACGCCTAGAGGATCAAGACGCCGTCCACGGAGGGGGAGGCGTTCCGCCAGGGGAAGGAGAAGACGAGGTCCGGGGGCGGCGGTCCAGAGGGATCGACACCGCTTCGACAAAAACGCACGTGCCATCGGCATCGTCGCCTAGGGTTTCGCATCGACGAGAGGAGGAGGAACCGGAAGGAGAGCCTCCTCCGATTCGAGGGTTCATTTCACTCGGACTTTAAAGTTTCTAGCTTCCCGTATGGAGACACGTGTCGCTCGATGGAGAGGCAACCACTTGAATTGCCGAGTACCGAGCCTTGATTTTTTTAATCCAAGCTTGTCCGACATCTGAAAAGATTAGCATTCATATAATAATCGAGTATGAACAAGATCGAGTAGGCGTACATAAGCGAGCTTGAGCCCGTGAAAGAAAATGTTTGCTTGATTCCGCTTGATTTGTGAAATCACGCTCGAGGGCTCCACTTATGTAGTGATAGATATAAATAACTAGCGAAAGTTTACAAATATAAAAAAAAAAAAAAAAACAGAAAATAAGAATTAATCATAACTAACTTTTATGAGATAATTCTTTAGCTTAAATTACATTCATGATCAAGTATGATATTTCATGAGCTTGAAAAATTGTCAATGAATGCTTCAATATCTTGAATTACATTGGCTTGAATGCAAGAAATGACAACCCAAGCAATTCATAAATCTGACCACTCTCATGGACATGTTGTTCTCTTATTTTCAAATTGGTTGAAAAGAATGCAATCAGAGAAACTTTCCTCGCCTCACCATCCTCCCAAATGCAAGGCTACTGGCATCCACATTGTGTCTCCTTTTAGATGGCGACTCCATGATTCTACTAGTTAAGGTTATTGAGCTTATGGCTCGAGTTCTAGCCAAATCGAATTTATGTTGGAGCCCAAAAATTAAAATAAGTTAGAGACGCGTTAGGAGGTATTGTGGGTCTTTGGTGGAGCTATGTGGAGAGGACTGGGAGACTGGCAGTGCTGCCTGCTAACCACATGATAGTCATTAGGTATTGGTCGAGCTCTTAGTAGGCCCCTTTAGATACCCGAATAACTTGTATAGTCAATATCCGACATTTTGTTTGTTACGCGAAACAAAAAATGCTAACCAAATACGTTCTCCAATGCAAAACTTGGAAATTCGATCTTCATGAATATCGAATTTTTTTAATTTGGGTGGAATAGGTTGATTTTTCCTTCCTATTGAAAAAATTAGAGGCATTCGTAACATTTTGAAAATGGAAAACAAATTGAATCGAAGCTGAGAATTGCATTTGCTTGGCTTCGGAAGATACCATGAAAAGAGGTCCGGGAAGATTCTACTAAGCAAAAATCCGAACATTGTTCGGTGCAGAGTAAAGTACAAATAGCATTGGTAAATATTAAAACTAGTTGACAACTAAATTTTGAATGATAACTTATTCAGTTGGTAGCATTTTGGTAAGTTACCAAAATTTTTCAGAAAATATCAACAATTATTAGAACTTTATATATATATATATATTACTATTGACATCGAAATAAACTCGATGGTTAAAGTTAGAAAAATTCAAGATTCAAGATCCCGATTATGGCGACACTCATTTCTTAACTTGAAAAAAATTAGATTTGTATCGGTAGTACTTTAATTGCATATAGGTGTTAATTCAACATAAGCGTGTAGGAATAAGCGTGTTGGAATAGGCGTTTAGATTTCAAGATTTCATAGAAATGGCTTAAAATCCTTTTTTTTGGTCAAATCAAAGAATCTACCTTTGACTGAAAAAAAAGTATTTCAATAGTCTTTAATTTTTTTTAGACATTTGATTTAGAAATAGTGAAATTTAAGTACCTTCAATCCAATTAAAGAAATATCAATTTCAAGAATTGATTAACCAGTTAGAACACCATATTTGTTATCATGGAATTTGAGCTCACACCTTTCAAGATCGCATCACATGGCGCAATTACACAAAACTTTGTTGGAGAATAAAATCTGTTTTTTTCTCATCTTGGAAGGGGTCTTTTTTGTCTTCTTCTTTTGGCTTCTTTTTATGTTCAAGAGGGAGGCGCCACCAGTTAAAAAAAAAAAAAAAGGAGAAAAGAGAGAAAAATAAGGAGGATTGACTCTCCATGAATGCTGTGTATACACCTTCACCGTTGCCCCATCACATCCGACCTCATCCTCGTCACCGCAAGCTGCATCCATTGTTCTTGGACTTCATTCTCTTGAGGAGTTGGAGCAATAGTCGCCGCTGCCCATTCCGATGATTGAAACCCACGCCATCACTCCTCTTGACGCCATTAGTTGCCAAGCCACTTGCCCTCGCTGCTCCAGAGCCGCCCTTTCCTGCTTCACTATTGCTCCCTCCCTTCCCATCGTGAAAACCGAAGAGCCCAGATCTCGTCCGAAGACTCCCTCGCTGGTCGTTGTTCTATTCGTAGATAGTTGTAAATGTTTCAATCGCCGGTTGCGAGTGCCCATCGTAGCCTACTTACACCACTTATAAACTAGGCTTTCCTGCTGCCTTCAACAATGGTCATCGATGAGGAGCCACTCAAAACCTGACGGTCCAAGGGTTAATTTTTTAGCTTGAATATTTCGGTTGGTTTATCTGATTCTATCTCCACTTTTATTCCTTACTTTGTGCAGATGCAATGGCCAGTACAATGGTTAGCCGATGGTAGGAGATGGTGGTTCGGTGAAGAGCGGGAATGAGTAACGGTGGTATAGGAGTACTTTTGAGCGTGAGATTTTGAATGTTTCCTCCTGGCTTGGTGAAGCTTTAGATAGCATGAAGATGCACCATGAAAAGTCATTGAAGGTGGGAGTTCTGGGAATAGGGAGCCAAGCCTCGAAGATGAGATGAGGGGGTGAAAAGGCGAGAAAAGGCTAAAATGATGATGACGTGTCCGGTGGGGTGAGGCCCCACACGGGGACGAGGTGGCGTTGCGGAGGGCCGGTCTTTTCCCGTCATCCAACCCTCTCTTTTGCTAAATTAGTAATTGCTAATTGCAATGGGGATTTAAAAATTAGTTCCCTGGAATGTTCTAAATTCTCGAGGAGAGGATGGTATCCCTACTGCCGGATTGCCAATGCTGTTTCATGGTAACGATTTCCAGAATGCCATGTGGAGCGATACGATCCATTCTTCGAGCCAAACGGACTATACGGGGGGCGGGAGTGTCCTCGACTCTGAACCTCCCTGTGCCTCGACATCAAGCTTCCAGTCTTGGAGTCCACTTCCTCATCCTGAAGGCAATCCCATGATGGGAGATTCCCCAGCAATTTATTTAGATGACATTTTGGAATGTGATGACTTGTTAGATCCCACGATACGATGATGATGGTTATGTTAGAGGTACCAGCAACGGTGGTGTTAAGTCTGAAATATAGCCCAATTCTCTTTCTTCCTCATATCTGCAACTTTTCTCCGCGAATTCTCAGACTCCGCTGGACCTCACAAGCCTCCCTCCATTGAAGCTCCATCCTTCACAAGCTCACCATGGGTTTGCATTTCCCACCGACGCTTCTTGTGCCCTCCTCGCGTTTTGTTACAGCATATCTGGTGGCTGCATTTTTGGCTGCTAGTGGCGTGTGCTTCTGTTTCGGCTTCAGTTCGACAGACTGCTTTGGCTTCTCAGGCTCTGCTTCCGTTCGGTGTTCTTTCGTGATCTAATGGGTGGGTTGACTTGATTGTTCTGACTCCGTTTTGTGAGGTTTTGGCTCGATTTCTTCCAATTGGTAGGTGAAGATGACGGAGTGGAATCCGGAGAAGGATTTGCCAGCGATAGTCACGGAGGACTCGAAGGTGGTTGGCTCTTCGCTTCAATTGGTAGGGGCTGTAAACAATCTCTCCTAAGTATAGCTGAGACTAGAGAAACTTCTTTTATATATTTATTTATCTATTCATTCATTCATTCATTCATTTATTAAGGGTGTTGGATTCATTTATTCATCCAGGGTGTTGGTTTCTTCAACGATGGGCATTTGTGCTTCAGTATATTTGGTGTCTTTCCAATTGGACATATCATAAGCATCCCGTGTGTTGAAATCAAATATTTAGTAGTATGGTATATTGGGTACAGCCGATTCATTCTTTCCTTGTTCTGGCTTCTCATTCAACACTTTTTCTTAATAAATCAGTATTGCTTGGAAAGTAATGGGCTGATTAAGCAAACAATTATACCAAGAATGCTTGTGAAAGTTTCATATGTTTATGCCATTTCCCAGGCTAGATTTCACATCCATTGGTCACTTCAGAGATGACACCTTTCCAACTTGGATATAGAACAATTATCTTCTTTTTGTTTAGCCTGAGGTTAGACTGCCTTACCTACTTGCTCCACTCTAGGCTATTGGGTTTCTGCTCTGTTCTATGAAGATTTCCAATCAATTCTCCAAGCCTGATTTGATTCGTCCTTAATGTTGTACTAGGTAAGATGATTATCCGTTTACTGATAGAATTCTTGGTATTCTTTTCTTAGATGAGGGCATATGAGTTACTCATATGTGTTCGGTTATTCATTCGTGTATAAAACATATTTGTTTAAAGGCCTTCTTAAGTGAATAAACTTTTTCATCAGCTCTTTTAAATTTAGTTACTCTCTCAACTTTCTTAAATCAGGCTTTACTACATGAATAACACATTAGGAGCTAAATAAAAACATGCGAATCGTTTGCATTTATGGTAGTGAGAACTCTGGTTCCTTTGATTTGATGATCCTCTTTGATCAAAGATGTTATGTACGCATTTGGAATTTGGTATTATTGCCAAGAGATAATGATTTTAGGCTAGTATCGATTGATGTCTGTGAACGTGGATGTTCATGGGCAGTGGATCTTCTGGTTTGGACCATTTGTAGGGGCACTAGCAGCTACAGTACCATCAGCAGGTCAAGGCCCTCAAAGCAACTGCCGTCAAGGCCCTCGGCGGCAACCCTGCCAACTAAAATATTTCTCGTTTTCTTTTTTGCATTTTTATGCCCATTTTCTATTTTTTTTTTTTTTTTTTTTGTGAACGAGAGACAACTATGACGATAGATGGTGATGGTGGTGATGATGGAACCCCTCTTGATTTATAGATTTATTGATCCCATTTATCATTATTATTGCTTGTTGTTATTGTTCAATGACTAGTGGTGTAAGTGTTTCCTTTTCTTTCATGTTCTATCCCCTGTGATCACTCGCGCTCCTGTCGAAACCAACCCGACAACCCCAATCAAGTGGAGTGTAGAGACTGGGGGAGACATAAACCCTACATCCAAGACTCCTAACGATGAGCAGATATTTAGTATAAAACTAGAATTGGACCTGAAACATGCGTGATCAGCACGAGGATGAACATTCTGCACGTCTCTGAGGCAACGCACCTGGTGCTAACAGGATGAGCAAAAAGATGCTCGAACTATGTAATAATACTGATGAGGTTTTGAGTCGGCGTTGTTTCCATCGTCGGATGAAACATTGTAGTGTCTCGACTGAGGGCTGAATCGCAACTAATCCTGGCAAAAAGCTAGGGTGACAAGAGGGGGTGGGGGAAAGAGGTGAGGCGACAAGTGCTGCGTGGATCTACTTTGGACTCAAAATTGCATCTAGCCAATAGCACGTCCAAGTAGATAGAGAAAACATGAGAAAATATTGGGTAGGGCTATTGTTCGGGCAAAATGTGAAAATGTTTAGGAGTTAATTGATACAATTAAAAGGTTTAGGATTAAATTAATACAAATGCAATAAGTTTAGGATTTTTTTTTTTTTTGATAATTTTCCCGTCAATGCCATGGTTCATACAATTCGACATTCTGACCACTACATGTAAAACAGGTCAATCAAATGATGGAATTTGACTTACAGATCAATAATATCACACTAATTCAGCTCTTTTCCCCTCCTTACTCAGATCTTACTATTGCTTAAAAATAACAAAAATTCAACGACGGTTATAGCGTATAATATATGGTCATAAAATCCCATAGAGTTGCCTCCAGAACATTATCTAATTCTACGTTGAGTGGAGGTGTCAAAAATTGGCTTATGGGGAGCAAGATTTCGAGTACATCTGACTTTTACATTTAATTCCCAAGCTTTGATAACGATCTATTTAGTAATAACAACTCAATTGATTAATACATAATTGATAATACAAAAGAAAATCATGATATTCATGAAAATGTAATATTCAATTAAACCGTTATAAATTAGAAAGACCATGTATATGTGAAAAATGAAAAAGCATTAACTTAGAATTTGATAAAAGGAAGCATCGATGGCTAAAAAAATTTAGAAGAATGACTTCAGGATTAGGGCATGGGACGACTCAAATAGGTGTTCAACGGTTGGATTATCGTACTTCCAAATAATATTGAAATTGCCCTAGATCCCCCTTGACTTTATCTTCTTTTAATCAAGCTCATGAGATATATCATGATTTTTAGAAATATTGAATGTTTCTGTTACTTTTTTGAAATTTACTAGAATAGTGAATGTTATAAAACAATAATTGTATGTACATCGAAAATTTTCTAGTTGATTTGATTTGTTGAGATAAATATTGGTGGTATGAAATTCTGATTCGTAGCCTTTCAAAGGTTAGTGATATCATTGAAGAAAATAGACTAGAGCGATCGAAAATTGAAAAAAAAAAATCTAATTTCTATATGTTTTATGCAAAATGGACGAATTTCCTGCAAAATAACAATAATTATAATTGAGCATCTTTGGATGTTTCAAGGCTTTAAGTAATTTTTGGACCATTGGGTTTACTTATCGGGCCCATGGATCCAAAATCGAGTATCAAAGGGCATTCACATAAATTTCGTCCTAAACGGGCTTCTTGGCCCAAGTGAGTTCAGCCTCTATTTCTGTTGGTGCAATTTCTGATGAAGGGCTGAAACTTGCATCGCATTGTTACTAAGAGGTAAAATTATTTTGTTATATTATTGGATCGGGTATTGGATGGATTTTCAAGTTGTTGTCATTTTGGATATACAATGAAAATGATTATGTAGGTGAATTATTTCAAATCACTTATTGATATGTCAAATATCATGTATCGATATTGAATTGATACACATGGTCAACCTATGCATTGAGAGATGATATATATTTGCTAATCGGTTCGATTTTGGGGCTCAGCCACAAGTGATATGTTTTCTAGGGCTTAACTACAACGGACGTGGTTCTCTAGATCTTGTAACCTACCAAAGTGTGGCCATAGTGTTCCGATATGTGCAACTGATCTAGTATCTTTATGTTGAGTAAATCAATGATGTATGATGCGCGTGATTTAACTGTGGTGTTTTTGTTAATGTGCCGCATAATTGACACACAAAAAATTTGCATCATTCACTACTCAATTCCATTGAAGTGGTGATTGTTACCTCCTTGATCATAATTTTGTTCACCCCCTTTCGATACCATTTCGGGGTGCAAGTAAAAGATACTTGACGAGTCACATAGAGAGCAACCTAGAATGACATGGAGCTCTATTTAGATCGCTTGATTATGGGCTATCATGAAACTCTCATTTGGGTTAATTTACGACACTCGAACTTTGTTAGTATATTCATTCGGTGAAAGGTAGCTATTAACGGTTGAAGGTTTTGTCCTTTATTTTATAGGGAATATTCGGTCATTCCCTAAATTCTAAGTTCGGATTTGGAGCCTGGCAGGAGGTGACATTCCCGCGCACATTTATTGCGAGATGGAAAAATAGTTAACGTTGAAAAGTCGACCAAAAAAAAAAAATATTAAAGGAATAGCATCCATAGCAGCCTAAACTCCATATTTTAGCCAGTTTTAACTTTAGCCTCCCTTGATTTTTTTTTTTTTTTTTTTTTTTTTTTTGAGTCGAATGACCTCCCTTGTTTAGCCGCCTGGAACTGCCCTTGTTTGTTTACGTGGGTCGAGAGTGCATTAATAAACTTATATTATCGAAAAAGAAAAATTCATAATTTCCTCTTTTAGGACAAAATAAATAATATATTAGAGCACCGTGAGAGATTATAGAAGGAATTCCTCCCAGCCAAATTACTCGTAATAGTGCTTGTAAGCACATCTTCTATTGGATGATGGGCTACAATTTCAATTTTGAATAAATTTTGGGATTTTATTGAAATATTTCCGCGTCACCTGCCAACGTCACCGTATTGGGGAAACGCGTGGGAGGATAAAGCTTGAACTGCAAGATTGGCCACGTACACCAGAAAGCCAAGCAGCCTTTAGAGTTGACAAAATCCCCACTTCACTCGGTTCGGTTTGCATATGTTTAATTTAATCACTCCACCACCTTATGCTAATCCACTCGCATTCTTTGTCTTATTATAATTTGGGTTAATGTAAGGAAAAACCCAAAATTAATATACCTTTGATTTATTTATTCTAAACTAATTGTTTGATCACTACAAATCCAAAATTGATATAGATACAATAGATTTATCATAAATTAATTTTTCAATCACCAAAAACCTCAAACTTGTATATTTGTGATAAATTTATTTTATGTTAGTTTATCATAAATTGGATTAATACCACAAAAAATCCAAATTGGTACATTTGTGACAAACATAAGACATGTGCTATCCAACTCAATAATTTGTCAATAAGCATTAATGAAAATTAACAGAATGTAAATTTGTTACATGTATAGCAATTTAGGGTTTTGGAGAGTTTAAATATCAATTTGAGTAAACGAGTTACAGTGTACCAATTCAGAATTTTTCGTGATATTAACCTTTATTATTATTGTTTCTTTTCTTTTCAATATTATAATAAAATTTGGCCACATCCAACAGAAAGCCAAGCTTGGAGTTTGGCCTTATAATCGCATGTGGTTAGAAGTGATTAATGTTTTTTTAGCACTATAGATGATAACAAATAGAAATAAGTGCATTTGAAGTTTTAAAACTTATAATGAAAGTGTAATTGTAGTATAAGATTTTTAAAAAGTGCAATCAAGTTATAAAACTTGTCAAATTAATGCAATCAAATCCTTCTGTTAATTCCGTCAAGAAAAATGCTAATATGACATTCTTTGTTATTCTCTTCTCCAAATCTAACTTAAATTAGATTTTACAAAAATTAAAAGCATATTTTTTTTTTTAAAAAAAAGTGCCCGCGCCGGTGGGTCACCAACGCCGAAGAGGGCCGGTGGAGGTCACCGAGGCAGGCTGAATTTTTTTGGGTCTTACAGGCTGGTGCAGCCATTTATTTCATCCAGAAAGAAAGAAATAGGGCACTTCATGGAGGAACATCTTCAGGTGACAGAATTATCAGCAATGTTCATTTCTCCATTAGAGTGCAGATGTCCTCCTTCATTATGTTGAGGAAGAGGGCATTGCTGCAAGAAGATGAGTTTCCGGATGGTATACGTGATCACTCTTGGCAGCGTGGCGGCCGCAGCGACCCATCGGCGAGGATCCTATGGCTCTTTTTTAAAAGATAAAATAAAATAAAATAAAATTTTAGATTATTTTAATCTAATTTAAGTAAGATTTGATGAACAAAATAATTAGAAAAAAGGTCACTTAGGAGACAGAAAAAAAAAAAATTGACATGCCAGCATTTTCTGCTAAATAAATTTACCAAGTTAATGGAAATAGTTGATTACATCAATTTGACAAATTTTAGAAATTGATTGTGATTTTTGAAAATTTTAGAGCTCAATTATATTTTCGCAACAAGTTTTAAAGCTTATAGTAGATCCATCTTTGACATAAATTCAAGCATGTCCCCATTTATGAAAGACTGGTAGAATAAATTTACCTCAAAACTCACGCTGAAGGCAAAAATAGCTTAATTATCTAATAGGCTAAAGCCCGAAAAAGAAGATAATAATAATAAAAAAGAAGATGCAATTTCATAATATAAGGGGGCAAATTGCTAAAATCCGAGAAAATTTAGATTAAAAAAAAAAAAAAAAGACACTAGCCGGTAACGTTTCGGGGAAATGCATCAAGTCACATTTCGCGGAAAATTATGTGCTGCAGATGTATACAAAAAGAAGACGCACTGCCAATGATTACAAGAGAGTTTGGGTTCGTTGATGAACTGCCTTACCGTCTGATTCTCTGTCTGCTGTAGTTCTTCAGCAACCAAACTCTAGACACCTGCTTAGTTCTTGTTAAGCTTCACAGAAGAAGCAGGAAAACCATGTCGATGCAGAAGAGAGCTTTGCCTTCCTCCTCTTCTTCAGGTCAACCAAGTCAACCCAAGAGGCCATGCTTGCCTCCAATCGAGTAAGCTCGCTCTTTCCTCTTAACCTTTCAATGTTTGATTCATTGTTTGATGATCTTGCGTTAGTTTTAGCTGTACTTGAGGGAGATTCAATGAAGGGTTGTTGAGTTGAAGATTCTTGAAATGAGAGATACGGTGAAAGCCCGCCATCGATAAGCTTTTGCCTCATGACCGTTCGAAATCGCTTTCGTTCAGTTCTTTGTTGGTGGGTTTGTGCTGTTGTTCTAATGCGAAGTATTAAAGACCACGAATGTTGTCGTCCCGGCTGTTTTGTGATTTCGCGTTTGGCAATCGCAGTACTTCCTCCTGAATCTAGCTGTATTCTTGGTAGAATCATTTGCCTGGCAAGTGAGCTGTTATCTTTACCAGGTTACTTTGCTATCCTGTAGTCTAAAATATCCTATCTCGCTTTTAATTTTGTGCTGATGTTCATGCAGTCAAGCATGGAATGGGTCTGAGACGAATCTCATGCCATGTCGCTGTTTGACAAAGGAGGATGTGTGGAGTGTGGTAAGATGAGTAAAGTAGCCAACTAGATCATGCAAAGTGCAGTCCTTATTATATTTCAATTCCTGATCTCTTTGAGTTGAGCAGTTAGATGAATTTCTAACATTCCAGTCAGTTTCTGGATGGAAATCCGTATGAGAAATAGCTGTGAGATGTATAGAGAATTATTCTTTGTGTGGTAAAAATGACCCGTTGAATATTCTAGGCTTTTCATGTGAAGCAATTGCACTGAGAACATGCTTTAGGCTTTTCATGTTGTTTTGGACAGTATGAATCACGAAAAGATCCAAATTTTCAATGAAGTGCCCTGGACATAACTGTCGCCATGAATCTTGGAAATGTGGTCGATATTAATTTAAATGTAGAAGGAGGACAAAGAAGATGCCTGTGATGTGAAACTTGAATGCAATGATTACATGACAGATGATTCTTGCAACGTAATTCTTTGCTATCACTCTTTGCTAAACAGGTTAGAGAAGTGCTGGAGCGGGCTAAGTCTCACTCGCCTGAATGTCAAAGGTGAATATATTTCTTGGGTTCACTGGCAGTATCTTATCTGCATCAATCGATTCCTCCAGTAGAATTTCCATTTGTGTTGTCTCGCCATATGAAAATATCATCAGATTCTCATATGCCATCAATCCATGATTCTTTTAGGCAAAGGGAATACCTGCAGACACTTTTTTTTTTTGTTAATCACTGAAAAGACTCTGCAGTTGTAGATAGCTGCTAATTAACTTTACTGGCTTCTTTTATAACTGTACTGGATAAATACGTATTCCAGCTTCATGTCAACTTTTTTTTTTTTTTTTTTTTTTTTTTTTTTGGAGTGTAGTATCTATGTTTTTATCCTGTAATTAGGTCTGACATTTATTTGGACTAGTGAATAATATGTTACATATGGATATTTGTCTATTGGTTACGAATGAGTCCGCTAGACAGCAGTTATTCAGAGTGTAATTTACATGTGTAGTTGCACTGGGCATGCTCTTGAAGTGGTTGCGCAACGGTTGCACTCAATAGAGTATGCTGTTCAGAAACTGGTAAGATAAACAGAGTCTATAAATTTATTGGTTTGTCTCTGTCATATCCCTTCTGCTTCATTTTTTGGATGTCTCCAACTTTGGCAATTCTGCTGTTGGTGGTTTTGAACAGATGGAAGCAGTGGAGCTTGGAAACATTCATTCTCCCCTACTTGCGAGGTGTGAATGCACTTCCCTTGTGATGCTGTTGAGAAAGGCTTTCTGTGTAGTGTTGACGGGTTATGCATTGTTGATGTTTTGGGGAATAATGGTCCGACCTACCGCTACCATCCCAAGCAGGCAGTCTGAGCTCTCAGTGAGTGTCAGGCCACAGTGACTCGGTCGTGCACAAAAGTGTCAATGCTCAATTTAGAACATAATTTTTGTGGCATGCGAGCAGTGGAAAATTTTATTTTATTTTACTTCAATTTTTTTTTTAAATGTGCATTATTAAACAAATAAAATGATGGGTCTAATTATCCTTGTAGTTTCCTCGGCAGTAAGACCTGTCCAAGTGAGATGTTGGGTATTTTGTCTCTCTTTGTCGTTACTTCTCCAATTTTCCGTTTTTATACACATTCCTATTTCTGATAGTTATTTTCTGGAGAGAATGCAGGGCTAATGCTAATTCTACGGGAGAGAATGATGTAAGAAACTTACGGCTTCAAGTTCAAACCAAACTGTCAGATTCTCTATTTACTGGACAGAAGCTAAAAGGAGAGGGAGGTGCTCGCATTTCTGTTGCCTTGATCAATGCAAATACAGGGGATGTTGTTAGATCAGGCCTGGAATCCTCCATTAAGTTGGACGTCGTCGTGCTTGAAGGTGACTTCCACAAAGATGATGAGGATAACTGGACCCAAGAAGAGTTTGAGAGCCACGTGGTTAAACAACGTGAAGGAAAGAGGCCGCTTTTGGCTGGAGATCTCGTAGTGAAGCTCAAGGAAGGTGTTGGGGAGATGGGAGAACTGATATTTACTGACAATTCCAGTTGGAATAGGAGTAAAAGATTCAGAATAGGGCTTAAGGTGGCAACGGGTGGTTGTGGGAACACACGAATCCGAGAAGCAAAAACAGACGCCTTCCAAGTCAAGGAACATAGAGGGGAAGGTAAGTCCTTCATAGTCTTTCTACAGTATATAAACCTTATCCTTTATGACTGAACATAAACATGATTTTGGACATCCAGAGTCTTCAATTTTTTAATTTGGAGCTTCATTTCGTGTGGACCTTTACAACTCGAACAAAGATTCTGATAAACAAGAAGCAATTGGTTTGATTGTTATTAGTAAATGTCAACACTTTGGATCAGTTTCAGGGAGAGATTGCAAGACTGTTAGAAGTTTGCTTCTACACATTAAGTTAATAGTCCCTGGGACCTTATTGTATATGTGCTCTTCATTTTACAGCTTACATGAAACATCATCCACCTGCATCTGACGATGAGGTTTGGAGGTTGGAGAACGTTGCCAAAGGTGGGAAATCTCACCAAAATCTGAGTGATGCTGGAATATATAAAGTGGAAGACTTTCTACTGCAACTGTTCACGGACCCCAAGAAACTGAGAGAGGTAAGCACTTAGTTAATGATTCCCAATTTGGGCTTGATTGACTGCCAAGAATGTAAGTCCTGTGTGTTCACTCATCATAGATTCTCGGAAGGAGCATAGCAGAGAAGAAGTGGGATAGCCTGATACGCCATGCAAAGACTTGCAAAACAAAGTGGAAACTTTACTTGGACTATCCTGATGGCGTGACGAAGCATAGTGTTGTATTCAACACTGATGGTCAACCAATCGGCCTAGTCAAAGACGGAAAATATTTTGCTACTCATCGACTTTCTCCCCAAGAGAAGGTAAGTAACCAAGGTGTTCCCACTCAGTTTTGTCAAGCCAGTTCACTCGCTTCACACCATCACGGGGAATTTGAATAATTTGGCCCATATTTTCTATGTAATCACTATTTTGATGTTTACTTGTAGCTGTGGCTTAGTATGTGTTAGAACTGATTAGAGATATGGAAACTTGAAATAAGGAGTTGTTCATCTAGAGGCTTTGCTTTTCTTTTTTTTTTTTTTTTTTTCTGATCATAAAAGTAAAATGAAGTTCCTGTGGAGAGAATAAAAAGAAAAAATAGATGCTACGTTTAGATCAGAATAGAGACCTTCTATTAATAGAGTGATTTTGGGCTTGCTCTCTTTGTGAAGCAAAGTTGAGGTTGGTGACCTTGTAAATTTAAGTGGTCTTCTGTATTGAGTAGTTGAAGACCGCTTTCAGCAGTTAATTCGGTTTCATCCACAAGAATCTGAGGCACTCATCAACAAATTGTAGTTTAAACGATTAACACATTCCCATTGTGACCATTACTTTCCAAGTTTATAACCATCAAGATCTTAATTACTTGCACAATACATATCGATGAGTGCTTTATTTCTTCTCTGGTCCTTTCTTGATCAACTTTGCATCTTTACATTGAGGGCCTTGCCTTGAATGTACTCTAAATTACATCTTTTGAGCGCCTGACCTTTACGTGGTAGAGAAATGGGCAGATATAGGCATAAAGCAAATTGCGGTTCTTTCAATATTGTTCTTCTTTCTCTGTGCTGCACTCACGTACTTAATCTGAATACAAGTTCATCCATTGGAATGCAACTTTACTTGTCAAAAAAAGTAGTTGCTTGAAGCCAGAATGTTAATCTGTCAATAATGGAGATAAATACTTCCATTAGTACAGCTTAAGCAATATACCAGGTGTGTTTTTCCCAGGAACATGGAGATGCAATTGTGAAAAAGGCCTTGGCTAACTGGAATGATGTGAGAGAGTTCAATGGTGAGACGTTCTCTGATTCAATGAGGCGCAACCCTGTTCAACGTTATTTGGCTCCACCAATCTTTCCTGCCCCGTTTGGTCTGGAAGCTCCTCCGGCAAATGTGAGCTCCACTGCTGAAGGTACGTTCTCTAGAACACAATACTGTCTCTCCCTTTAAGCACATACAAAGACGTGGCCTGTGAAATTACAATGAAAATTGGAATTTCCACTTGATTGTTGAGCTTTTATATATAAAAGCATTGTGTAACTGATCCTTTTGGGTTCCACTTAATATAAAGACGTTCGTTTGTCCAGCTGTGATTGTTGCAAAATGAGCCTCATTCAATACATATATACGTATGTATGCATGTATGTGTTCCGTCCAAGCAATTGAAAAGCAACTAAAAAATTAGGTGGTAACATGTGCCTTTTTTGAGTGGGGGATTGGGGACGGGGAGGGCGGATACTCATGAACCCTTCACTTAGATGATGCTAAGTGAATGCTGACAAGATAATGCTACCACTAGGTAGATATGACTAGATGTAATGAGCACATGGCAATATGTTTATATTTGCATTTTTGTCATTTTAGAAAGGGCCTTGTCAATTGAAGCGCGTTAAGATTACAAAGATCAGGGGCAAGAAAAATTAAAGAGATGTGCAGGGTAAGGGAAAAAAAAACTAGTAGCACTTTCTGTGATACCAGAATAGTAAAAGCTCATGATGAATCATTGCAAGAATTTTTATAGGCTCGTAGTCCTGTGCTTACGTCGGCCTATGTTTACGAACTGCGTTAATGTTTAGTTCTTTCTTCGGGACTCAATGGTGCAACGGCTTTGGCATTGCGGGTTCAATTACCAAATTTTCGTCTGCTGCACATCAGCCCATGTCTCGCAAACCGCTCGAATGTTCAGATTCCTCCAGGATATCATGATAGTACTCCTGCCAGATTGCCAACACAGCCCCTTGGTATCAATTTACAGAATGCTATACGTCGCCAAATGATCAGTTCTTCGAGCCAAATGGACAATGCAGGATATGATAATGCTCTTCTTGAAGGCGATCATGTGATGGAAGAGATCCAATCATGGTTTGCTGAAAACACACCATGTAATGACCCGTTCTACGAGACCCCGTTATCCGATAATGGTTTTGTTAGGGGAACCGGCAGAGGTGTTATTGGCTGGCTCAAGATAAAGGCGGTCTTTGCGGTGGGGGTACTTCATCGGGAAGACGGGTGTCGGACTCGTGGAGTTAGACCAACCAACTATCGAAGTCCGGGCTTGTTCATAGTTCTTTCTTCGCTTTAGGGAAGATGATTCTATTCCTGATAGAAATTATGGTAATTCTTTCTTAAATGGTGATATTATTTCATTGGTGATATTCTTCATCTGTATATAGAACAGCTTTGTCGAAAGCCTTCTTTCGACATCTTTCTTCAAGAAAGTTCTCTGATGCATCACATGTAAGGATGCAAGGTCATACCATTCAAAAAGTGTACTTGAATTATACGCTTATTATGCATTAGAATTGCGACCAAATCCATGGAGACCCATGTGACAAGTCTTGCCTACTGCTGCTATCTAGTGGCAATGCAGCCTTTTCCCACAACGCATGCATTGTTAACCCTTATAGGGTGCGTTTGATTTATGCGTTTGATTTAACATTCCCAAAGGGCTTTTAGTCCGGAAAGCCCTTGGGAAAATCCTCAATCGTTTAACAATTATTTTAAGGTAACTTTTAAATAAAAGCTAGTATTAGGAAAGCTAAAAGCTCAATACTACAGACTAACATTAAGCTTTCAACATTTTGCCAAATGCTGAAACTCATTTTTTTTTCCTCCAAAACTACCCTTACTCATTCTTCAAATTTCTGATTTTTCAAATAAGTTTTTTACCAAATGACATTTCTCTCAAAATCACTTTTCAAAGCATAATTTATCAAAAGACATTTGCATTTACTCAAATCCTTTAGGCTAAATTACTTTACATTTTCTCAATAGGCTTAAACCACTAAACCAAATGCACCATAAGTTCTCTCGTACCCGTTTTCCTGGCCTTCTCATTCTTGTTTTCTTGGTCTTTGAAATGGTTTACTTGAATTTCTCTATAACGAGCTTTGATGCGAAGCAGCTCGAGGTCTATTTGATTTAATATTGGGTCTGCACTAGAATTTCGTCCTTATGATGGAGGATTGAGTATCTAGATCTTTCATATTTACTGGGTCATTCCACAGTTCCTTTACGTCATGAACTACTTAAAAAATTGAACATTCCTATAAGTTTATACATCATTAAATTCAATGGCTACGTGATACTCTTGGTTAAGAAAACACAAGTCCATTGAAGATATTGTAGACATAGTCTCATCATCCTAAATTGCAGATTCCGAATCTCCGACACAGCAATATAATCAAATGCTCTTTAAAGCCACCTTGCAACTGTATATTTAGTGGCTGGTCATGTTGATTATATTGATCCCGGAGGGTAGCCCTTCCACACAAACGTATTTTGTGCTTTGAATTGGATGCATCACTTAACGTTGACATAGAGAAGCAAGTCAAATTTAGGTGAGAGATTTTAACATTCAAATGCAAAGTTCGTTGGTCAATTACACCAAGTGAACCATTCAACCCAAAGTATAAATAATCTAAACCAAGCATTTGTTTCTCTTATATATGAGGGTTATAAACATAGACAGATGAAGCACAAGCTTGGCACTATCGAATGGGTCTCAAAGCTTGCAGCAATACTACGAAGGCAATTGCCACCAGATAGAAGCCATGGCTCTAAATAGATAAATAGTTACCTTTAGCTCCAATTTTCTCTTCAACAAATGCCCACCAAGCAGGAAAGGCACGTGGCAAGTATAAATTAACACTTTCCAAGAAGGGCGGAACCGAAAAACTTCAGTCACAAAAGCATTGCTTCTCACACCGATGTCTGCAGCTTCGGAGAGTAGAGGTCCACCCACAGGAGCAACACAAGCATAACCACCACAAAATCTTGAACAGGCAGTCATTCTGAATCAGAGATTTCGTCTTCATCCTCGTCCAGTATGTAGACCAGGGCCCGCTTTCTTGCAGCTAAAACACAAGCCACACCTCTACTTGCTGTCGCCATAAAAACATGAACTTGATTTCAGTCCAACGTTCCTTGAATATATGGCCATAACTAACGTGATGTTTAGATACCTTTGTTGGGTAAAAGCAAAAGTACAACACGCATTATGCTAAAACACAGGCGGTAAGCAACCTTGGTGCCTAAGGAGGCTATGGTATGCATGTAAACTACGAATGCTCTACAGTATCTTGCTATACTAGCTACCATGATAGTATCTATCATCATGAACATGTACAGGTTCTCAGTCAGTAACTAGACTGCGGTGAACCTACCATAAGAAGATTATTCTCTGTACTTGTGTGGCCTCTAAAGATTCACCTTTTCTGCACTTTGACCTCTCAATTGATTTAAATTTAGGGGAAAACCTGATACTTTAGTATATTACTTCTTCAACTGAAAAAAAATTGTTCTTTGGAGCATAAGTTTGCACTTCTTCAAACTGTGGGAACAAACATGAAGTGGTCCATTAAAGAGACATAATGTACTTATGCCAGTCATATTTCAAACTTAAGAGTAGGCTGTTAAGGAGCATGGACAGGATTTATTCAGTCCACTACCTAGTCAACAAGATGGAATTGTTGCTAACACTTGCAAGTTTATCAAGCATTGATACAGAAAGGAAATAGTATGGGCAACAATAAGTTTCCAAACATCCAAAAATGCAGATGGACATGGTAAGAAGCTCAAGGAAAAAAAATTCAGGACTATAAAATTGATGGCATGACAATGATTTAATCCTTAGCTCAGTTGTATGATGGTGTCAAAAATTCTTACCACTAACTGACAAGGGAGGAGCAACATTATGAGGAATGCTGCGAATCTTCTCATTCTCCATATCTAGGTGTAATATAGAGTCCTACATGCATAGTTTCACTGGGTTAGTGCTTCAGGAGTGAGAATAAGATAACCAAGCAAAAAATGTTCTCACAAAATAGAAGCAAAAATGGCACTTCTTATCTATTAGGGACATTCTGACCAAAAAAATAAAAAATCAATTAGGGACACCACATGCCTATTTCTTAACATACATACAAGTTGAAGACTTTAACTGCCAAGATAAGTTGGAACTTTTGCAGTTATGGTAAGCCAGAAAGTAAAACATCCTTCAGAATTCCCAAGTGTTAAATAGCATGTCCATGCACATAGGAGGAAAAACTAAGCTGCTGCTCCTCATGCTGATGAGGAAAGCATATAAATAAAAGATAGGAAGAATAAAATTCCTAGTGTTTTTTAAACTGGACAAGTGGTTCAACCGGTCAAACTGGTAGAACTGTGCTCCACCAGTTTAACAGGTTTAACATATTGCATGTGATGTCATCTGGTAGAATACTCCACATATATTAGATTACACGTGTTCAGATTAACATATGCCTGGCTGAGTCGGCAGAGCCTCATTTAGCACAAATGACAGCATTCAAGTTCTCAAGAACATCATTTAATTTTCTAATAGATTAAGCCAATAAGGTCAATGAATAATAATACACCAACAAATTGAAGCAAGAAGACACTGGAGTGAATGGTTGGTATGCTTGTTAGTTACAAGAGGTTGGAGTTCCAAACCCCAACCCAACCCCAACACTCTTCCTTTAAACTTTTTGAATGCCCAGAACTGGTCCAAACTAGTTGACAGGATTGTGGGTCAACAGTTGACAGTTACGCCTGATAACAATAGGGTCAATAACACCAGTTCTTGACCACTACTGTTTCTGCCATGAAACCAGACTGGACAGGTCTGGTTCCCAATCCAACCGGAGCCAGTTCTTAAAACAGTGAAAAGAACAGGAGTCGACTAAAAAGCAATTTTATTTTTGCCATCAATGTTTTAAAAAGTGAACTGAGGCATATCAGAACAAACAGAACTCAGCAGCATCCTATATGTATCACAAGTACGAAATCAATATGCAAGCTCAGGATCCAAGAGTTACCTTTAATTGGTACAACTCCCAGTTATTTGCCTGAGTGGTTCCTGAAATATGCACAAATGGAAGGTCACTGGCCTGCAAGATCATCATCCAGGCATCTCCCAAGTTTTCACCAGTATCATTTATCTTATTTAGCAACATAACGATTTGAAGTTCCTGTTTCAAAATAAAATATATTAGCCACATCCACAAATTCTTAAAGTATGATATGCCGAGCTCTTACCTTATATAGAGCCAAATCCACACAATGGTAACCAGAAGGGATGCACAACAAGATTGCTTCCAAAGGTCTTCCCCGCTTCACATTGCTTGAATCATTCATAAATCCCCTCACTACAGCTATACAGTTTGTAAAATCTGAAAAAGACTCGTCGGGTATTTGGAAGGAAATATAATCTGTAAACCCAACTTCCTGAGTCAGATTAGATGAAGCAAATTCAGAGGCATCCTGCAGAGCCATACGAAGAAATGATTCGCATGAAAAAGCATTTGTACTCTGCACATGCAGATCTCAGGATAAAATTGTTCAGATTAAGGGTAAATACCTCATAGAAGGACAGTGAAATTGGAATTTATTGGGTGGATGCTGAAACTGATGTAAGAGGGAATAGAGGCAATAAATTCTTACAACATATCTTTTTTGAAATAGTAGAAAAAGGCATCTGGGCAGCTTCCTTGAAACTGTAAAAATTTAAAATTATTCCTAATCAGTAAACATGAGATATGGCATTATCACACACAATAATCATATGCTAATCAGAAAGCCCAATCCAATAAGATCACCCAGCTTAAGTTTCCATGTACATTGTCAAGTAATCAACATGAGATCGAATAAGAAACACTAGATTATTAGGTAGAGGGTAAGTGAAAAACCATTGTTGAGTACAACCTCCAGAAGACAACTCCCCACCCCCAAAGGTTTCCTTTCCTTTTCTTCCTTCTCTCATTATAGTCTCAAGGTTCTGGCCACTCAGACAAGCAAATTAAAAAGATGGGTACAATTTTATTGTAACATGAATTGTCGAGATACCTGAATTAGATAAATGAGAAATGAATATTTCAGCTCAACTAGATGATGAGTTGGGTGAAACCAAAGCACAAGGTTTTAATTGAAGGATTGCAATGTTTACTAAAACCATTTTGGACCTGCACCATCATACTCAAACTCCTGTTATGCATACAAAGCTATCAAGGATTTCACATTTGGTACACTTGTCAGCAATGAGGACCAGACTTGGAGAGAAAAAATCAATCACTTCAAATGACAGATGACAGCAATGATTTATCCCGGAGTTCATATATTTCCCACTGAGGTAGCATGCATAAAAAAAAAAAAAAAAAAAACATGGTAATGGAAAATCTAGATATAGCATAAATACAAAGAATTGACAATGAAAGAGCAACAAGACACATTCAAGGAAGAACTTCCATGCACGAACAAGATTCTGTTAAATTTCAAATTTCCAATTCTTTTGCTGATACCTGTATTCCATCAGTTGAAACTCCTTTGCAAGTGTCCTTCGCAAACATCTGCTGTCCTTAAATCCTCCAAATTGTACTAATTCTTTCACTCTCTCCATTGTTTCTCTGAAACAATAATGTGTGTAAAACATCTTACTGACCCGACGACATACATCAAGGCAGAAAAGTGCATGAAATTACACTTGATTTTCAAAAGACTTTCCAGTCCAATGAGAAACAACAATCAACCCATCAATTTCAATCCTAGTTACTCTGTGGTTAACAACACAGTGCTTGATGCAAGCCTAGGGGAGGCTTTCTCAAACAATAGGATCGGGAGAGTGACTCGCGCACAAGAAACGGGACGAACAGTAATTTCAGCACTGTGCAAGCTCAGGAGAACAGTCGTATCTTTGTCGATACAGATCGGATCGACCTGATTCCAAAGCCAAATGAACAAAGACTTCTGGATCTACAATTTCTGTGGTTTGGGTTTTCTGAAATAAGTACTGTAGGATAGTCGAAATTGGGTTGGAAGTAACGAACAGAAAAGGAAAAGATAGGAACTTCGTTGGTTGCTCTTCTAGGCCTCCAAGGAAGTTGAAAGGGACACCGATTCTTCTAGATCGATGACTGCAACTCTTCAAGGATGCAGATTTCGAAAGCTCCGACTCTTCAAGGACGGAGTGAAAACTCTTCTAGGTTTTCAAGGGTTGAACTCTTCAAGGTTCATGATACTTGCTTCAAGCAAAACTTTTCATTAATCAAAAGTCATCTGTCTTCTACAAGGGATTGGATGGCTTATATCATCAAAGAAATAAAAACAGAGCATAGAAACTTGAAAGCATTAAAGAGCCTAGAAACTAGAAAAATAATAAAGAGCCTAGGAACTAGAAACTAGTAAAAGAGCATGGAAACTATAAGCTAGTAAATGCGTCACGCGAGCTTCCAAGTATCTTTCAAGCTTCCGGGATGGACTCGAGATGTCGTTATGGCTTCTCGGTTTCGTCGAGCTTTAATGCGGGCCGATTTTCTTGGTCGAGGGAGCCGGTCTTCAATGTGGGCTGCATCAGTGCTGGACCAAAAATAACCACAGTTGAAGCCCAGCAAAGCACCCTAACTTGAGTCAACCTCATCTCGTTCTGCTCTTAAAAGTAATTACGAAGACAGTAGCAAGATGACTTAAAATGAAGAACTAACCCTCAAAACAGGAGTAATTTACAATTTCATATCCTGAGTTCAGCAACTAATTTGGTCACATTGCAATAAAGCAGGAGTGAGCCACTAGAGCACATGAAAAGAATACTAGGCTTGACAGGATACCTCTCTGACATTTAAAGCGTGACCAAGGTCCATTACACCATGGTATTCTAATCCTCTGGCACACAAATGGATAGCACAACCTAGTGAAGGGCTACAAAAATTTGCTGCTAGAGTACATGAAGGAAATAATAAGCTGTCAACACTTCACAGTATTCAAGCCATTGCCTCACCAAATTTCAGCTACAAAGAATGAAGAGATGGCCCACCCTTGGAATTAGAAGGTTAGCCCCACCCTCAGCATTAGAAGGTTATGTCAAATTATGAAATTAGTCATCATGTCTGAATGATACACATGATTCCATAACTAGGGCTAGGCAATAACATTTTCTTATTATATGAATGAAATTCATTAAGAACACCAAGTAGGAGCAAAACTTCAGATAATTCACGAGAAGAAATTTATTAATTCAATGGGTAGCCATTCTGTCAACAATAATGACACGTCACATCTCAGCCCAAGTAAAGTTAATGTTGATTGAAATGACAGGAAAAAAAGTAACTTTCAAGGAGTATACAAGCCATTTCTACTGGAAGCTTTCCGTACATGGCAATGCCAAACAGTCCACTTGGTGACTCCATCAGGTGTGAACAAGTATTAACTAAAGATTCAGGGGTTCTGGGTGCCATATTGTAAATGACTTAACAGAATCAGGGGTTCTTGAAGTTAGAGGAAATCACTTACAAATCAATGTCAATTTCTTCATCAGCCTCGGATAAATCCAGAAGCTGCATAACAGGATCTTGATCATACAGAAACTTCAAGAACACGACAACAAGTTCACTGTCGAAATTCATACAAGTAAATAGGGATTCACCATAAGGACTGAACCTGATGGACAAAAGTCAGACAAACCTATTGTATGTTAAAAGTTGATCGCTTGGCTCTGACATAAGTTGCTTTATACATTTCAGAAGCCAGCTGAAGAAATTTGCAAACTGAAAGAGAGACAAAACCAAAACCAAAAGCTTCAGCAACATGCACATAATCAACCAATATAAAATGCTTACACCGCTGGCTCAATATTCCGAGCTTCACTAGATTTCAGTGGTCACACTGGCAATATTTTCATTTTGAAACAACAAAGAATGCATGTCTTCAGTGTAGTATGTGCGAAATTGAAAAGGTATCAACAAACCCTAAGTTGTCAAGGTGCAGGAAGCAAAGATAAAAAAAAGCCATGCAATTTCTCTCTGGCCCTTCAAATACATGATGATATCAACAAACAACAATGTGATACTGTCAGTATTTCATCATGATCTTAAAAGGTGCAAAATGGAACTTTGTTAAACAGGTTCAAGTCATGTGCAAATGCCTGGCTAACAGTCTCTTCTTCAAAATCCCAACAAAACAGCTCATATTTCAAATATATAATGCTATTCGACTTAGAATAATATGTCATTCTGAGCACACAAGATCTTGTGTCTTATATCCACAAGTAGTTCAATTCCATGTTTAAAATTTAGGAATTTAGTGTGACTAAAGACATGCACGATGAGAGACGGGCAGGATTTTAGAAAATAGTAGAAAACAGGAGGTATCAAGAAATGAAGAGAAATCATAACAAAGATTGTAACAGGCTACCTGCTGCACAACAGATGAGAGCACCCTTATGAATCGCTCAACCTGTACAAGCAGCATTCCAGCCTTTTCTACTGCATTGTCCACTAGTGTCTCATCCAAACCAATACCCAGGTAACGAGAGCGCCATCTCGAAAGACCCCTGAGCTCACCCATTCTAAAGCCAATAATTTCTACAGCAGGCTGCTAGGTAAATAACAATGTAAATAACAATAAGTCAATTAGTTAACCCCACAAGTCGAATATCCTCTCTAATCAAGGAAACTGACACACTCATGAGGGATAAAGATAACATCGAACATATAAGTTAAATGCTAAACAGCAATAGGAACCATCGATGTTAAAATTTTATGAAAGAAAATGTTTCACGCAGCAAATGGCCATTACAAGCCATCCTTATCTTTCAACTGCTAACTGTGTTTGAATTACACATCATACGCTAGATTCTCTGACAAAGAAAAATCATTAAGAAAATGGAGCCTAGTCTGCCATCCAATTCATGCAAGCAGGCTGGAAGTTTGGAATGTTTGTGTGAAATGATCAAGTCCGAAAATGGAGCCTAGTCTACCATCCAATTCATGCAAGCAGGCTGGAAGTTTGGAATGTTCGTGTGAAATGATCAAGTCCTGCCCAAAGTGGCTGTGTGTGTGTGAAGGGGAAGGACACAAGAGAGAGAGAGAGAGAGAGAGAGAGAGAGAGAGAGAGAGAGAGAGAGAGAGAGATCTTATTTATGTGATAGTTGTGGGCTATAAACACAGCTGACAGGAATTGCTGATGTTTTTAAGGAGACAAAGCCCCAGCCCTTGTGCTGTTAGCTTGGGCAAGGGTAACTTCTTTACAACATTCAAATATCAAACTACATCTCTATCCCATAGCTTACACTTTTTGATTAGTTAGTTTTGGTCCCACAAAATTTTATGTGGAATTAGAGCAGGAGGTTTCAGGCTTAAAACTCACCTTGCTACCTATTTACCTCCCCAATTATCAAATATCTATCCTTCAATCTAAGGCCAAGTCTTAGCCTACGTGAGAGGGGGAGCATTATAGTAATTAAGTACCACATCTTTATTTGATAGGTAATCTTTTAGATGACTTGGCAATTGTTCCACAAAATTCTACACTGTCGTGAATGCACATTTTGAGTAAACAACAGGAGAAAGGAGCCCCAAAGCATTGATTGACAGACCATGGAGATAAAGAAAGTTCATAAACTTTCAAAAGAAAAAAATAGGCAGGTTCCTACAAAAGAAATAAATTATACAGGAGCTGTAAAGGATAGATATTTGGATAACCGCCATATTTTTTTGGCATTGTGGGGGCAGTTCTTTAGACAGTAAGTCCTTTTTTGAATTATCTTAGATAAATACAAGCTTATGGGTGGTAATTTGTATAGAAGACGAACCCCATGATGCTCTTCAATAGAATTACATATCAAAAAAGTAAAAAGAAGAGAGTCTATAACTTTAAAGAAACTAACAGGAAACATTATTTCTCACCATAGTAATAATCAACAAGAATGCGCAGTGTAGAAGAGAGTCCTGAACCCAGGAGAAGCAAGGAACCGATCTAATTAGCAACAGCCCTACAGTGTGCATGTGCAAGTGCAGACACCTGTGCAAGCACATGATCGCATGCATGTGCTTGGGCAATGCACATGTTAACAACACACAAAATTGCCCACATGTATGGAAAGAGATCTGGCAGAGAAGATATTGGCAATATATTTTCTTATAGATGATAAAGGATTTTAATTAAAGAAAATGTTCTAACGCATCAGTATACAAGAATAAAACAAAAGAAAAACAAACAAAAATAAAACATCAGAAGACCATATGAAATCAGAACATGATGTCCAAAGCCATTTAAAAGGTACACCACCAAAACTACCCAAGATTTCAAACTCCACTATTTTGTTGCTTTCCTTCCAAAGGCACCACATGCGATAAAGGTGTGGTGCTACAAGACTTCTTAGAAATTGATCCTCCTAAATAGGCATTACAACAACTAAAAAGCTGGATGGCATGTCTAGGCAAGGAAATGATCATTTGGGATATTGAGTTTGTGAGACAAGCCCAAGATTGGGAGTTTTTAACATCTCTTTTAATGTATTATATTCCAAGAATTCCGTTGCCTATGAGGATGCATTTGTGTGGAACGATGAAAAAGATGGAATCTTTCCAGTAAAGTCTCACTACAAGCTGCTCAGTAGGGAGGAAGTTGGTGGTACAACGGATTTTCCTCAAAAAGTGACTTGGAAAGTGAGGGTTCTGATTAGAGTTTGGAAAGTAAGGGTTCTGATTAAAGTTTATCTATTTGCCTGGAAAACAACTTGGGAATGAATCCTCACTTTAGATAACCTACAACAAAGAAGCAAATACTGGTTAATAGGTGTTTCCTCCGCAAGGATGAGGCAGAATCCATGCAGCATCTCCTCCTTCACTGTTCATGGACAAGAGTGGTTTGGACAGTTTCCTATGCTTGCACCAAATTATCTTTGGGTTATTGGAGCCTTTAGGAGCAAGAACTCTGGGCTTGGCAGCGCATTCGTTTACAGTGCCACAAGAAAAGAAGGATTAACTCAATTCCTCTATCTGTTTTTAGGCTCATTTGGAAGGAGCTAAACAAGAGAGCTTTTGATGGAGAGAGATCTTCCATTTGTTGAAATTTGGCTTAAAGTCGTACACTTTTGGTATAGTGGAGACTGCATATGGATGTAAATGACTTGATTAATATGGTCGATGATGTATCTTGTATTTGAGCTTACTTTTGGTTTTGAGAGTTGTTCTGTACATGGCTTTAATTTTTGGGCTCTAATCTTATATGGGTTTGCAACCCATTGGTGTCCTATGGTTGAACTTTTGATCTATTAAAAGAAACTTATTCTTTTCTGAGGATTTTTAAGTTATTCCAACTATCTTATATCATAACATTGTATGTAATCATGTAGTTTCAAGTACAAATACTAACATCTCACATATGATTTTGTGCTAGTCAGCATAACCATCATCCATGTAGCATGTTTTTATTGAGCACAAAAACGCTCCATTAACTCACAGTTGCGGTTCCTTTTATGAGTTATCGTGACAAAAGGGTGCCTCTACAACCTAAAGTCAAGATCCAAAAAGCTCAAGAGAAACTCTGGATCCAAAGAGATACCAACACATTCCCAAAACGGAACAATACTACGGATACAAAGACCAGCATACAAAACTCGTTTGAAGTGGTAAAATCCAAGCATTTAGGCAAGTGTATTACAGACATCTAATACTAATCTATTTCACATGTGAGTAAGTAAACCATTTTCATTTATTAGGACATAACATCTTTAGCATTACTCTGCCAAAAGATGGTGCTTAGTTAAAAAAATGGCAACCTAATTGGAAAAGTTTGAAAAAAATATAAACTAATGAATTCTCACATCTAAGTACATGAACAATTTGTTGTGGACAGAGGCTCTCATAACCAAGTTAAGCATCACAGATGAGCTCAATGTTGGCTCAATTCACTATCATCTGAGCACCCGCCAGTTATTTTATCTGCTCATTGTCTTCCGATAACTGAGTTTTCATTCTCAATTTTAGCTTGTTGACAGTAATAATAACATAAGAAAGCAGAGTTCAATTACTACAGCAAGTCCAACGAGTGGAATTGGTAGTATAAATAAGTCTTAACTTCTCCTAGGCTCAAATAGGGCTATGAGTAAGTAAAAAGAGTTGAATATGATTTATTAATATAAAGATTGACTCCCGCAATTATGAGGGATATGTATTAAGATTGAAGTGGGCAATAAAGTTTTTTCCTTTTGAAACAGAGAACATATATCTATACCTGTTAATTATAACATAAATGCATAAAAATTTCCATACCCATACCTCCATTTACAGTATTCTGAAAGCCCAAACTCAGATCAAGTTCATATTCAAACCAATGATTATGACCTATAATTTTTATTATACACTTATAGTAGAGATTGCCAACTTGTTAAATCAGAATCAAATCAGATTTTACCTCACACTTTCCAGCCACTCAATGTAGGTAATCCATATCATTGCATATGATAGGTTCATATAAGAATTCAACATCAGGATGTTCTGAAAGATATGGTGTCTCAAAATGTGTGAAGCGTAACTTACTATAACAAATTCCTACATCTATCTGATCACCATTTAAGACTGTTCTGTGTGATGCTTAAAACTCAATAATTTATCAGAGAAAGGCCAAATACAAAGGTAATAACGTGCACCTGCAGATGATTGAGGACAACCAGCTGAAGCTCTTTTCCAGCACCACAGACAACTTTTGATACACGCTTCATACCCTATCATTGAACAAACTAGCAGACTAAGATTATGAAAACCAACCAAAAAGAACATAAGTCCTATAGTGACACCGGAACTTAAAAAAACCAGCCGTACCACTTCACCCAGAGAATTAACAAGAAACTGATGGACTGCAGGATTGGTCCTAGCACCACCTAGAAGACTCAAAAATTCCTCCTGAGGAGAAGAGTCAAGACCTAGATAAGCAAACAAGAACAGTTAAATGAAGAACAATGAAAAGCCATCTACTGCTTTGTATTAACAGGACCACTAACCATGATCATTAATAAGGCTTGTTAACAAATCAAACTTCTCATGAAATATGTTCATGGCATCAGCCCACTGCTTGTGCATGACTGATAATGATGTCCGGACGACATGAAGTAAATCTTCAATGTTGGAAGCCTGTTGAGCAACTTGATGAAGTTCATTTTTACTGCAGACAGGAAGAGATTGAGAATCTAAGGAGGCATTCGGCAGATAAAGATTCTCAGATATCTATTCTCATTTCATTTGAGAATGCAAACGGTCCAGAAAATGTGTTTGGTAACACTTCGAAAACAGTTGAAAGGAAAACTATTATTAAAATCGAAATTAGAAACTGAAGACAACTTTTCAGCGTTCACATTCCACGTGCAAACATGGAGATTTGAAATAAATAAGCCTCTTTTCTTATTGCGATGGAACACGAGCAAATTCTGACAATTCTCATCCTTACAACATACATCATTAAACAAGTTTTCTGTGATAAAACATCGAAAACAGTTTCCATAAAAACGAAAACAAAAAATGTTATCAAAAACTTGGCAGGCCTCTAATTGTAGAGAACAAAAATGTTCTGTGAATCATGCAACAAAGTTCAAAATTTTGCAAGAGTAACTCCTGCAATTTTGTCCCACCACTTTCAACATTCGAACGACGTTGATTTCTAGAGGTTTCTACGGAAAGATGGTATGATACTTGAAGGTCGGGTGAAAACCTTATCAAGCATGAAAAAAATCATTCAGGCTACGAAGTATGAGGCATCATGTAGTTCAGCTTATGGTGACTCTTGAACATCAACTTGGGCATTTAAAATTATCAGAAGGAAAATTCTTCTATCATGCAAAGTGTAGGTTAAATTCCAAGAAAAATGCCTCAAAATTGCTCCAGGTTAACCATCAGTTTCGTTTTAAGGTTGACAATAATATCCTGAGTTAATATGAGTTTTACTTTCTGTAAAACCAAACAAAATTGATACCTCTGAAACAAATATCAGTGCACATGAACAATTGTAATATAATTATAATATGGAGTCCAATTACTGCTGCACAAACTTAAAAGAGAGAGAGAGAGAGGGAGGGAGAGAGAGAGAGAAGAGAAGTTTCACCTAAAATATGAATAACACTAAATGCAAGTGCAATTTTACCTCTTTTGGAATATTGAAGTATCAAGCACTAAGCAATGAAAGCCATGCGTACTATCTCCAACTGTTTGACACCCTCTTGATTCAACAATGTCTTCAACAAGTTCTCCTGAGCATGCAACCATCAAATGACAAAGATCCTTGGATAAAGCCACCTAATGATAACAATTACATGGCAGTTAGCTTGCTCTGGTGAAACATCCGACATGATATCTGGAATAATCCAATCACAGGAATAAACTTACAGTAGGTACATTTGAAGTTTAGAAAAAAAGTCTGCATCTTACATCTATAAAATATTATCCAAGCTGTTTGATATTTTCTGTGTCAGGCTGTTTGACATTTTTATAGAAACATGTTTAGTTACCACTGAGCTTTTACTCAATAGTTTCTCTATCAAATTCCAATAAGGTGTTCATGAGAAGACAATGTATCTGATGACTATAACTTAAATGTCACAAAGTGAATGAAATTCTTTGCTGGTCACCAAAGCATTTTGAGCAAGAAAATATGCACAATTCACAGTAATTTTTTGTTTCATTTAGTCTAGGTTCCTTTGTTTAACTTTAAGTTTAGCTTGATCACCAATTGTTCAAAAAGTGTCTCTTAAGGTTTATTTTGTATTTTTCTTTTCCTAATGCATGGGAAAAACCAAAGAAAAGACAATTTAACATATCGTGAAGTTGCAATATATTGGTTGACTAATTAGGAAGGAAAATAAAATTAGTCCCAGCAGAGCAAAATGGCCTCCTATCATTAACCCATTAGTTGAAGAAACATGGAGGCTCTTGAGAGGCAACTATGTTAGTCAGTGTACCTTCCTCACAGATGCATTCAGAAGTCGGCAAACGGTGTCTCTGTCCTTGGTTGTCATAGGAATATCACATTCATGTATATTCTGGTGCACATTCCCATGCATTACGGCAATCACATAGCAAGAAGCAATAAGCGACTGATTATCGAACTGAAAATAGCGAACTCAATATAACAAAGCAACTATACAAATAAAGTCGAAACAGAGAGTTAAAAAAGCTTCCAAACTAAAATAACTAGTGGAAAGTGGAACTGTGCTATTTCTACAAGGTCAACTTAAAGATAACCAAGCACCATAACATTCATTTTTAGGTCAGGTCAATGATGGAACTAGAAAACAGAGAGAAGCAACAACTTAAGCAAAAAATGTAAACTTCATGGGCAACAGCACAAGTGCAGTGTAGGTACTGATTCGACTTTTCTGAAGGCCTTTAATGCACTTACCTCAACACCAGACTACAGAATATCTACATCACATTGCAACTTGGAAGGCTTTAAATTAGCAGTTCCACATTGTGTTTCCACAAAAACTTAGTATTCCTGCCACTGGCATCTTTTAAATTAGCAGGTCCACATTATATATATATATAATAAAAAAAGACAACCCAGAAGCTCGACAATGAGCTAAATGAGCTACATCAATTTTCATAACAAGTGATTTCCATCAAACATGTTTAATTTTACATCTAAAATATCTCATCTTAAGGTGAAAATTACCTGTTTAGGTAGTCAACCGAGTCAAGAAATTGTGATCAAATCGTCATTGACAATTCACAAACTTGTATATAGATCTGAAAAACCTCCCATTAGGAAACCATACGCCACACTTATAGATCTGGTGAAAGGCAGTGGGCCCTAGGAAGTACATTTGGGAAAGTCCCAACAAGGAATTGTAACTATAAGGACTGGCTCCATGTTACTAAAGAGACAACTGATAGGAACCTAAATGATACTGATTAGGACAATTCTTCAGCATGCATTTCTAGACTAATCAAATGTCTGTTAAGAAGTTCATCATGTTTTCACGTTGAAACAGTACTAAACCCAAACGTGCACAAAAGTTCAGAGTACCCAAAAGTCTAAATCTTCTAATAGCTGCACACCCACAGAGAGAATTTTCTACACACAAGCATACACTCTCATAGAACACTTTCCCCAACCGACGGTCGTATAGGCTCTCTCAATCTCCCTAAAAAGGAGCAGATACTCAAGAGTCTAAAACAACAGCAGAAAGTCTGCACAGCAGGCTAACCCAGACAGACCCCAAATTCTCCTTTAGGTGCTTCAACTGCAATAGACAGAAGGAGCACTCAGGGCAAACAACAAAAGCTTTGGATAATTGTGCTGTATCGAAGTTGGAGGTGTCATCTCTAAAGTGACCTATGGAAGTGAAATCTAGAAGTTTTACAAGAATAACTTCACCTAGTATAGTTGTTTAATTAACCAGCCCATTACTTTCAGGCAATACTGATTTCTGCCATCAGATCCATTTATTAAGAAAGACTGCTCTATGCAAGCGAGAAAGGAAAGTAGTCATTGACTGAATCTGACAGACTATACTGCTAAATACTTGATCTGAACAGACAGGAGGCTTACAACATTTCCGATTGGAAAGACACCAAATATACTGAAGCACAAAACCCCATCTTTATCTCCACTGCAAAGGATATTGAAACATTGCTTTGAAGAATTTGAGAGCTCTACGAATGAATCTTGACCATCGTCAGTTAAACCAGTTTCTCCAGATACTAGTCCAGGCATGCGAGGAACTCTTGGAGCTGGAGGGAAGAAACGAGTAGTGCGATCTTCAAATGCCAAAGAGTTGCCAGAAGTGTCCTATTAAAAAATGGATAATTATCATTCCAATGGGGAAAAAAACAAGAAGAAGAAGATATATATACATATATATAACAAGAGATTAAAGTTAAGGAGTCAACAATCAGCAAATCAACAACTCACAGCTGACACCAAACATAAGTTTTCAAAAAACCTTCCATAGATACATATTGAAGCTGTTGAATATGATTCTAAGTTTGAAAAAAGAAATATTTTAGTAAATCAGACTAAAATAACTACTTAACTGCAAACAAAGCATTAGATAGAACATGAAAGGTATGAACAATAAAATATTGTCTGTCAAGAGTCAAGATCAAGAAGTAAGATGAACTTTCTTAAGTTGAAAGATGCATACTCTATTCACTTGGGCATCCTCCTCCCAATATAGACACACCACAGCTGCTGCATGGGACTTCAAGCTTCTTAACAGTTTTCCATTCTGCTTAATATTTATACCGAGTTAGAAATAAATATACCACAGTACATATAACTTCTGCAAGCACTAGCATATAAAAAGCAGCACAATGCATATCCACGGTTCCATAAAGACGGCTAGATTGGTAAGATAACATTCATATGTAAAATAAGTTCTTCAAGAGCAAAACATAATCCATGAAGTGGATAATGATTAGTAAATCGGTAGACGGCTTAAAGAAACCTTTTGACAGCAGCATCAACCAAGTTCTGAGCAATTGTATCCATGACCAAACAGCTAGCTTAATGACATAACCGGTAATCTATGAACTTTTCCACCCTCAAGCACAATTGAGGCACGTACTGTCATTTAGGTATCACCCGAACTATTACCTTCCTAATATGACTGAACTGGACATATGTCACTTTAAATAATAGAAAGAAACTATTAATTTGATGAAAATGAGCGCGTCATGCATGACTGCTTCTATATGCTGTCTCGGTCATGTTTGGATTGGAATGAACCATTCAATCTAATTAGTTAAATTGATATATATAAGACACGAGATATCATCTAAACCGAGGACTTTGTAAGTTTACGGCTATTCTTTTTAAAAATTATATGACATTGACGAAGATATGCATATTGCATGTATTGTACAAGTTATAAATGCTGTGTCAGTAATGCTTGGATTGGAATGAACTATTCACTTTAATTAGTTAAATGGGTTATTCATCTCTCGCCGTTTGTTGACCTAGATAAAAAAGAGGGCATGTTCAAAAAGAGTGTTCTAATGAGATCTATTAAGCTTTTCATGCTCAGATTGACATATCTAGCAGTCCACTGTTAATTTTACATTGGCAGACAAGACTCATAAACATGGATTGCCATCTCCATTAGCAGCTATACGTTTGTTGAGCAAGCTTGCTGCTTGCAATGCATCATGCAGCTTTTGAGCAATTCAGAATCTTTTGCAAGAGAGACTAGAGGAGAACACATTCTGATGAAATGGGATTGTTGCAGGAAGATTCCCAGTTGAAAAGTTGTGAGGGTAACATTAAAGTAATAACATAGAAAACTTACTTCAACATCATGCAGTGAAACTGTACCATCTTCTAGTCCGAAGACAACAACTTTGCCATCAGGACGCCAGCATAATGATGTTATACATTTACCTGGAGTACATTAGAATAAATAAGATAATCCAGTATAACGACATACAATGGAATGTGCAAAGAAAAGTGATTTCATAAACAACAACAACAACAACCAAAAAATGGAAAAAAAAAATTAGAAGGAGAGAGGATGAATAATTTGTTCACCATAAATTAATAGACAAAAAGGAAAGACAGAGAACACACAAAAACCGAGAAAATGATAAATAAAATCTGGGAAGTGATGCAAACATCATAACAGTAAATAGTATATCCGAAAGGGATATTGGTAGCTTGACATGGATTTCTTTGGGCTAGTAGATCATCTAAAGCTAGGGAATCTACATTTTTTTGGCAGCTTTCAATCTATTATCTCAATCCAAAAACAAATCTTATTGCTCAGCTTTGGAACCTTGAGGTGGAGTGGATCAATGAAAGCATACTTCAAGGAAGGATCACAAGTGTACAAGTATCTACAACTTAACATCTCAACAGAAACCACTCAAGGATTAGTTCAAGAAGCACTCAACTATGTTTTTCATATCCAAAAGGCAATATGATGCGCGAAGCATTCAGATGTTACCTCCTATCTAAATTATTCAAGTGAGAATAGATTGAAAAACCACCAAGGCTACGCATCTAATCCTAAGCTCTTACAAATTCGAATTACCAAAAGATAAAGTCATATAAGAACTTAACATACTTGGATGCAGCTCCCCCTACCCTCCTAGTCTCTTCGCTTTCTCCAACTCCTCCCTCCATGTATACATGTATGCAGCATAGCTTGAGATATATCCTATTCACAAGTAAGTTAAATTCCCAACAACAAACTTGATTAATTAAATTGATGTAACGAAATGCCCCTCGTAATCAGAAGAAGATAAATTAACTTCAAGTAATGCAAAATGTGCAAAACTTTCCATATTAGACTCTAAATTTTAGCATTACAAAATATGAAAAACTTCCCAGCCTAAACTAAATCTCTCCTTGTAGGGAACGCTCAGTAGAAGAATAGGAAGAAGCAGAGCCAGAAGTGATATTACATCGTGAGAGTCACCAACAGAAATTGAAGGAAAACTATATAGCTGCGTGACGACATTGAGATGGTATTTTGCAGGGGTTAAACCTGCCAACTCCAAGTGGGCATCAAGCATTTCTACATCTGACATAACTAGTCTATCTAGCATAAACAACATCCCCTCCAATTTGAGTTCTTTATCTTCATGAACACTTTGACTGGTGCAGCGTGAAAAGGGCAACAAGATAGCAGTACAAGAGTCGGGTACACTCCCGGTTGGTCTAAATGATTGTCACTTATGTTATGGAAATCTCCTAAGGCACCACTATTGTCTAGAAGTTTATAGGAATCTGTCGCATCTGTAAATAAAAATCGCTTTATTCAACTAGTATCAGCTTGGGATTTTTTATTTGCAACTACGTCATATCCACATTTTCCCTCCCATTACCATCATTCACTCTTCATTTTCATGTAAAACACCAACTCCTTTGTTCGAAATCACATCCTCATTTAGACTTTCAAGCACTACACCTCTATATTGACCAAATCTCCATCAAACGCAATTTGAACTGGATTGGCAATTGAAGTGATTTTTTTGGGGAAAAGGATCGTGGCACATTTAAGGAAAAGCAAAGGGGGAATAAGGCCAACGACTCAAAGGGCAAACACCAAGCCATCGTTGAAGAAAAGAACACGCTGAATAAAAAATAAAAAATAAAACGAGGAGAACTTTCTGGAGTCGAAGCAATTACCAGGAGAGATTGTCCACAGCCTCTGCCAATTGAAGCGATGAAGCACCACCTTCGAGTCCTCCGTGACCATCGCCAGCAAATCCTTCTCCGGATTCCACTCCGCCATCTTCACCTGCCAATCGCAAGAAATCGAGCCTAAACCTCACACAAAACCGAATGGAAAAACAATCGAATAGACCCGCCCATTATTAGGTCGCAAAAGAAGGCCGAAACGGGAGCCGAACCTGAGAAGCCAGCGGCTTGTCGAACTGAAGCTGAAAGGGAAGCACGTGCCGCGACCCTTGGTCGGTCTCCATAGCGGAAAAAGATCGGGGAGCAGCCAAAGCGTCCGGTGGCAAATGCGAACTGAGAGGGAGAGCCAATGGCGGAGGGTAGAGCCCGAAAACCCTAGAAGAAAGCCTGTTGGAAGAGAAGACCGAGGGAGTAAGGAAGTGCGCTAGAGCCTGAGAATTTTGCAGAGAAGATTGCGGGGGAGGAAGAACAGGCGGGAGAGAGACAACGAGGAAGAGGAGAGAGAGAGAGAGAGGATACGGGCCGAGCCGGGCCGGATTGGGCCATAAGTCGGGCTAAACTTCCTCTCCGGGGTCGTTCATCATACGAAAAATAACGTAAGAGATGACCCAACGGGCCGCTAGGGCCTCGAAGGGTCCAGACCACTTTCGATAACTTCGAGTAGAGATTAAACCGAACGGGGTTTGGTTCGGGCATTTCGTCGAACGTTTAAAGCGCGCTGGCGGAAAGTGGGGAAAAACCGAGTACCAACTCGCGCGCCGGGACTCGCAATAATAATCAACAAGCAGTAATGATCCAAACAGCAGCGCACAGACGAATGGGGCCGGTGCTCGCGCGATATTAGTCTTCCAATATGTTTCAACTTCATGATATGGAAAATTGTCTTTTCTTTAGTTTTTTTCCATGCATTAGGAAACAAAAAATACAAGTAAACCTTAAGAGACATTTTTTGAATGATGGTGATCATGTTAAACTTAAAGTTATACAAAAGAATCTAGACTAAATTTAACAAAAATTATTGGACCCACGTTGTTGCTTTTGGCCTATTTCAGCGTTTAGTTTATCATGCCTTAGTTATTTAAGATTGCATGCTCTCATGGACTTCATGCATTGGTGTGACACTTTTATGGGATTGGAAAGCGGAAGGAAATGCTTTTAAAGGGGATGATTCAATGGATATTAGGGCTAGTTATTAGTGCAGTCTTGTGGGTAGAAGGTTGAGGGCTTTAATTGATCAACCATATTTTATATTCTATTTTAATTATTTAATTAGAAACAAGAGAGTAAATTTATTTACTAAGAATGTTTTCAAAAGTAACTGTGTATGCCCTTACAGGACTCACATAAATGGCAATGTTCCTCTACTCATGTGTCACATTGATCTTAGACATTAATGTGATGAAAATTGTCTATGCTACAAAATTGAGATGTGGATAGATGTTTATTTGTTTGTATATGTTAGGCATACTTATCGTCAATTTCTAAAGTTCGTTGCATGTTATAAATGAGTCTTTGATTGCCCATAGTTTCTGCTCAAAATGCCTTGGTTGGCCTTGCTAGATTCGGGGAGGGGGGCCTCGCCTTAGCAGGGCATGGCTAACGTTTGCCCTCGCCCAAGCGTGGCTTGATAAGGCCGACCCTCCCCGACCATGGTCGTGGTGATGATTGGCAATGGCCATTGGAGAAAACAAAAGGGAAAGGAAAAAAAGAAAAAAAAAAATTCAATAAATTCAAAAAAATTATTAAAAATTTATTGAAAATGTCCATTTTAGTGCCAATTGCCCGATCGGCATTCATGTCAACAATTTCTAGCTTAAATTGGCTTGATGAACTAAATTGGTATCAATGTGAAAAATGTTTAAGGCTAAATTGATTCAATAGAAAAGTTTAGAAGCGAATTGGTACCGATACAATATGTTTATGACTTTTTCGATACTTTTTCCCTCAATAAGTGGTATCAAAGCTAGACGGTCAAGGATTGACTAGACTTCGCTCAAGTCCTTGTCCATCTGCAGTCAAGGTGAGCAATGATGTGATCGAGAAGATTTTGATAGGTGGCTGTATTCCTAAGCACTTACACTTAATCGAGCAACTTGAAGAAACTTGAAGCTAACTTTACCTAAGCATTTTCGAAGCCAGAGGATATCTTTCAAAAAGAGGGTTGTTATTGCCGACATCAAACCTTTCAAATTGAGCAGATTGAGCAAACTTCACAAACCGAGTGGGAACCGAGTCGATCGCCCGTTAACTCATGAAAGAATGACGACCAAGAGCTGAACTTGATAAGCCATTGGTTTGTTGAACTGAAGTTGAAACGGAAGCATGCGTTGCAATCCTTCATAAACCTCCATAGCTAAAAAGCTCTGCGATCAGTTGAAAAACGTAGCGCCAGGCCTAGAACAATTTGCAAGGAGTGTAAAGAAGTGTCGATGGAAAATGTGAACGGAAAGAGAGCTTGTGAAGGTTAGAGCTCGTAAAACCAAAAGTAAGGCTTGAGGCTAATTAGGAAAGAATAGAGCTTAAGAGTGAGTCGAGGAATGGAAGATCAAGAGAGTAAGAAAGTCCACTAGAGTCCGAAAATCATGCAGAGAAAATTGCAGAAGAGGAGCAGCCGAGAGAGAAAAATAAGAGACACGGACATGATTACTAGAGCGAAAGCGGACTCATTTGATTGACGGGTGAGCCGAGTGGTTCAGCTCATGCCATATGTCGAGATGGAACTTGTTGTCCAGGCTCATTTATCATGAAGAAAAGTATGCATTTTCGAAACGGGCTGGGTTACCAAAGTGTTGGGTTAACTTGTAACCATAGTGGCCACCTTTCTTATGCATCCGTTATCAAATTGATCAAAATCATAATGAATTGGAAACTATATAAGCAAATTTCATTAAATTTAAATTAATGGAGAGATGATATTGAACATTTTTATATATCTTATGATTTAGATTAAACATTAAAAAATCAAAAGTTTATTAATGATATTGCACCTTTGACTAAAATTTATGGACCATTTATGTCTTTTTTTCTTTTGTTGGAGCTAATTATGTGTTACAAAGCTAAAGCAATATCAATTGAACTTTAATATCCCACTAGAAGCACGGTCTCAAATGCGTATCAATTGGGCTCTAGTGACCTTGTTCTTCACACCAAAAACATTTTATACTCCGATAGTATATTAGGTAACAATTCACTAAGAACTAATCCAATCCACAATCAATTTCTTCCCCAAAATTAAGCTAGCCAAACTGGACTCAACCCCAGCAACAACTAGCTGTGTATTCCAGGACTGGACCTCAAAATAAGTAAATATAATACTGAAATGTTAAAAAAACAAGGCAACAATAATACCAAAATTTTTATGTGGAAAATCCAATGCGAGAAAAAACCACGAGCTACTCAAAAACTTAGTAACATTGACAATACAACAATATTTGATCATTATTAAGGTGGATTAATACAAATAGAACATGAAACCTTAACCACAATTGGAGAAAATGAGAGACAACTTGGAGAAAGCTTTCGACGAATGAGAGACAACTTGGAGAAAGCTTTCGACGAACAAAATTGATCAACTTATAGATCTCCGAACAACATTCTGAAAATTGAGCCAATTCCAAGGATGTTAGGCCTCGAATATGGACCAAAAAGTCGTTGCCCCTTTTTATCTTCTTCTCGTGCGTTTTTCTCGAGGAGCTGTCTCTCTCTCCCTTCTCTTCACTCCACAAACAGCCCCTCTCTCTCTCTCTCTCTCTCTCTCTTTTTGCTTTTTGACTGTTTGCATTTTTTCTTTTTCTTTGATGTTATGTTCGCTGAACCCCACAAAGAGACGGCCCAGCCAACAATCCTCCATCACTCTAATGGCAAAATCAATAGGAACAACATCAAAGAAAAAGAAAAAAGTCAAAAAGTCAGAAAGCAAAAAAAAACAAAAAAATCCCAGCGCAAGTTGTGGCCATCTCTTTGTGGAACTCGGATTTATCAATAATATGAGATTGAAGATAGAAAATTGATACAAATTGTATTAGCGTATCTAGATAATTTTGGAATGGTTTTGAGTGGCTTGCATCTAATGATATTTAGATATTCCAAAAACTCCAACCTATCGAGACCTTGAATTTCGATCAATTTTTAACATTCATTAGCATTCAATATCTTGAGACTCTTGGAATTTGGAAGGAGGAGCCTTTCAATTGAAGTGCGCCTAGAGATATCCGGTCTTTCCAAGAACTCCAACCTATTGAGGCCTTGAATTTTGGCTAATTTCTTGCACTAATTAACAAATGATATCATTAGACTCCGGATTTTGGAAGCTATAGCCTTTACATTGAAGTGCACTCTTTGATATTTAGCCATTACAAATACTCTAACCTATCAAGGCCTTGAATTTCGGCTAAGTTCTTGCACGAATTAGCATTTAATATAAGGACAAAATAGCTTTGTTTACTAATTTTTCTTCGGATGGTATCTCTCTATTCTAGTTCTTTCAACATCTTTCTTCAAAAGGTCCTATGATTTTTCACATGTAAGGAACACAAGGTGTATCATTTAAAGAGTGTGCTCGAGATAATGCACTTGTTCTGCATCGTCATTACAACCATGTTGATCGAGTGCTATGTATTGAGTCTTGCCTTTCTTTTTGATGTCCATAGGCAATACAAGTTGCTTTTTTGGAACGCATACACTATTAAATTATGATGCTAAGTTCCCTCAATATCCTCCATTCGTTTAGATTGTTAGTTTAATAATGATGTTGAGTTACAAACATAGTTCTATAATTACTTAAACAGCAGTAGAAGCAAATTTTATAAGGCTACACGACAGCTATGATAGAGGGTTTTGCCAAAGGTGTTATGAGTGATAGACACAAATCGCCTTCTATTAGTTTCCTATCAATAGTATAGCGTCTCTCCATACTCCAGTAATACTCGTGATCCCAGCCTTCTCTTCTTGTTTCCTCAGTTCTTGAAAATTTTAACTGTAGTCTCTTCAAAATGAGCTCATCTAAGACTGCTCGTGCATAGTTTGATTTAATACGTGGTTTGCACTCGTAGTGGACCAAATACCAATAATTTATTCTGTTGGTAATATTTATCGTTTCATCATATTATCAATTGCCGTTGTCACTATTTCTACACTTATTATGCATCAGGAAAGAATACATTGATGATGTGGAGATTTGGAAATAAATTAATAAAGCAAGTTAATCTCATATAGATTTGGCTAAAGTCGACAAAGAAGCTCTCATAAAGATAATTTATAAACAGAAGAATAGAAATATCACATATGCACATTTTACATGCATACAATCATATATACGATTACCATCTTGGTGCATATGATTGTACACGAAGCTATTACATCTATAAAAAATTTTCCTCTAGATTGGCAATAAATCCTAGAGAATGAATGATAAAATTAAGCAATTTTAGATTCCTATATATCTATATATCATTAAGTTTTTTGGCTACATGATACTCTTGTCAAGAGTACAAAATATAATCTCATAATCTTAAACCTACCATTTAATTGTAGATTTCGAATCTCTATTATTGGAAGATAGTATTTGTTCTTTAATGCCACCTTGGCACTATATATCTAACTAGCCATATTGATTCTAGTAATCCTGGAGATTGACTCTTTCACACGAGTGTATTTTGTACATTGGATTGGATGCATCACTTAATAATGATGCTTGGAGAAGTGAGTCAATTTTAAGTGAGAGATTTCAACATTCAAATGCAAAGTTCGTCAGTTGATTACACCATGTAATCCATTCAACCCGAAAGTACAAACAATCCAAACCTGACAATTGGTGCTCTTATATGCGGAAATAATAAACATATACGCATGAAGCAAAAGTTGGGCACTATAGAATAGTTGTCAAAGCTTGCAGAAATACAATGCAAACAAGTTACTTCCCCCGAGATAGAAGCCATGGGTCGTATTTCTCTGTCGATTCCATTGAGCTCTATAGATAAGTAGTTAGCTTTCACTCGCTTTTTCTCTTCAATAAATGCCTGCCTAGCGTAGAAAAGGCTCATGGCAGGCATAAATTGAAACTCTCCAGGAAGGGTGGAGCCGAAGAGATTTAGCCGGAAAGTCCACGTGCATTGCTTCTCACACTGATGTCTCCTGCAGCTTCGAGTATTAGAGGTCCACGCACGAGCAACATGAGCATTACCACTGCACATTCACAAACAAACGTTCATTCTGAATCAGAGATTTCACCTTCATCGTCGTCGAATATGTAGACCAGGGCCTGTTTTCTTGTAGCCAAAACACAAGCGACGCCTCTACTTGTTGTCGCAAAAAGGAATCAACTTGATTTCACTCCGACGTTTCTATTATTTGGCCATAACTAATGCAATGCTTTGATACCTCTTTTGGGTAAAAGTAATAAGTACAATACTTGCATCACGCTAAAACACGGCGGAAGCAATACATGTGTACCGAAGAGGCCATGGTACGCATGTGAACCATGAATGCCGATAGTATCTATCATCATTAACATGTACATAACAGTTCTTAGTCGATAAATCAAACCGCAATGAACCCTAACATAAGAAAATAATTATTCTTTTTGTGTTTTTCTAGCCACTAATAATTCATCTTTTTTGCACTTTGACCTTTTAATTGATCTAAAATTTATAGGAAAACCTAATACTTTAGTATTTTACTTCTTCAAATGAAAAAAAATATTCTTCTTTGGAGCATAAATTTGGACATTTCCAACCGTTGGAACAAAGATGAAATGGTCCATTAGAGAGGCACAATGATCCTGTGCCAATCATATTTAAACTTAAGAATAGCTTGTAAAGTGGAAACTTAATACGGTGCATGCATAAGATTAATTCAGTTCCACCACTCACCAATGAGATATACTTGATATTGACACTAGCAAGTTTATCAAAAGATGATACAAATAGGAAAGACTATGGGCAACAATAAGTTACCAAACGTCCAAACTGCAAATGGACATGCTAAGAAACTCAAGGAAAGTAGTTTTTTGAGTATACGATTGATGGCATGACAATGAATTGATCCTTAGCTCGATTGTGTGGGCATTGTGAAAAATTCTTACCACTAATTGACAAGGGGGGATTGCAGTATGGGAATGCTACCAACTTCTCATTCTCCATCTCTAGGTGTAAAATAAAGTCCTAGATGTGTAATTTCCCTAGGTTAGTGTTTCGATAGTGAGAATGAGACAACCGAGCAATAGTGTTCTCATAAAATAGAAGCAAAAGTGGCACTACTAATGCATTAGGGTCATCAAATGCACATTTCTTGACATACATACAATGCTCCAACTGTCAAGATATGCTGGAGCTTTTGAAGTTATGGTAAGTGAGAAAGTGAAACATCGTTTAAAATTGGACGCATATAATGGCATGCATATGCACATAGGAGGAAAAACTAAGCTGCTGCCAATACATTATAAGATTAGAGTATATACGGCTGTCAATACCATGGGGTATTACAATGGGCATAGACCACAGAATTTGCCATAGTGACTCACCCTCGCTAGCCATGACCTATGGCTTGGTGGCTAGCAACCATCCATTGGCAAAAAGAAGAAGGAAAAAAAAAGTCAGAAAAATTAATAAAAAATTGTAAACATTATCCACATTGGCAATTTTTGCTCAAAATTTGACTAAATGGATTACAGTAGCATATCCTCAAAAGGTCTAGAACTCAGTTAGCCAAATTTAAAAGTTTATGACTGAATTGATGCAACCGCAATAGGCTTAAGACTTTCTTGGTAATTTCCCCTAACATTGTGTGCCGAGCATCCAATACTCATTTGGCTTGAAAGGATGTCAAGTGTTTCCTCATTTTGAATAGCTAAAACTCACTTTCACTTAGGTGATGCCAAGTGGATATTGACAAGATAATTTTACCACTAAGTAGATATGAAAAGACGTAATAAGCAGGCGGCAACATGTTTCTGTATGCATTTTTATCAATAGGTGACTGGAAGATCACATTAGAAAAGAAGATTGGTTTGGTTAAACTAATATGAGGGCATATTAGGTACTTATCTATATTTGACCCGTCATCATTAATAAGGTTATTTGCTTGTGTATAGATCAGCTTTGTTGCCTTCTTAAGTGACTAATTTTCTTCTCAGTCTCATGTATTAAGTCTTGCCAGTTTGCTGCCATTCCACAGGCAATAAAGCTATTTTTGAACACTCACTGTTAAGACATGATGCTTAGTTATTAAGACATGATGCTAAGTTACCTTGATATTCTCCAATCATTTGGGCAGTTAGTTTGATAATGATGTTGAGTTACAAATAATCATTTGTTCTATTATTACTGAGAATAGTGGCAGAAGTAGATTTTATGAGGCTCTACAATGGCTATTAATAGAAGGTTTAGCCAATGGTATCTGGTGCAATAGACACAAGTCGTCTTCTTAGACATTTCCTATTAATAGCAAAGCTTCTTCCTTAGCCGTACTTCTTTTCCTAGCCTTCTATCCTTGGTCCTCGAAAATTTTAACGCCAATTTCTCCAAAACGAGCTTGTGTTTAATGGGTCATGGAATTTAAAGTTTACATGCGATTTGCACTTGCAGCGAACCTGTTAACAATCATTTATTTTGTTGATAATGTTATTGTCCCATCTAATAATTAATGTTAAATGTCATTATTTCTGCACTTGCATTCGGAAGAATACATTGAAGACGTAAAAGATTTGGAAGGGCTATAAATAAAGGAGGATTTAATTTCAGAGTAAATTCAGCTTAAGTTCCAAAAGAGCTATCATCACGGCAAATAATAAACATAAGAAAAGAAGTATCACAAATGCACATGTTACATTCATGCATACTTTCTCCTGGAGACTGGCAATAATTCCCAGAGAAAGAATACTACAATTAAAGAATTATTGATTCCTGAATGTACATCATTGAATTAAAAGACTCCATGATGCTCTTTATTGAGGATACAAAGTCCATTCACGATATTGTAGACAGAATCTCATGATCTTAAACCTGCCATCTACTTGAGGGCTCCAAATATCTGAGATCGGAATATAGCGTATGTTCTGTAGTTGAGTACACTGCCTGAACCATTCAATCCAAAGTGAGTCAATGACAATGACACGTGGAGAAGCGAGTCATTTTCGGGTGAGAGATTTCAACATACAAAAGCAGAGCTCGTTAGTCAAGTACACTACCTGAACCATTCAACCTGAAGCGTAGATAATCAAAACCAAACATTTGGTTCTCATACACATGCAAATAGTAAGCATATACAGATGAAGCAAAAGCTTGGCACTATCGAGCAGGTCTCAGAGCTTACAGCAATACCATGACGACAGTTACCACTAGATAGAAGCCATGATTCAGCATCTTTCGGTCAATTCTATCCAACTCAATGGATAATCGCTACCTTTCACTCCACTTTTTCTATCGACAAATACCGCCTAGCAGAAAAGGCACATGGCAGGTATAGATTAAGACTTCTCCAGAAAGGGTGAAGTCAAAGAGCTTCAGTCAGAAAGCCCACGCGCATTGCTTCTTACACTGATGTCTGCAGCTTCAAGTATTAGAGGTCCACCCACAGCAGCGACATGAGCATAACCACCACAAACTCTTGAACAGATAGTCATTCTGAATCAGAGATTTCTTCTTCATACTCGTCCAGTATGTAGATCAGGGCCCACTTTCTTGCAGCTAAAACACAAGCCACTTCTCTACTTGCCATTGCCCAAAAAAAAAAAAAAAAATCAACTTGATTTCAGTCCGGTGTTCCTTGAATGTATGGCCATAACCAACATGATGTTTAGATACCTTTGTTGGGGAAAAGTATAAGTACAACACATGCATTATGATAAGACACAGGCAGGAAGCAAACCTTGTGTGCCTAAAGAGCCTACAGCATGCATGTAACTACGAATGCTCTACAGTATCTTGCTACACTAGATACCACGGTAGCATCTATGGTCGTGAACTTGTAAATAGTGCTTCTCAGTCAGCAACTCAGACCGCTATGCAGCTACCATAAGAGAATGATAATTCTTTTGGTATTTGTTTAGCGACTATAAAATCATTTTGCGCTTTGTCCTCTCAATTGATTTAAAATTTAGGGGAAAACCCGATACCACAATTTTTTCTTTTTTTTACTTCTTTTGACTAAAAAATATTCTTCTTTGGAGCATACTTTCGCACTTCTTCAATCTATAGGAACAAATATGAAGTGGTCCAATAAAGAGGCACAATGTCCCTATGCCAGTCACATTTGAACTTAATAGAAGGTTCTAAGTGAAAATGTAGCAAGGAGCATGAACAGGATCAATTCAATTCCATCACCCAGCCAACGAGATAAATTTGTTACTGACACTGGCAAGTTTATCAAACACTGATCCCTAAGGAAAGAGCATGGGCAACAATAAGTTTCCAGACATCCAAAACTGCAAATGGACAAGGCAAGAAGCTCAAAGAAAAAACCTTCAGAACTATACAATTGGCATAGCAATGAATTGATCCTTAGCTTGATGGCATGACAGTGTAAAAATGTTCTTACCACCAACTGACGAGAGGAACTACAGTATGGGGAATGCTGCGAAGCTTCTCATTCTCCATCTCCAGGCGTAAGATATGGTCCTAGATGTGCAGTTTCACTGGATTAGTGTTTCAAAAGTGAGAACAATACAACCAAGCAAAAATATCCTAACAAAATAGAAGTAAAAAGGGCACTGCTAACCCATTAGGGCCATCAAAGGCACATTTCTTAACCTACATACAAGGCTCCAGCTGTCAAGGTATGTTGGAACTTTTTGCAGTTATGGCAAGGCAGAAAATAAAACACCCTTTGAAATTGCAAGGACGTAATGACATTTGTATGCATTATGCACATAGGAGGAAAAACTAAGCTGCTGCTAATCGTGCTGATGAGAAGAGCAGATAAATAATAAATTGGAACGATAAAAAAACAAACATTTTAAAACCAGACAAGTGGTTCAATCAGTCAAACTGGTAGAACCGTGCTCTTCCAGTTCGACCGACTGAACCGATTGCATGTGATGTCATCTGATAGAATGCTCTGCGTATATTAGATTACACACTTTCAGAACAAAAGAAGCCCAGTGAGTCGGCACACACCATAGCATCTTAATAGATTACACACGCTTGATGTCATCTTATAGCATCCTGTTCAATTTTAGATTAGGCCAATATGGTCAATAAATAAATTATCCACCACGAATTGTAGCAAGAAAACACCGGAGCAAATGATTGGCATGCTTGTTAGTTACAAGAGGTTGGAGTGCCAAACCCCAACCCAATTCCAGCACTACTCCTTTTAGTTTTTTTACGGCCCAGATCTGGTCCAGACTAGTTGACAGGTTTGCTGGGTATCAGTTGATAGGTACACCTGGTTATCGGTTGAAGAGGATCAATACCACCGGTTCTTGATCAATACAATTTCTATTGGGAAACCAGACCGGACAGGTCTAGTTCCCCGTCCAACCAGAGCCACTTCTTAAAACTCCGACATGAACAGGAGTCAACAGAAAAGCACAATATGCTACTTTTTTCCTTTTGTCATCAATGTCTTAAATAGTGAATTGTCATGATCAGAATAGAACTCTGGATATCACAAGTAAGAAAACAATATGCAAGCTCCGGATCCAAGCTCTGGATCCAAGAGTTACCTTCAATTGGTACAAATCCCGGTTATTTGCATATGTGGTTCTGCAATATGCACAAATGGAAGGTCACTAGCCTACAGGATCATCATCCCGGCATCTACCAAGTTTTCATGAGTATCATTCATCTTATTTAGCAACATGATCATTTGATGTTCCTGCTTCCAACAGAATATATTAGCCACATTTGCAAATTTTGGCTACAAAATATGATATACAAAGCTTTTACCTCAAATAGAGCCTAATCCACACAACAGTGACCAAGAGAGATGCACAACAAGATCCTTCCAAAGATCTTCCCTTCTTCACATTGCTTGAAACATTCTTAAGTCCACTCACTACCGCTATATGATTTGTTACATCTAAAAAAGACTCCTCAGGTATTTGGAAGGAAATATAATCTGAAGCAAATTCAAAATCATCCTGCAATAACATACAGAGTAATGATTAGCATGAAAAAGCAGTTGGACTATGCACATGTGGATCTCTGGATAATTTTTGTAGTTTCAAATTAAAGGTATATACCCTATACAAGGACCATGAATTGCGAACATATCTGGTGGATGCTGAAACTGACGTAAGAGGGAATTGTAGCAATAAATTCTCACAAAGTATCTATTTCAAAATAGAAGAGAAAGGCATCTGGGCAGCTTCCTTGAAAATGTGATTATCAAATTAGTTTCTAATCAGGAAACATGGAATACAGTATTTCCACACACAAGGATCATAACCTATGATCCTAAACACAGAGCCCAATCCCATAAGATCACCCAACTAAAGCTTCCATATACACTGTCAAGTAATCAAACCTGAGATCAAATATGAAAAACTAGATTATTAGATAGAGGGTAAGTGAAAAGCCATTGTTGAGGACAACCTCCAGAAGACAACCCCTAACCCCCAAAGGTTTCCTTTTCTTTCTCTCCTTCTCTCATTATAGTCTAAAGGTTCTGGCCACTCAGACAAGGAAATGAAAAATATAGGACAACTTTATGCTAATAAGCATTTGGATAGAAATATCCACAGACAAACCCATTAACAGAAGTCCTGAATTAGCCAAACGAAAAATGAATATTTGAGCTCAAATAATTGATGAGTCAAGTAAAACCAAAAGCACAAACTTTTAATTAAAGGATTGCAATGTTTACATAAACAAATTTCGAGCCCAGGTAATATACTCAAACTCTTGTTGATCCACAATTTCACATTTGGTGCATATATCAGCAACGAGGACCAGACTCAAAAGGGAGAAAAGCAATCACTTCAAACAACAAATAACGGCAATGAGTTATCCCGTAGTTCATATTTTGTCCCACTGAGGTAGCATGTGTGAGAACAATTATAAATGGAAAAAGTAGGTATAGGATTAATGTGAAGAATTTACAATGAAAGAGCAATAAACAATACATTCAAGCAAGAACTCCTATTCACGAACAAGATTCCATTACATTTTAGCTTTTTAATTCTTTTGCTAATACCTGCGTTCCATCTATTGAAATTCTTTCACAAGTGTCCTTCGCAAATATTCTCTGTCCCCCAAATCCTCCAAACTGCAGTAATTCTCCGACTCCCTGCATTGTTTGTCTGAGATAAAAATGAGGGCAAGACATCTCACTGATCTGACAAGATATATCAAGGCAGAAAAGCGCAAGGAAATGCATTTGATATTTCGGAATATGAGACCTTCCAATCCAATGAGAAACGATGATCAACCGGTCAATTTCGACCCTTGTTACCATGTGGTTACTTAAAGTAGTGGTGGACCAACAATAACCACAGTTGCAGCCCAGCAAACCACCCTAGCTTAAGTCAACCTCATCTAGTGGAAGTGCACTCAAGTATTTCCTGTTCCAGTTATGGAACAGAATTGGGAGAACCTGTAGGTATTATTGCGGGAATGATCCTAGCTTTCATGCTTTGGTGGGTGTCCGTTAATTAAAAAATGAATATAAGTGAAGATGATAGCAAGATGACCTGAAATGAAGAACTAGCCCCCAAACCAGGAGTCATTTACAATTTCATATTCACAACTTTGCCAACTAATTTGGTCACATTGCCTCAAAGCATGAGTCAGCCGCTAAAGCACATGAAAATAATACTAGGCCTGACAGCATATCATTCTGATATTTAAAGCATGACCAAAAGTAGAGAAAATCACTCACGGATCAATGGTAGTTTCTTCATCAGCCTCAGAAAGATCCAGGAGATGCATAGCGGCATCTTGATCATATAGAAACTTCAAGAACACTACAAAAAGTTCACCATCAAACTCAAAAGAGTATATAGGAATTCACCATGAGGAAGGACCCTGCTTGACAAAAGTTAGACAAACCTATTGTATGTTAAAAGTTGATCACTTGGCTCTGACATCGATTGTTTTATACATTTCAAAAGCCAGCTGAAGAAATTTGCAAACTGAAAGAGAGACGAAAGCAAAAGCTTCAGCAACATGCACATTATTAACCAATGCAATATGCTTTCAATCCCTAAGGCAAATACTACAAGCATGCCACAGGCTCAAGAACTCCATAGGATCCTACCAATATTTTGACCTTGCTCTAGTGGTCACACTATGATTTTTTCATTTTGAAACAAGTAAAATTGCATTTCTTCAGGGTAGCATGCGAGAATTGAGAAGGTACAAACCCCAAGTTGTGTGAGGCATGGGAAGCAAAGATACAGAAAAGTTGTCAATTTCTCTTTTTTGCTGCTTCAAAAACATGACGATATCAACAAAACAACAATGTGCTATTGTCAGTATTCCGTAACAACCTTAACAGTTACTAAATGGACCTTTGTTGAACAGGTTCAAGTCACGTGTAAAGCCCATCGTCTAACGATGACTCCTTTACAATATTGATAACAAGCTCATTTTTCAAATAATTAAAGGCTATTTAACTTACATCAATATGTCATTCTAAGCAACCCATATCATATCTTATCCACAAATAGTTCAACTTCATGTTTAAAATTTAGTAATTTAGTGTCACTAAAGACATGATACCATACATGATGAGAGACAGGCAAGATATTACAATAGTTTTTTTTTTTTTTTGGGTGACTGTGGATCCACTTTCCCTTGTCAGCTTACGCCGATTCGGTATTTGCGACTATACCTTTGGGGAGACTAGCACAGCAACCCACTGCTATGAACCCCCACTCCAATCACAGAGCCGATCAGGGAGTTCGAACTCAGAACCTCCAAAGAGGAAAGGCAAGCCCTCAACCATCTCAGCCATGCGTGGATGGGTATGATATTACAATAGTTGCAAATAGAAGATATCAAGAAAGGTAGAGAAATCACAAGAAAGATTGTAACAGGCGTACCGGCTTCACAACAGATGAGAGCACCCTCACTCAACCTGTACAAGCAACATTCCAGTCTTTTCCACTGCATTATCCGCCAGTGTCTCATCCGAACCAATACCTAGATAACAAGAACGCCATCTTGAAAGACCCCTGAGCTCACCCATTCTAAAGCCAATGATTTCTACAGCAGGCTGCTAAGTAAATAACAATACTTCAATTAATTAACCCTGTACGTCAAATATCATCTCTTAAGAAAACTGACACACTGATGAGGGATAAAAATAGCATAGACCACATACATTACTTGCTGGAACCATTGAAGTTAAAAGTTCACAAAAGAAAATGTTTTACACAGTAAATGGTCATTACGAGCCATGTTCATCTTCTGCAAACTATGTTTGAACTAAACAACATACTCTAGAGTCTCCACCAAATAAAAGATATACTGGAAAATTCAATAAAGAAATGGAGCCTAGTCTGCTATCCAATTCATGCAAGCAGATTAGAAGTTTGGAATGTTCATGTGAAATTATCAAGTCCTGCCCCAAAGTTGCTTTAAGAGAGAGAGAGAGAGAGAGAGAGAGAGAGAGAGAGAGAGGCCATTTATGTGATGGTTGTGGGCTATAAGCACAATATTGACAGGAAATGCTACTGTTTTCAAGGAGACAAAAGCCCTAGCCCTTTTGATGTTAGCTTGGGGAAGGGTAACTTCTTTACAACAATGAAATATCAAACCGCATTTCTATTCAACACCTTGGGGAAGGATAACTTCTTTACAACATTTAAATATCAAACCACATATCTAGAGTCCTATTATCTATTTAACTCCCCAACTATCAAATGTTTACACTTCAATGTAAGGTGAAGTCCCGGCTTACAAGAGGGGCGGAGTTCTATAACATTTAAATAGTAAACCACATCTTTATTTCTTAGCTTAACCTTTTTATCACTTGGCAATTTTTCCACAAAATTCTACACCATCGTGAATGCACATTTTGATTAGACAAAAGGAGAAAGGAGCCCAAAAGCATTGATCGGCAGTACTATGGAGTTAAAGAGAGTTCATAAGCCTTGGTAAGAAAGACATAGGCAGGCTTTTAAAAATGAGGAAAGTTCTGTAGGTGCTGTAAAAGATATTTGGCTTTCTACCTTATTTTTTTTCACATTGTGGTGGCAGTGCTTTGGACACCAAGTCTTTTTTTTTTTTTTTTTTTAAAGGTAAATATGAGCTTTTAGGTGGAAATTTGTAAATAGGAGGCATCCCCTTGGTGCTCTTGGTGCTCTTTAATAGACTTATCCAAAAAAAGGAAACAGGAGTCTATAACCTTAAAGAATGTAACTGGAAACGTCATTTCTCACTATACTAGTAATCACGAAGAATATGTAGCATGTACATGAGAGTCACTGTACCCACGAGAAGCACAGAATCTGATCTAATTAACAACAGCCCTATAACGTGCGTGTACATGTGTGCACAGCTGTGCAAGCACATGATCGCATGCATGTGCACACCCAAGCACATGTTCACCACACACAAAAATGCCCACATAAATGGAGAGAGATCTGGCAAGGGAATAAACTGGCAATATATTTTCTATAGATAATAAAGGATTTTGTTGAAAGAAAAAGTTCCAGTACATCAGTATATATGAGAACAAAACAAAAAAAAAAAAACAAACAAAAGTGAAGTATTAGAAGAGTATACAGAAACAGCACATGATGCTCAAAGCTGGTCAAAAGGTACAACGCAGAAGCAACTGAAGATTCCAGACCCTACATTTTGTTGCTTTCTTTCCTAAGGCACCCCATGAGACAAAGGTGCAGTGCTTCAGAACTTCTTAGAAATTGATCCTCCTAATTAGGTATTCCAACAATCAAAAAAGTGGATGGCATGTTTTGCAAGAACCAAACCACCTTAGACAAGCTGAAGATTTGATGTAAAAGCTTGCAAGCGAAGTCAGAAAGAAGAAAGAGATGATCGACATTTTCCCACAAATGCTTTCACACACAACACCATTCTCTGAAAAATCAAATTCTGTTTACTGAGATACTCAATCATAAAAACCTTATTCCAATTTGGTGTGCATTTACTACAAAACATACACTCCCAAGTAATGGAGTTTGATTCTCACATATTAGAGTCGTATGTGTAAGCATTTGGGTGAAATGTCAAGGAACAAGGAAGCTTTGGTCGCAGATTGTTATCATTTAAACAACGAAATGATCATTTGGGACATTGAGTTCGTGAGCCAAGCCCACGATTAGGACTTTGAAGCTTTTGCCTGCCTTCTTTTATGTGTTGCATAATTCAAAGATTTCTGTTGCTTAACGGAAGAGATGGAATCTTTTCTGTGAAGTTACTACAAGCTGCTCGATAGGGAGATTCGTGGCAAAACAGATTTTCCTCGAAATCGATTTGGAAAGTGAGAATTCCAATTAGAGTTTCTCTTTTTGCTTGGGAAGCAACCTGAGAACAAATCCTTACTTTAGAAATGAGGCAAAATACTGGTTAACAGGTGTTTCCTCAGCAAAAGGAGGCAGAGTCTGCACAGCATCTCCTCCTTCATTGTTCTTTGACAAGAATTTGGACAGTTTCCTATGCTTGCGCTATGTTATCTTGGGTTATCAGAGTTTTATTGGGCAAGAACTTTGGGCATGGCAGGGCATTCCTTTACAGCACAACAAGTGGGATTAACTCAATTCCCCTGTTTCTTTCAGTACAAAAATTGACTTGCAATTGTGAGGAGATATATGCTAAGATCTAAGGCAATAAACTCTTTCCTTTTAAATTGAGAACATATCTCTACACCTGCTAATTATAATGTGAACGTATAAACATTATATATCCATATCTCCATGTACAGTACACTCAAAGCTCAAACTTAGATCAAGTTCAAGTTCAAAGCAATGATTAATGACCTAAAATTTCCATTATACGCTTATAGGAGATATTGCCAACTTGTTGAATCAGACTCAAATCAGATTTTAATTCAGATCATTGCATATGATATGTTCGTATGAAGAATCAACATCAGGATGTTCTGAAAATTACGGCGTGTCTCAATATGTGCATAGCATAACTTCCTGTAACAAATTCCTATCTCTATCTGATCACCTCCAAGACTGTTCATTGAGATGCGTGAAATTTAATTATTTGGGAAAAAGGCCAAATGCAAAGACAATAATGCGCACCTGTAGATGATTGAGGACAACTAGCAGAAGTTCTTTTCCAGCATCACAAACAACTTTTGATACACGCTTCATACCCTATCACTAAACCAACTAGCAAACTATGATTATAAAAACCAACCAAAAAAGCCAAAGTCCTATAGCAGTACCAAAGCTTAAAAAATTAGCCATACCACTTCACCCAGAGAATTAACACGAAACAGATAGACTGAAAAATTCTTCCTGAGGGAAAGAGTCAAGACCTAGATAAGCAAACAGTTCAATGAAGAAAAATGAAACGCCATCTACCGTTCTGTATTAATAGTACTACTTGCCATGGTCACTAACAAGCTTTGCAGCAAATCAAACTTCCTCATGAAATATGTTTATGGCGTCAGCCCACTGCTTATGCATTAGTGATAATGATGGCTGGATGAATGAAGTAAATCTTCAATGTTCAAAGCCTGTTGAGCAACTTGAAGTCCATTTTTTCTGCAGACGGAAAGAGATTGACAATCTAAGGAGGCATTCGGCTGATAAAGATTCTCAAAAGACCGTTCTGATTTCAATTTGAGAATTAAAACAGACCAGAAAATGAGTTTGGTAACACTCCGAAAGCAGTCGACGAATAAAAGGAAAACTATTCTCAGAATCAAAATTACAAACTGAAGATGACTTTTTAGTATTCTCATTCCAAAAGCAAACATGGAGATTTGGAAAAAAATAATAAGCATATTTTTTGAAAGTGATGTAACCCAAGCATATTCTAACAATTTTTATCCCTAATGATATTATTTTCACTGAACAAATATTTTGTTAGCAAAACATTGAAAAAAGTTTCTATGAAAATGGAAACTAAAGGCATTTTCTAAAATTAAGCCGGCCTTAAGCAGTCGAGAACAAAAATGATGTGTGAATCATGCGACGGTGTTTACAATTTTGCAACGAATTTGCCTCACAACATTCAACATCTGAACTAAACAGATTTTTGGAGACTTTTTACTGAAAGATAGGATGATACTTACAGGTTGAGTAGAAATCTAAAGCATAAACAAGATAATTCAGACTTCCAAGTATGAGGCATCATGTTGTTCAGCTAATGGCGACTCTCGAAAGTCAACTCAAGCATTAAAAATTATCGGCAGGAAAGTTCTTTCACAATGTAAAGTTTAAAGTCATTTCTAAGAAAACTGCCTCAAAATTGCTCCACCTTAACCATCCATTTCTTTTTAAGGATGATGGTAATATCCCTTATGACCAAACTAAGTAAGATACCAATGAAAAAAATATTAGTGCACATAAACAACCATAATATAATTGTAACATCAAGTACAGTCACTACCACATAAACTAGAACAGAATCTAGATTTGCACTCGGATCACCTTCATTCACGGTAGGTTTTTTTCTGTAAAATGCCAACTCCTCAGTTCAACATCATGTTCTCAATGAAGACATTCAAGCGCTTCACACACTGAATAGAAAAAAGAGAGAGCTTTCTCAATTTGAAGCAATTGCCAGGAGAGACCGTCCCCAGCATTAGAGGTCCACCCACAATAGATGTTTGTTCTGAATCTGAGATTTCATCTTCATCTCGTCCAAGTATGTAGACCAGGGCCAGCTTTCTTGCAGCCAAAACACAAGCCACACCTCTACTAGCTGTAGCCAAGAATAAATAATTCAACTTGATTTCACTCCGATGGTCCTATAATATGGCCATAACTAATGCGATGTTTTGATACCTTTGCTGGGTAAAATTAATAAGTACAATACTTGCATCGCACTAAAACATAGGCAGGAGCAAAACTTATGTACCTGAAGAGGCTATCATATGCATGTGAACCATGAATGCTCTACAGTATCTTTCTATACTAAAGACCCTAATAGTATCTATCATCATGAACATGTACCTACTAGTTCCTAGTCAGTAACTCAGACTGCAATGAACCTACCATAAGAAGATAATTATTCTTTCTTTATTTGTCTGGCCACTAAAGATTCATCTTTTTCGCACTTTGACCTCCCAATTGATCTAAAATTTACAGGAAGACCTAATACTTTAGTATTTTACTTCTTCAAAGGAAAAAAACATTATTTGGAGCATAATTTTGCAGGTTTTCAACCGTTAGAACAAACACGAAATTATCCATTAGAGAGGCACCATGTACCTACGCCAGTCATATTTAAACTTAAGAGTAGGTTGTAAAAGTGGGAATTTAGTAAGGAGCATGGACAGGATAATTCAGCTCCACCACCTAGTCAATGAAATAAATTTGTTATTGATACTAGCAAGTTTCAAACAATGATACAGAAAGGAAAGACTATGAGCAACAATAAGTTTCCAAAAATCCAAACTGCAAATGGACATGGTAAGAAGCTCAAGGAAAATGGTTTTCAGAGTATACAATTGATGGCATCGCAATAATTTGATCCTCAGCTCAATTGTACGGCGGTGTAAAATTTTTTTACAACAAACAACGAGGAACTACAGTATGGGGAATGCAGCAAATCTTCTCATTCTCCATCTCTAGGTGTAAGAGTCCAAGATGTGTAATTTCACTGGGTTAGTGTTCTGGAAGTGAGAATGAGACAACCAAGCAAAAGTGTTCTCACAAAATAGAAGCAAAAGTGGCACTATTAGCCCATTAGGGTCATAAAATGCACATTCCTTGACATACATTCAAGTACAAGGCTCCAACTGTCAACACAACTTTTGCAATTATGTTAAGGCAGAAAGTATAACATCCTTTAAAATTGTAGGCATGAAATAGGATGTATATGCAAGTATGTGGAGAAACTAAGCTGCCACTCCTCGTGTTGATGAGGAGAGCAGATACATAATAGGAAGAACAAAAGAATAAACGTTTTTAAAACCGGACTAATGGTTCAACTAGTCAAACTGGTAGAACCATGTTCTAACAGTTCGACCAATTGAGCCAACTGCATGTAAAGTTGTCAAATAGAATACACCTGTCCAGAACAAAAGAAGCCCCGGTCACTCGGCAAAGTTGCTTGAGCACAAAAGACAGGATTCCCGTTCTCAATAGAATTGTTCAAATTTTTAATAGACTAAGCCAATACGGTCAATAAATAAGCAATCCACCACAAAATGACGCAAGAAGACACCGGAGCAGATGGTTGGCATGCCTTTTAGTTACAAGAGGTTAGAGTTCCAAACCCCAACCCAACTTCAATACTCTTCCTTAAAGTTTTTGAAAGACCTAGAACTGGTCTAGACTAGTTGACAGGCTTGCTGGGTTACCAATTGATAGGTACACATGGTTACTGGTTCAACAGGGTCAATACCACCAGTTGTTGACCACTACTGTTTCTACTATGAAACCAGACTCGAAAGAAAAGCACAATGCCCAAGTTTTTTTCTTTTTTCCATCAATGTCTTAAATAGGGAATTGACAAGTATAGGAACAAATAGAACTCAAGAGCATCCTATACTTCTCACAAGTAAGGAATCATTATGCAAGCTCTGGATCCACAAGTTACCTTCAATTGGTCCAACTCTCAGTTAATTGCACAAGAGGTTCCTGAAATATGCATAAATGGAAGGTCACTGGTCTGCAAGATCATCATCTAGGCATCTCCCAAGTTTTCACAAGCGTCATCCATCTTATTTAGCAACACAACAATTTGAAGTTGCTGTTTCCAACATAATTTATTAGCCACATCTGCAAATAAGGGATTTAACGTATGAAATACCTAGCTTTCACCTTTTATAGAGCCAAATCCACACAATAGTAACCAGAAGGGATGTACAACAAGATCGATTCCAAAGGCCTTCCCTACTTCACATTGCTTGAATCATTTATAAATCACCTCACCACTACTATACCGTTTGTAACATCTAAAAAAGACTATTTGGAAGGAGATATAATCTGTAAAACCAATTTCACAAGTTCGATTAGATGAAGCAAAGTAACAGGCATCCTGCAGAGTCATATAGAGAAATGATTAGCAAGAAAAAGCAGTTGTACTCTGCACATGTAGATCTTCGGAGAAAATCGTAGTTTCAGACTAAAGGTATATACCTCATATGGGAATGTATCTGGTGGATGCTAAAACAGATGTAGGAGGGAACTGTGGCAATATTATTTCCTACTAATCTGGAAAAATGAGATACTGTTTTTCCAAACACAATTATCATAAGCTAGACAGAAAGCCCAACCCGACAAAATCACCTAAGTTCCAATTACACGGTCAAGTAATCAACTTGGGATCAAATACGAAACATAGAATATTAGGAAGAGGGTAAGTGAAAAACCATTGTTGACTACAAAATCCAAAAGACGACACCCCACCCCCAAAGAATTCCTTTTCTTTTTCTCCTTCTCGACAGTCTCAAAGTTCAAGCTACTCACCCAAGGAAATGAAAATTATTTGTACAATTTCATGGTAATAGGAAAATGGATAGGAAGATCTTCGAACAAACTCAAATAACTGATGAGTTGGGTAACACAAAAGCACAAGCTCTTAAGTGAAAGATTGCGATGTTCACATAAACCAATTTTGAACCCAGGTAATCATATTCAATCTCCTGTTATGCATACAAAGAGATCAAGAATTTCACATTTGGTACACATATCAGCATGAGGACCAGACTTGAAAGGGGGAAAAAAGCAATTATTTCAAACAACAGATAACAACGATGTTTTGTCCCAAAATTCATATTTCTCCCATAGAGGTGGCATCTGTAAGAACACCTATGCATTGCAAACTAGATATAGCATTAATAAGAAGAATCTACAATGAAAGAACAATTAATGACACATTCAGGTAACAACTTTTATGCACCAACAAGATTATATTGCATTTGGCATTTCTAATTCTTTTGCCAATACCTATGTTCCCTCTATTGAAATTCCTCAAAAGTGTCCTTTGCAGATATTCACTGTCCCTAAATCCTCCAAGTTGCAGTAATTCTCTGGCATAATAATGCATGTAAGACATCTTGCTGACCTGACTTGGCAGAATACATCAAAGGCAAAAAAGAGCAAGAAATTACAATTGATCTTTCAAAAAGTGAGAACCTTCCAATCCAATGAGAAACAACAATCAACCCGTCAATTTAACACTCGTTACCATATGGATAATTAAAATAGCGCTGGACCAACAAAAGCCACAGTTGACGACCAGCAAATCACCCAAACTTGATTCAACCTTATCCAGTTGAAGTGCTCTAAGTATTTATGGAGACTGTAGCAAGATGACATGAAATGAAGAACTAACCCAAAAACCAGGAGTCATTTACAGTTGCATATCATCAGTTTAGCAAGTAATTTGGTCATGTTGGATTAAAGAATGATTCAACTGCTAGAGCACATGAAAACAATACTAGGCTTGACAGCATATTATTCCGACCTTTAACGCATGACCTTCCATTACACCATGGTATTAGAATTCTCTAGCACACAAATGGATAGCACAACCCAGTGAAGGCCTACCAAAATAGCAGCTGGAGTACATGAAGGCAAAACTAAGCTGACCATACTCCGCAGTATCCAAGGAATATTAAGCTAACCAACTTTCTCACTTCAAAGCAATTACAAGAAGAGATTCTCCACAGCCTCTGCCAATTGAAGCGATGAAGCACCAACTTTGAGTCCTCTGTGACCATCACCAGCCAACACTTCTCCAGATTTCCCTCCGTCATCTTCACTTGCCAGTCAGAAATCGAGCAAACTTCACAAAACCAAGTCGGAACAATTGAGTCAACCAGCCATTAGGTCGCAAAAGAATGCTAGGAGCTGAACCTAAGAAGCTGGAGGTTTTTCAAACTAGAGCTGAAATGGACGCATGACCCACAGTGGTCCTTTGCTGGTCTCCATAGCTAAAGCTCCATGAGTAGCCGAAAACGCAGCACCAGTGCTAGAACAAATCGCAAGGATGCCAGCTGAAAGAGGGCCTGTGAAGGATAGAGCTTATAAAAACCAGAAGAATCATGGGATGACCACATGCAAACAACCTTTTACCATTCCAAGGATGCATTGTCAGTGTTTGGAGAAGCTCAAGAAACATTGAGTTCCTGATCCTTCTATGATTCATTCATTTTAGAAGTGCCTTGTGAAAGCTCTCTTGGATATTTCAGCATTTACATCAAGCAATGGAATAATAACTGAATCCTACCAGTGAGCAAGATGAAATCAATCTAGCAACTAACATCAACAAACTACTAATAATGCTCCAAAGTTTATGGGAACCCACTTAGTCAAACTCGATATTCTTTTTGAACTCTTTGGTACCAACTAATGGGGCTTCTAACATCATCAACCATAGAAGCTTTGATCAAATTAGTATAGTGTATTTAACTCAAGATGGTTGCTTTGTGGGACATAGTATGATTCTTTTTCCTTATCATTATGTGCTATTCATGCATTAGAATTAATGCAAGACAGTTTTCAAATGGAATATAGGATACTGAAAATTTTCCTCAAGAAACTTATGGAAATGATTCCTGTGTTTTTCTTTTCAGCAAGTAAATGAACTAACAAAAGCTTATGCACAATATAAGTAATTATTTCACAGTACACCTGATTATGTCAAAAGACATTCTAGTTAATGTCTTGTCTGGCTCAATAGTTTAGGTATACGACAGATGGCTTTACCAACTCTACAAACATCAAGATGCATTCTTTGGAAGCCTTGGAGTAGGTATACCCTGGACTCAAACCAAATGAACATGGATCCATAGTCAGAAAAATTCGAATTGCAATTTTCTCAATCGATCCAAATAATTCATGATGCTTTTGCTTCTGCCCTGTTTGCTAGTTCATCACAGCCACACCACTAGGAGAAGAGCTTGTGCTTGCATTTGGCATTTCTAGATTGAGACGATTATCTAAATCTACAAATGTAGACAGTTCTGTGAGACAAAATGCATGAAACTCAATGATTGTACAAATTTTATCACAAGTCAGTAGCATATGCAGAGTAAGGGATGCCCTATCAACATATTCCTTTTGCATGGAAATTCACTCTTAAGTGTACCTTAGAAATATGCAGTCATGAACTGCATGATGAGCGTAGAGCAAACTAAAACCTCACATTAGAAGGATCACCATATAGGGTCCTTCATCGAGCATTTTCTTCAACCTATACAATGACCTTTGGCATGCTATCAAAAACCTGTACACGTCAGTTTTTCAGTACTTCCAGCATTCCAAAATCAATCAAATGTCAAGAATCTCTATTTTTCTGCATAGGATGAAGGATCTTACTTGAAAACTAATGTCAAATGATGCGCTTTGAAAGCCTTTTCATCTATTTCTGCTACTGGCATAACAAGCAGAACCATTTTGTCAAAGCACATATTAACTTCCATGAACATCTCCCTTGGATTCCTTGAGTTCAAGTAAGAAAACAATGGCGACACTATCAACCAGGAAATAATAATGACAAGATCATAAATCTTGAAAGATATTGCAAGCAGGAAATACAAATGAAAATTGGGCAGTAGATTTCAAAAGAGCATAGGTTGATTACCTGCTTTACATACCTTCAATAGAAAATGTGGATCCTTCCGGTCTATTCCTCATCCGAGTCATCCATATAGTATGGACATTGTACGTAATATGTGCCATCTGTAATCTGATAAGATCGATAAATCTGCGTTCCAGATAATTCCGGAATTGTTTTGAGCGACTTGCATCCAATGATATTCAGTTCTTCCAAAAACTCCAACCTATCGAGGCCCTGAATTTCAACCAAGTTTTTGCAGCCTGTAGCTTCTAATCTCTTCAGACTCCCGGACTTTGGAAGGAGTAGCCTTTCAATTGAAGTGCACCAAGAGATTTCTAGTATTTCCAAGGACTCCAACCTATCGAGGCCATGAATTTCAGCTAATTTCTTGCACCAACCAACATTTATTCTCTTCATACTTCCGGATTTTGGAAGGTCTAGCCTTCCAATCGAAGTGCACTCAGAGATATCTAGACTTTCCAAATACTCCAAACTATCGAGCCCTTGAATTTCGGCTAAGTTTTTGCAATTCCAAGCCACTAATTCCTTCAGCATGCCGAATTTTGGAAGGTCTAGCCTTCCAATTGAAGCACAATGTTTGATATCTAGCCTTTCCAAAAACTCCGATCTATCAAGGCCTTGAATTTCGGCTAATTTGTTGCACCCGTCGAAGAATTCGTCGGACCTGCCTAAGAATTTGCGGTACTTGTCAACATTCAATTTCTTCAGACACCCGAATTTTGGAAGGTCCAACCGTTTGATTGAATTCCGGGATTGGATAGTCAAGCTTTCCAAATACATCAATTTGTCAAGACCTCGAACTTCAAGTAGCTTCGGACTATGGCAGACATCTAATGTCCTTAGATGGACAAACTGTGAAACGTCCAGTATTTTGAGAGATGCACAGAGAGTGACGTCCAAGACTTCTAACTTGGAGGGCGTGTTTAGGGATTGTGGTGATTTCGATTCTTCAATGTCCGTCGGTTGGGAGCATTTTGAACTCTTTAATTGCGTTGATGGAAGCTCCTGGATGCACTGGAGATTATGGCAACCGTGAACTTCTAGTTCCTTGAGATGGGCTAGGTGGGAAAGCGAAGGCAATTTGCGACTTTGACAAGTGACACCCAAATCTGTTAAGCCGGAAGGAAGCTCCGGCAGCGATTGGAGCTTGAAGCAGTAAAGAAAATCAAGGCGTCGTAGGGAAGAAAGATTAGCCATGCTTTCTACCATTATCCCTTTCAGCTTTCCGCACCATTTAGCACGTAACTCTCGGAGCTTTCTCAGACTCCCAATACCATTGGGTAATTCTTGTATACGACTGGAAGAAATATCTAGAATCTCTAGATTCTCCAAAGACCCTATGTCATCTAGTAATGCAGAAAGGGATGTACCGGATAGATCGAGTTGTCGCAGTGCTTTTAATTTACCTAATTCTGCTGGAAGCTCCCCAAGGCAGAAACGAGGAACGGGGCGTTCGGCGCCTGCGTCGGCGCCTACCGCGAGATGAAGCGCGTTGGACGAGCACAGCTCCAAGCGAAGGAGGCCCTCCGTGTCTTCAATGGAAGCGTCGATTCGCTTCAGTGCAGTACACTCTTGGTGGATGAGAACCTCTAACTTCTCAAAAGCTGAGAGGAAGTCAGTATTTTCCAAGGAATGACAATACGAAAGGTCTAGATATTTAAGCTTCTCTGCCATCTACGGAAAAAAGAACGAAAAAAACAATAATGAATGTCGATGGGTGAGTGTAGAGTCATTATGATTCAAAAGAAAGCATAAAAGGAGAGGAAAAAAAAGACTTTAATTCTTACCTTGAAAAAACTCCATCCTCCCCATTTCTCATTTATCTGACCATATTGCAATTCGAGTACAGCTAATTCCTTTACGCAAAAATTGTTTACTTCGAAATTCGCTGGACAATGTTTCCATCGAAGCCATTTTAACTCCTCCATTGAATCCTTAAGATCTCCACTTAAATGTCCCTCATCTAGGTGAAGGAATCTTAGACTCGTCAAATTCTTGAATTGTTTTTCTGCATAAATTCTGCTATTTTCGGGGAGTTTTGAGTGCCTTCACGAAGATTAATCCCCTCAATCTTGCCCGTTCCCTATAAGCAAGAATCAAGAGTCATTAGTACTATATCCAACTAAAGTAATCAAATATCATTTGTTCATTTTGTGATTGATGTGCATTAATGCATTCAAGAGACTAGCAATATGTAGATATGATTTTTCTTTTTATGCCCAATAAACAGTATTCATAAAGGCTAACAAAGTGAAGGATGTCAACTTCCATTTCGAAATTTGGCCATACGTAATCAGATCTTAAAAGGAATTATGATGTAATGGCTTGTATAGAGTAAAAACTTTAAAACTTGTAATCTTCTTCTTTCCGATACTGTAGCTTCATTATCATAATAGTTAAGACATGCGTACATTTAATCAAATTGCAAAGTGCAAAATCAAAATTTAACTTGTCAATTTTAATAGAATTATACTTTTTCTCTTGAACTTTCACAAATGCAATTATAATCACATACTAAATTATACAAAATAGAATTTAAGTAATTATCTCCCGGACTTTTTATGAAGAAAAAGTAAAACATTTCTCTTTTTAATAGTCATTGCGTGAAGCACGCTTGATGATATACATATACATGTATACACATGCATATATATATATATATATATATAAGGAATTTCTGTTCCTATCTTATTTGGTCAGTTTTAAATCAGTCCTTGTCCTATGAATATTGGTAAATGGAAATCCTAACGTAATATTACATAAAATTAGTGTCCCTTTCATTCTCCACTATGGAATAATGATTAAAATTTCATGAGAAATGCGGGCATCATTAGTCCTATTATCTTAATTTTAACATCTAGAGGATATAATTCTATGATTTATATATGCTAAGTAGTTATGATTTATATATCATAACATCAGAATTGCACAATGCACCACCGGATAAAAGGGGAAAAAAAAACAGATGTTCCGACGACAAATTCACCGTCGCCACAGCCCAAAACGCATTTTACACACCTAGAAAAAAGTATCTTCGTTGGAGAACAAGCGAAATTGGCATGGATGAAAGGATAAATAAAAGCGAGAAAAACCTCGGAAGCGGCGAGTCGGCAAGCAAAACTTACCCCACCACAGATTAGGTGTTATTACGAAGACTTCTAGGAAAAAAGAAAAAAAAAGGGTTAAAAAGTTAGAAATAAAACTCCTTTTTATTTCGACGCATTCATGACGCTTCAAAATGGAAATAACCATTCCGACTCCTCCAAAAGTCAGAACGGAAGGGCGACAATGAAGACGCCATGAGATCCCGGCCAAACCGCTTTTGATGAAAAAATTAATTTCTTGCCATCGACTCTAATAATTAAAATAACCATCAAAAAGACTCGTTTGGTGTAACTTTTACTCTTCATCTTTTGTTTTTTTCTCAAGAGCATGCACTTTGGCTTCTTCTTTTTTTTCGGTGGTATATCCCTGAAACTTGTTGACACGCCCAATCGTACATGAGTTTTTTCGTAGTTTTCTGGAATTTGAGCAATGTTTTGTCTTTTGACGGAAGAGCAAGATATTTACTTTTGGTTTTTTTATTAGTTGCGGCGAGCAATCTATCTCGCCCTCTGCTTCAGCCTGTATATTACTTGCCAATATCTTGGGAGTACTTGTTAAGTAACCAGGCTGAAAAAATAAACTATAAGAAGTGGTTTTTATTAAAAGTATTAATTTTACATAATATGAGAACGTGAAAATCGGGTGTTAAGTAACCTGGCTGAAAAAAAAAACCTCTATATTAAGTGGTTTTTATTAAAAGTATTGACTTAACATAATATGAGAACGTAAAAATTGCAGTAGTCATCTTAAAAGAAAAACAAAGATTCCGTGAAGAGGGCCATTTATCAAATGAAAAAGTCATATGTAGAATTCAAGATTTCACTGATTAATATATCAAACAAGAGATTGAATATGTATATATATTGCAACGGACACTTAATTTTATATGATAGGGAATATTAATATATGAGAGATAACCCACAAAAGGAAATACTTTCTAAAAGAGAGCAACCTCCCTACTTTCTAATCACGTCAATGAAACATTCGAGGGCAATGGTAGTGAAGCTTCTTATTCCACTAGAGCAAGCACTACGTAGTCGACCAACATTACTCTTAACCGTAGAACAAGGACTAAATGAGAAAAAGAAACCAAACGGTTACCTTATTATGCTTTAGCACTCTTTCGACTTCCTCATAGTCCCATAACCTGCTACGGTACTGAGGCTCATGTCGGTTTTCCTCACGAACTATTTCCCTACCAAGATCTCTCAATTGGTCATGCATTCTGAGCACATGATCATCTCCAACTTTTACCAATGACATTAATATCAATACTTCAATTCCCTCCTCTGGGAAAAAGCCACAAGCATCCCACATGTAGGATACAATATTCTTGCTAGTGCCGATGAAAAAACAAGCAATATCCAAGAAGATTTGTTTTTGGTTATAGTCTAATGCTTCAATACTTATCCTTAACTTCTCTTGCACTTTCTCATGAGGCACTTTTCTTAACTTTTCTATTGTACCTCCCCAGAATGCTGGCTTTTTCGTGCCCAATAATGAACCTAAAACCTCAAGGGATAAGGGAAGCCCTTTGGTGATGGATATGACTTCACGAGTGAGGTCCTCAAATTCCTTTGGAGGAGAGTCCTTTCGAAATGCATGCCTGCTAAACAGAATCAAAGATTGATTGTTATCCAATACCTCATGTTCATAATTGTGGTCCACCCTAGCTTCTTCAAGAACCCCCTTGTTTCTAGTGGTGATAATGATCGTACTTCCCAAAGAAAACCAATCATGGTTACCAGCCAAACATCTCACTTGATCGACATTATCCACATCATCAAGAAGAAGAAGGACCTTTTTATCTTTAAACCTGGAGCAGATGAAATTAATCCCTTCATCCTTATTACGAACTTCATTTTTTTGATTTGATATATCAGAGATTAACTTATTCTGTAAGTCATGAGCACCACACTTCCATGATTCCCTTATATCAGCAATGAAGCTACGATGCTCAAATTGATTGGATAGCTCATTATAAATGGTTTTAGCAAGAGTAGTTTTACCAATGCCTCCCATTCCATGGATGCCAACAAATAGGCAGGCATGAGACCTATCATCCAGAAGTTTCATAACGTTGTTCACATGACTATCAATTCCAACCAAATTCTCAGAAATAATCAACTCAAACTTTTTCTTCAATTCACTCAACACTTTTTGAACAACTAATTTCACCAACTCTGCTTCAGACCTAAACCTGTCCAATGTGACAAGAGTTCAAATATGTGGCAACAATAATTTTATATTGTTTATCTATTGAGAATGTTGTAATAAATGAATTCGGGATAATTGAAAAAATTTAAGAATCGTTTTTGTTACACCTCCATATATTATCTTATATGCTAAGAATAAAGTTTGAGAAATGCTTGCGGTCGTTTCACATGGCATGCCCTCTTCTACTATTACTCCGACATAATTTATTAAATTAGAAGAAACTTGAGGGCATCACTTACGAACCTTGAATACTGTATATGTTATGAATTTGAAACAAATTTTAGACTTGTTGTTCGTTAAAGATATTAAGGATGATGTGGACGTAACTTTGAAAAATTTCTAGAGCCTTTGAATAATCAAAAATCCAATAAGCCAACCTAGTATGAGAGTCAGCAATCAATCAATAAACAAGTCATAACTTTTGATGTGAGACAATTTCAACTGCTGTAATACCAATCCAAAAAGCAGTTCAGATTGTGATATTGTGAACAACTTGAATGCAATCGAGGGGATTTCTCCTTGTTTGCACAATTCTACACGATTGCAAGCTTCCACTTGTGTTATCATTATAGATTGGTGTTCTTATCATTTTTCATTGCTCTAGGGATGATAAGTTCTTGTACTTTGTTTTCCTTTTGAGTAACTATGTTCTTTGATTTTAATTCATCTAGGTAGAAGAATAATTTTTTCCCAAAAAAAGAAGAATCAATATATTTAGGTGTATGAGATAGAAATTACTTGCTGAAGATAGGAAATGCATTGAAAATTATTCAAACAAATATATAATAGAAATAATCCCTTTTTCCTTCTTTTTTTTATATTTTCCATCATCATATATAACTAATGAAACATTTTATTTTGTAAAATAATTTTAATAGCAACTAGTCAACAGTATTAATGATTTAATAAATGTAACTTGGGAAGATAAAGAATTATGCCTTTGACAATCACTATGCACGGTATATGATGTTACGAGCTCTAAATAAAAATCACCAATAAGTTGTGCTATTAATCTCAAATAAATATGTAATTAGGAAAGTTTGTGACGATGACTAGTGTGACGTACACTATGAACATGAAAAAAAAAAAATGGCACAATGTTACAAAATCTTTGGATATAAGAGTAAAAACTCAATAAAAAAATCTTATCATTCAAGTGAATGGGATCATACCAATAAAATCTATAAGTAGATTTGTCAATATCATTAAAGCAAAACACTAAAAAAAAAAAAAGAATAATTTATCAAAATCATGCTTCGCAGGATCTTACAGCCAACATGATCTTTCTGTTTAAGAACGAAAATGAAGCGGGTGAGAATCAGAACAACCAGCAAACACCCGCACATATTAAAAGAAAGTAGAGAATGCCTTGGTGAGAAATTTTACCCATCGGCTTCATATCCTTTCAAGTTGCTTACTTCAAGGAGTGCTTGCTTCCATTTCTCCATAATTGCTGGGTCAAAAGAAGACCTCCCAAGTGAACGCTTCTTACGCTCATTAAATGCCTCTTCAAACCTCCCGGTTTGATATCGCACTTCATCTGGTTTCACTTTGTAGAATATAGGCAACACTATTTGTCCGTTATTATTCTTGCGCTCCATTATTTGAACCAGTTCATCCAGGCACCAACTGCTTCTTCCAAAAGTCACAGAGAAAATGGGGATCAGGATCTTACTATTCGTGATGGCTGCCATAAGCTCTGGCCTGATGTCCTCGCCTTGGCAAAGCTCGTCATCATCTCTGAAAGTGTGAATTCCGGCTCTGAGGAGCCCATCGTAGAGGTGATCGGTGAAGCCATGTCGAGTATCTGGGCCTCTGAAACTCAAGAACACCTCGTAGCAGTTTCCAGTCGATGCACTATTGTTAGTTTCTGTCGGAGACGAACCAGATCCAACGAAATTAGTTTCTGTCAGCACAGTCATTGAACCAGATGCACCAGTATCAACATCCTCTGCATTTCCACTTGCATTAGTTTTCCTCTTCTTAATGAGACGATGCATTTCGGCCTCTGACTCTGCCATTGAGTTCAGCTTTCAAGCCCTAAACGGAGAAAAGAATCAGAATGCCCCTCAGAAAACAGGAAATGCCTTCTTGCCTCTTCTATCGTGGTCTGTTAAAATTTCAATACACATGAAGCGGTGGATTTGTTCGGAAGATGAAAAGCGTAGAGAGACTTATGACGAGGCTGTGACAGGGATTTGCAGGAGAAGATGAAAGATGGGGGGAGAGAGAGATTCGTCCTGTCCGATATTTTCCAATCCAGTGCTCGAAATATATAAAAACATCAAAGCGTCGCAGAACCCATGGAACCCATGAAAGCATCTATCATTTCCGACCCAAAAAAAAAAAAAAAAAATCAAGTGAATTAGCTAATAGGAATAGCGATCGCAGAACCCATGGAACCAAAAGGCCGAGAAACAATCAGGTCGAACTCAAAAGGAAATCGTGATGATCGTATTTTTTTTTTTTTTTTTTTGGGATCTCCAGATCACTCTTGGATCCAGAAATAGCTGTCTCCACAGCCGATCACCCATAAAAAGCGCAAGGACTCTAGAACAGATCGCCACCAAAAGATCATGCAGGGCTGGACCGTAGAGGCGGCACGAAGAAGAGCGACAGTTACTAAGGAGAGAGCGAACTCAGAGTCTTCAGCCTCCGCAGCTCCCCGACCCACTTCGGGAGCAAACTGAACTCGTTCTTATACAAATACAGGTCCTTCACCGCGGAACCGTTCAAGGCCGGGGACAGCAGCGGGTACTCCAGGTTCTCCCTGGACACGTCGAGGCACAAATCGTCGTCCGAACCGCCACTGCCACTGCCGCCGCCGCCCCCGCCCTGGCCGGTGGCGGAATCACGGGTTGGGCTCGGGGGCTCCGGGTTCTCGGGAGGGGCAGCGTCGCACTCCCTTGCATTGTGGCGGACCACGTTCGAATCGATTCGATTCGAACGAGAAGACGAGAAGAAAAATCGAGACTTCGGGACGGAAGAGAGATTTCGACGAGGGGAAGGGGACGATTCTCGGAACGACGAGCGGAATTTCGAAGAAATCGGCGGGGGAAGGGAAGGGAAGGGGACGGCGACGGTGAAGAAGATGAGCGTCGGTAAAGAAGAGCCGAAGAAGAAGGGCGAGCGAAAAATCGAAGGGAGAGCGAACAGCGTACCTCAGAAAAAGCGAAAGAACCTGGAACCGTGTTGAGAGTCGTTGAAGAAGTGCCAGAACTTCAATGATGAAGAAGATCTGGACCTTCAATGGCGAAGAAGATGAGCGAAAGATCGAAGGGAGAGAGCCGCGTACCTCAAGAAAAGCGAGAGAGTCTGGAGAGGAAAAGTGGAAGGTAAGAGAGAAAAAGGTGAGAAAAGGTGAAAAGGGAAAGTATTTTCACCTGAGGAGGAGGAATTCGTTTTTCTAAATTAATACATAATATTTATGTTGACGATAAAATATTTTTCGTTGATCAAATTTTTTTTAAAGAATTAAATGATTGAAAATCAGGAAAATGCTTTTTGGTAAAATACTTTTAGTGAAACAAACAAACCCAATAAAGATATAGTGATTTTTTTGAGAGAGCACAAGAAATTCTCAAGTTTTCAGTTTTATATTTATATAAATAGATAATGTTTAGAACTTAAATAAAGCTTTTTAACCATAGAAACTTAAATAATTCTAACTCCACAAAGTTTTTTTGGTCAAAAAATTCCACAAAGTTTATAGAGCTATTTCCTTACCTACATAGTATCAAAAGTAGTCTCATCTTTCGGATTATTATCATTTTTAGAATAAAGTATTTGATTTCAAATATGTTGAGTATATATATATATTGAAATCAATAAATTTGACTTTATTTTCTTTAATATTATGAAATGGTCATGCTCTTGCATGTTATAAGATGATTTTATTACTGTGTTTGGACAAAATGATAATCTAGAAGGGTACAAGCTCCTATGTACACGCTTATATGGTGATCATATGCACAAACGTTCTAAGAAAGTAAACTTTTGATCATCATATTCTTGTGAATTAGATTTTAATCCTAATAAATTTTTTAGCGACAAAACTAATCAAAAACATATTCATTAGATTGATTAAATGCTTTCGACCCTTGAAGAAATTAAATTCATTTCCCTAGATAATCTAAATCAATTACATATTTGGGTGCCCTTTTTTGCTAGTGAATTGGATTAGTGAACTAATCTACGCAGACTAATTCCCAATTTTCTAATCAAATACGATTTCGTTTTGGATATAATTTTCCATGTCATTTTTTTAACATGGATTTTTTAATGCTACGTCAAACAAGTAACAATATTTTTTAACGTGGATTTTTTAATGTCATGATCATACCTGCTTTGAGTCAAAAAATGCTACTTTATCTCCTGGTTTTTCGACTCCAAAATCCGAACTTCAGGTGCGCTTCTGAAACACAACCACCCAACAAAAAGAAGCAAAACACCAAAAAAAAAAAAAAAAAACGAACCAACTTTTATTCATCACATAATAAATGTCAAAGCAAATTTAAAACAATCGAAACGTGAAGAGCTTATCATGAAATTGCTAGAACCCAGAGAACTGTGAACAAAAATACGTTGCTTCTAAATCTTTCAATTCAAAGAACCTCGTACAAGAGAATAGAAAGGCATGAAAATTCAAGAATGGATGCTGGAAAACGTATATTCGAGAAAAAGCCCACCCAAAACTCTGCTGGGGACAGACAGATATAAATGCATAGATAAGGTAAGGGGAGCATTTCGAGCGAGTTCGAGAATGTTCGAGGATTAGACGGCACTATTTGAGAACCCACCGCTTTGTGACACTGGTAATCTTCTCAAGCAACCGCTTTTACCCACTACTTCGATTCCGCAAAGGGGGAGAAACCCACGAGGAAAGAAGAATTGCAGGGAACCCCAGATTGCAGATTTGTTGTTAAGAAGAACGGGAAGCGAGAGCACGAGCGGTCCGTACGTCGATGGCGAAAGTGAGAGCACCTCCACAAACGACGCGAGACGAGCTACAACAGGAAGAAATCGAACGAACAGCAAATCGCAAACGATCTACGACTAACCCTCTCGCTCAATCGAGCGACAAATCAAACCCTGATAAAATAAAAAAAAAGGCAAAGGGGAGCCATGAAAAACAAAGCGAGAATCGCCAAAGAGAGAGAGCAAGAATTGCCAAGGAGAGAGGCGCCTACCGTTCTCAAGACTAGTTGCGGCAACAAAGGAGGAGGAAAGGTGTCGCGACTCTGTCTTCTCCGGCGAACTATGCGAAGAGGAGGAGGAGGAGAAACAAACTTCACAAGAGAGAAAACAGAGAGAAAAAGACGCCTGCCAAGAAGTTTTAAAAAGGATGAGAATTAATAACCATATATAACGGTGGATTTGTTGGGAAGATGAATGGAAAGAGACTTTGGACGAGTCTTCGTGGAACTTACTCCATTGCATGCACCGTTGAACTTTCCTTTTTCTTTCCTTTTGTTAAGTTAGTTTCCACTGAAAATGTAATTTTATTGAATATATTTAAGCTCTTGATCCCACTTATAAATTTAATCCCTCTCACTTTACACCTGCTAAATATTATACTGTTAAACTGATAAACTTCATTTCAATATTTATAAGTTTAATGAGATAACATGTGTTGAAGATGACAAAAAATTATTAACATGCTATATATATTTATTTTGTACCCATCACAATGAGAAGAATTTCTTTTTTGCTCTGGTTGTGCCTTAATTTCTCCTTCAAATCTCATAAATTAATCAAAATGCCTTTTTGCTTTTATCTAATCCCATCGGTTGGCATATATCAATAATTCAAATTTGCTGAGCTAGATATAAAAACGTAATTTGTTGACCGGGACCCGACCATGCATTTATAGTCGTTGCCTTAATGTCGGGGAAGTTTCAAAGGACAGGAGAATCCAAGGCAATCCTTCCCCGGAAGAAAATAACATGTGAGCAAGTTTCGATGCAAAAGCAATAAAACCAAAAATAAAAGACAACTGCTTTATTTGTACCCATAGAAAGTGGTCATAATTGATGAATACATATGAAGCGTAAGGATAATTGCTGCACCATTGCACTTTCCTTTGTTTTTTCTAATTTATTTTCCATTAGAAAAGTTACTTTTGTTGAATATATTTAAACTCTCAGTCCCAATTACAAATTTAACTTGAATCAATTAGGTATTGCCATATCAAATTTCACTATTGAGACGTTGCATTATCAACGATCACTTAAAATCTACTATATATATATAAAGACTTCATATGATTATAAATCCAAAGAAAGTAAAGAGGAAAACTCTAGTGACTTGATATTCTAAATACTTTTAGGACTCCTTGCATTTCTCCCTTTATCGTTTCTTGGACAAACAAAAGGGCAGCCAATAGCATTGAATTAAACCCAACAAAGAACCGACTGAAACGACTTTCAATGACACACAATTTTTTACACACATTTGCCTTAATTTTGCTAATAATTGAATACAATAGCAAATATAAAGAGAAGATTTTCTAAATATATAATAGGACATGGACAACAACTTGCAATCCATCTGGACAAGACACACGCAAATGCATAAATCACTGATAATTTTATTATTTCTTGGACTAACCAAAGAGTAGCCAACGTTGAATAAGAATTAGTATGAGGATAGATATTTCTATAACCATCATTACCTATCTTTTAAGGTGGAGACCATTTTGAACACATCAATGCCCGCATATTTTGTCTTTCCTCTTGTCTAATTTCTTTTCCAAGTAGACTTTTCAACTCCACGACAACTCTTACATTTCTTTCTTCCTCACTCCAAATTTTTATCTTTCCCTCATTGTCACTGCTTCCCTCACATGCCTATCACATGGTTTTGCGGGAGAAAATGAAAAGTGGGGGGAGAGAGAGAGATTTGTCTAGTCCAATATTTTCCACACAAGTGCCAAAAATAGATAAAAACATACAAAGCGTCAAGACAACGAAGAAGGCACGCTTAGTCCACCGCCTACACCGACGGACTTTCCTCTTTCTTTTGTTAATTTATTTTCCGTTAGAAAAAGTGTTTTACGTAAAATATTTTTAAGCTCTTAATCACACTTAAGAATTTACCCCTATTATTTTGAGCTTGATATATATTATACAGTCAAATTGATAAATTTCATTTTAGTACTAAAATAAAATTTGATTAACAATAACTTATTCTAAAAAATTATGTTATCAAAGCGTGTCAAGGATTATAAAAAATTATCAACACGCATAAATGTGTATATTCATTCGGTACCATAACACAATGAGAAGAATTTATTTTTTACTTAGTTCCATCTTAATTTCCCCTTCAAACCTTATAAATAAGTCAAAATGCCTTTTTGCTTTCGCTTTCACTTTTGCTCTTACTTTATTTTATACATATTATTGATTTAATTTATCTAATCCAATCCTTCGGCATGCATCCATAATTTAAACTTGTCGAAGTAGATATAAATTAATAATTCATTGACCGGGGCCGCATTTATGGTCGTCGCTTTCAACTGTTGGAAGTTTCAATGCAGGCAAAATGAACTACGCGGATATGTAGATGTTACAAAAGTATATTAAAATAAACTTATGTGAAATTGCAGCTTTTTGCTCTCTGTCATTTCCACAGACGTGCCCCGACAATTTCTCTCTCTCTCTTCATTTTTTTCTTTTCACTTCCTCTATTCTTCTTTTCTTTCTTTCTTTTGCAGACCACTTCATCAGTTTTTCTTTGTAAAATCTTCCTCTCTTCTGCCGACCAAAACCCTCTCCTCTCTCTCTCCTTTTCTAGGCCAGGAAGAAAAGCTCCATCTTTTTCTTTGTGGAGCTTCCCTTGGCAATTATTGCATGTGGAAAAATGCCCCATCCACTCGGCCGAGAATCTTCTGCTTGTTCATGCCCAGATTTTCTTGCCTTCTTTGACCGTGAATTTCGATCTTTAAATACCGAGATTTGCCCTTGTCAATATGAAAATTGCTCTCTTGAAATCATCCTCAAGAATTTTTGTTGTTATTTGGAACATATTTGGGACTGGATGTAAAATTGAAAAAAAAAAAAATTAGGCGAAAAAATTGAGGGTTGATGTAGTAGCATTTGGTTTAAAGTTAAGGGTTTTTTGAAACAAAAAAAATTCGGAATAAAATTAAGATTGAACCTAAAATTTGAGAGAAAGTAGGACAATATAAAAGGAGGAAAGAGGAAGTTAAGGAATTCACTTGTTCTTATCAATTGGGGGGAAGGGGGCATATTTGGGCGTGTTTGTTTATGTTTCTGTTCAAAAAGTGTTTCAGAGAACAGAAATAGATCCGGGGAACAATTTTAAACCAGAAAGACGCGTTTGGTAAACTTATTCGGGGAATAAAAAATGAATAGAAATACGTTTGATAAATTTATATTCTTTTTTTCTTTTAATTTTTTAATTTTTTATTTTTTCCTTTATTTTTTCTTTTTTCTTTTTTTCTTCTTTTGGCCGGTCGATGGGCATGCCGAGGCTGGCGACCGGCCAACGAGGGCCGGTAGCCTCGCCCAGCCACGGTTTGATGTTCTCACCTTGGGGGAGCTCCTCATTGTCTCTTAAAACATCAATTCCAGCACCAAGGAGCCCATTGTAGAGGTGATCAGTAAAGCCCTTTCGAGTATCTGGACCTCTGAAGCTCAAGAAAACCTCGTGGCAGTTTCCAGTCGACGTAGTCAGAAAATTAGATGTGCTGTTGTTGGTTTCTATCAGAGACGAACTAGATCCAACGGAATTAGTTTCTGTTAGCACAACCAACGAACCAGATGCGCCAGTAGCAGCATCATCTGCATTTCCACACACACTAGCTTTCTTCTTATTCAGAAAATATAACGTAAGCTCGAGGAGAAGGATTGGTGCCACGAGCTCGGCGAAAGAAAGCCCAAAAATGAGACAATGCATTTCGTCTTTGCTCTAATCTTCCCTTGATTTTCGCTTTCAAGCTTGAGGAAAAAAAAACCAGAATGCTTCTCGGGAAACAATAAATTCTTGTTGCCTGTTCTATTGTGATATGTTAAAATTTCAATACGGGCATAAAGTAGTGGATTTGTTGGGAAGATGAAAAGTGCAGACAGACTTATGACGAGACTGTGACATGGACTAAGATGAAAAGTGGGGGAGAGAGAGAAAGAGAGGTCCAATATGTCCCAAACAGTGCTAGGAACAGATAAAAACATCAAAGGGTCAGGATAGTGAAGAGAGCACGCTTGGTCCACTGCTTAGTTCGATGTTCATGGAACTGTCCTTTTCTTTTGTTAATTTATTTTCCATCAGCGACGGTATTTTTGTTGAATAAATTTAAATTCTTGATCCCACTTTGAATTTTTTTGGGGTACTAATCCCCCTTTGGATTTCTTTTGGTTTTTTATACTTTGAGCCATTTAAATATTGTACCGTTAAATCGATAAAATTGATTTTAATACTAAAATATTATATTATTAACAATCATTTCTTCTTAAAAATTATGTTATTTAAGTGTGTTAAGGATCATAAAAACTTATCAAATTGCTATATATATATATATATATATATATATATATATATATATATTTATTTATTTATTTATTTTGTACGTGAGCACAATGAGAAGAATGTATTTTTGGGTCTAGTCTGCCTTAATTTCTCCTCTCTCTTTTTTTTTTTTTTTTGTCGGGCTTTAATTTCTCCTTCAAATACAAATATAAGTCAAAATGTCTTTTTGCTTTTGCTTTTACTTTTACTTTATTATTTATATATATTTCTTTGTTGGTTGGATTTATCTAATCCAACCACATGGGACACGACATGGGACACGACAATAATTCAATGCCATAATGCGGTGGAAGTTTCAATGCATAGGAAAATCCAAGGCAATCTTACCCAGGAAAAATAGAACAAGCCAACCACATGGGACACGACAATAATTCAATGCCATAATGCGGTGGAAGTTTCAATGCACAGGAAAATCCAAGGCAATCTTACCCAGGAAAAATAGAACAAGCCAACCACATGGGACACGACAATAATTCAATGCCATAATGCGGTGGAAGTTTCAATGCACAGGAAAATCCAAGGCAGTCTTACCCAGGAAAAAGAGAACAAGCCAACCACATGGGACACGACAATAATTCAATGCCATAATGCGGTGGAAGTTTCCATGCACAGGAAAATCCAAGGCAATCTTACCCAGGAAAAAGAGAACACGCCAACCACATGGGACACGACAATAATTCAATGCCATAATGCGGTGGAAGTTTCGATGCACAGGAAAATCCAAGGCAGTCTTACCCAGGAAAAAGAGAACAAGCCAACCACATGGGACACGACAATAATTCAATGCCATAATGCGGTGGGAGTTTCCATGCACAGGAAAATCCAAGGCAATCTTACCCAGGAAAAAGAGAACAAGCCAACCACATGGGACACGACAATAATTCAATGCCATAATGCGGTGGAAGTTTTGATGCACAAGAAAATCCAAGGCAGTCTTACCCAGGAAAAAGAGAACAATCCAACCACATGGGACACGACAATAATTCAATGCCATAATGCGGTGGAAGTTTCCATGCACAGGAAAATCCAAGGCAGTCTTACCCAGGAAGAAGAGAACAACCCACCCCATGGGACACGACAATAATTCAATGCCATAATGCGGTGGAAGTTTCAATGCACAGGAAAATCCAAGGCAGTCTTACCCAGGAAGAAGAGAACAACCCACCCCATGGGACACAACAATAATTCAATGCCATAATGCGGTGGAAGTTTCGATGCACAGGAAAATCCAAGTAGTGTCTTACCAAGGAAGAAGAGAACATGTTAGCAAGATTCGATGCACAACGATGAAGAAAAAACAAAACCCTAAAAAATATATATAATTGTTGTTATGGTATCATAGAGTAGGGGTGATCCATTGTAGATCCGGTCCCGTCTCGGCATCCAAGAGCCAGATTGGGAGGATGAGCTCCTAATTTTTGGAATCAAGACCAAACCAGTTTGTCATGGGCACTAAAAGCGATACCTAACAACCAACCCTATCAAGGAAGAAGAGAAAATAGGTGGGGCCCACCACCTAAATCTTATTTCTTTTAGTGAAAATAATACTTTTAGCATGAATTCAGACCCCATCATACGAACCTTTTTCCCTTCATCCTAGAAAATTAAGGAACTAGAAATAGGTATTTTTATCGTATTAAATAACAGTTTTACCTCATCTCATTCATTGAGATCATAATATTAGGTAAGAGATCATACTATTAGGTAAGAGTACAGTGAATATTTTAAAGAGGGCAAGAAGTTCTCAAGTTTTCTGTTTTATATTTGTATAAATAGATAATGTTTAAAACTTAAATAAAGCTTTTCAACCATAGACACTTCACTAATTATAATTCCACAAAGTTTATAGAGCTATTTCCTTACCTACATAGTACCAATAATCGCCTCATCTTTTGGATTACGATAATTTTAAAAGCAAAGTACTTAATTTCAAATATGTTGAGTATATATATTGAAATGAATAAATTTGAATTTACTTTTTTTTTTAAATATTATGGAACGATCATGCCCATGCTTCTTCTAAAATGAATTTATTGTTTTGTTTGGACAAAATGATAATCTAGAAGAGTACAAGCTCTCGTGTACAAGCTTTTATGGTGCCTACATGCACAAGCCTTCTAAGAAAGTAAACTTTTGATCATCGTATTCTTGTGAATGTTCGATTTTAATCCTTATAAATTATTTTAATGACAAAACAAGTCAAAAATATATTTGTTGGATTGATTAAATGTTTTTGACCCTTTTAACAAATTAAATTCATTTCCTTAGATAATCCAAATCAAGCACATTTGTGTGCCCTTTTTTGCTAGTGAGTTGAATAAGCAAACTAATCTAGGTGGCCTGATTCCTCATTTTGGACATAACTTTTCATATCACTTTGTTAATATGGATTTTTTTATTGACATAGAAATGTCACGTCAAACAACTAACAATGTTTTCGAATGTAAGGTTAACGATGTAGATTTGAGACTAGTCGTGATTTTTTTAAATAAAAAATGTTCAGGTTTAGGATTAGATTTAAAATTTGGGATTTTTTTATACAAAACAATTGGTGGCAGACTTAGGACTCGATCCAAAGTTGAGGTTTTTTATTAAATAAAAAAGTTCGAAGTAGAATTAAAATTGGACTTTGATATATGAGAGTTTTTAGGACATCAGGCCTATATAAAGATAGGGAATAGAAAATTGACGAGTTTCACCTGGTTTAATCATCCAATGGCAGATTTGTAATTAGATAGCGTATAATTTTCTTTCTGCCCCTTGGCCTAGTGGCTGTATCTCACAATCCTTGCTACTGCTCTTCTTTACCAAGTTTTTTTGTTCACTTCTTATTTCGAATGAGAGGCTCACCCGTTTTCTATCTACTTAATTGTCAAGTTACTAACTATTATATCTGCCTTTTTTCTGCCCAGATTTTCTGGTCTTCTTTGGCCATAAATTCTGGTCCTAAATGCTGAGATTGCTCCCTTGTCGGGAGGGAAACTGCTCTCCCTTCACCTCATCCTCGAGGTTCTTGCCCTTGTTCGGGGCGAATTTTTGAAACTAAATATAAAATTCGAAATTTTTTAAGACGAAAAAATTAGGGGATGATTTAACATTGAGTCTAAAATTAAGAATTTTCTGAGATAAAAAAAAAAGTTTGGGATAAAATTAAAACATAACCTACAATTTGAGGGTTTTTAAGAGATGCAAAGGGAAAAGGGAGAGCACGCACTAGGAGAGAAACGAAAAGAGAGTGGGTTTTGGGTGTAGATCTCCCCTAGATTTACTACCATTCGCAATGTGCTTTTCGGAATTAGAGTACAAATTCAAAATTATATGAAATTTATATTGCAAAATTCAATTTAGAAGTTGTCAAGCTGTGAAAGTAAGGGCATTGTAAGGTGTAAACGGGAGTTGATTTGAAATAACATTTTAATAGACAAGGTCCGATAAAATTTCAATACCAATATAACGGTAGATTTGTTGGGAAGAAGAAAAGTGGAGAGAGACTTGGGACAAGTCTTCGTTGAACTTAGTCCATTGCTTGTACCATTGAACTTTCCTTTTCCTTTTGTTAAGTTATTTTTCACTGGAAATGGTATTTTTATTGAATATTTTTAAGCTCTTGATCCCACTAAAAAATTTAATCCCTCTCACTTTAAACCTATTAAATATTATAATGTTAAATCGATAAACTTCATTTCAATACTTATAAGTTCAATGAGTTAACACATGCAATTATCAACATACTATATATATTTATTTTGTACCCAAGCATAATAAGAAGAATTTCTTCTGCTATGGTTCTGCCTTAATTTTCCCTTCAAATTTCATAAATTAATCAAAATACCTTTTCGCTTATGCTCTTACTTTATTATATATATATATCAAATTCAATCAATTGGCACATAGCAATAATTCAAACTTGCGGAGGTAGATTTCAATTACTAATTCATTGACTAGGACCACCGACTGTGCATTTATAGTCCTTGCCTTCATGGCGGGAAGTTTTGATGGGGTGCATTTATAGTCGTTGCCTTAACGGTGGGGAAGTTTTGATGGACAGGAGAATCCAAGGCAATCCTGCTCAGAAGAAAATAACATGGAGCAAGTTTCGATGCAAAAGTAATTAAAAAAAGTAAAATAAAAAATAAAAGAGAACTACTTTATTGATATCCATGGAAAACGGTCATGATTGATGAACACGTACAAAGTATCGAGACGATTGCTGCACCATTGAACTTTTTTTTAGGACCCAAATAAAAACTTTCCTTTTCTTTTTTTAATTTATTTTTCATCAGAAAAGTTACTTTTGTTGAATATATTTAAACTCTTGATCTCAATTAAAAATTTACCTTGATCCTATTAAGCAGCCAATGGCATTGAATTAGACCCATAATAAATATAGTCTATAATGAAGAATAGACCAAAAGGACTTCCAATGATACATAACTTTTTTACACACATCTACCTTAATTTTGCTAGTAATTGAATATGATGGCAAATAGAGTGGGAACTTTTCTAAATATAAAATAGGACATGGACAACCACTTGAATCCATCTAGACAATGCAGATGCATGGGCCATTGATAAATTTTATTATTTCTTGGGCTAACCAGAGAGCTGCCAATGTTGAATAAGAATCCGTACGAAGATAGATATTTTCATAGCCCTTATTACACGTCTTTGAAGCTGGAGATCACTTTGAAAACAATTACTCCATACTTTTTGTCTTTCTTCTTATCTAACTTCTTTTCCAAGTAGACTTTTCAATTCCATGATGACTCTTTCATGTTCCTTTGCACTGCTTCCCTCACATGCCCGTGACATGGATTTGCTGGAGAAAATTAAAAGTGGAGACAGAGATTCGTCCGGTCCAATATTTTCCATACAAATGCTCAGAGTAGATGAAAACGTACAAAGCATCAGGACAATGACGAGGGCTTAGTCCACTGCTTGCACCGTCCAACCTTCCTCTATCTTTTGTTAATTTATTTTCCATCAGAAAAGGTGTTTTTGGTTAAATATATTTCAGCTCTTTATCACACTTAGGAAGTTATCCCTCTTACTTTGAGCCTGATATATGTTACCTATAATCTTCATTTTTATACTGAAATGTTGTATTATTAATGATAGCTTATTCTAAAAAATTATGTTATCAACGCGTGTTGAGGATCATAAAAAAATATTAACATGCATAAATGTATTTGTGTATATATAAATATATATTCATTTAGTACCGTAACACAATGAAAATAATTTATTTTTTGCTTAGGTTCCGTCCTAATTTCTCCTTCAAATCTCATAAATAAATCAAAATATATTTTTGCTTTTACTTTACTTCATATATATATATATATATATTTTATTGATTTGATTTATCTAATCTAATTAGTTGACATGCATCAATAATTTAAATTTGCCAAACTGAATATAAATTAGTAATTCATTGACCGAACCATTAGACATGCATTTATGGTCATCGCTTGCAACCGGTGGAAGTTTCAATGCACAAGAAAAGTGAACTTTCAAGGAAATGCTACGCTGCAAAAGTAGATTTTCAATGAGATTGCAACTTTTTGCTCGTTGTTGTTTTTTCAAGCGGGCCCTGACAACTCTCTCTCTCTCTCTTCATCTTTTCTTTTCACCTCCTCTTCCTTCCTTTTCTTTCTTTTCCATTGCAGGCCACTTTTATCAGTTTTTCTTTGTAAAAGCTTTCTCTCTTTTGTCGACCATAACCTCTCTCTATCTCCTTTTCTTGGCCCGGAAGAAAAGCTCCATCTTTTTTCTTTTTTGAGCTTCCCTTGGCAATTATGGTATGCGGAAAAATGCCCCACCCACTCGGTCGAGAATCCTCTGCTTTTTCATGCCTAGATTTTCTTGTCTTCTTTGGCCGTGAATTTCGATCTCTGAATGTCGAGATTGCACCCTTGCCAAAATGGAAATTACTCTCTTGATCTTGTCCTCGAGGTTTTTGTTGCTATTCAAAACAAATTTGGGACTGGATATAAAATTTGAAAAACTTTTTTAGACGAAAAAAATTGAGGGTCGATATAGCATTTGGTTTTAAGTTGAGGGTTTTTGAAACAAAAAAAAAATCGGGATAAAATTAAAATTGAACCTAAAATTTGAGAGTTTTTAAAGAATTAGGACCATATAAAAAGAGGAAAGAAAAAGTGGAGGAGCTTCACCTCTTTTTATCATCCAGGGGCATATTTGTAATTAGATTGTACGTGATGAGTTTATTTCTACCCCACTCCTGGTGGCTCAGCCCAAGAATCCTTTTCCTTCCTGAGGCTACCGCTCTTCTCTACCAAGTTTTTGTCCACTTCTTATTACAAGGGAGTGGCTAGCCCACCAATTCTTTCTCTACTTAATTACGAAGTTACTCAAATTTATTGATTTCGCAATTCCTTAATCAACCCAAAGCCAAATTAATTCATTAAATTTACAATTTTTTCCGGCAAATGTTTTTGCTTGGTTTAGTTTAGCAATTGCAATATTCCTTCAACACCTAAATTGTAATGTGTGTTAATTCAAATATTTATATTATTGAATGGAACTAATACGTGAAATGTTAATTCATTTATATTAAACTGCATTTTAAATAACACTTTAACATAAATGCATGCGGTTCCTCTTAAATAATGAGGGTAGCTATTTGAATGAAAATGTAAAATAAACCAACAAAGTGTTTTTTTTTTTTTTTTTTGGTATTGGAGGAATCGAACTTGCAGCCGATAGCCGCGCCAACCCCCAAGTGACACTTAAGCGGGAGGACCCACCACCCCCGAGTCACACTTAATACACTTAGCGCCTCCCCTGGGTTTTGAACCCTTCACCTCTTCGTTGAGGATCAGCAGAGTCTTATCCAATGGAGTCACCGCGGCCGGTGGTATAAACCAACAAAGTGTTGGTCCAGTGGTAGCATGCTAATCCCGCACGGACTTCACCTGCCAATGGGCAAGGGTTCAAATCCTCGCAAAAAGCCCTTGTTGGAAGGGAAGAAATCCTTGATGCTCAATCCCCAAAGTAGTTGTGTACTTTAGCCACCATTTTATTTACCAAAAAAAAAAAAATATAAAATAGGTTTTATTTACCATCCAAAATACACCTAGCCATATTATTCTCATCCAACAATTTATTTTATATAGATCTATTCCCATTAAATAATGAGGGTAACTATATTTGAAAATACGTTAAATAGATTTTACTAGTCACTCAAAATATATCTAAGCATATTAATATTGTTATTCAACTTGTTTGGTACAAGAAGTGAAGCATTTTGTATGCTCAATAGAAAGAAACTTTATTCCAATATCCACTTGAATAATCAATGCTATTTAAATACCACTAATCCAAACTAAACCATCAATACTTGAAATTGTGAAGTGTAAAAAAAAAAAAAAAAGAGTGCTCGTGGCATGAGCTTATAGTATTGATTCACAATACTTTACAAGTGCTAAATTATCACATTAGTTTTCTTCTTATTGAGACAGTTGAACGCAAGCACGGAGAGAAGGACTGATGCCACGAGCACAGCAAGAGAACGCCCAAAAATGGGACGATGCATTTCGGCTTTGCTTTGGCTCTGTCCTTGATTTTCTCCTTCATGTCCGACGGAGAAAAAAGCCACAATGCGTCTCAAGAAATAGAAAATGCCTTCCTGTTGCCCATTTTCTTGTGGCTTGATTTATGCAATGGAACCAATTGGCAATCAGAAATCGCACCAATAAGTCAAGCTTTGTCAACTACGTGCTTAGAGTCGTTGCCTTCAGGCGGCTGAAGAGAATCCAAAGATGATACGCGTAGAACAGTGGATTTGTTCGGAAGCGGTAAAGTGGATAGAGACTTGGGACAAGACTTGACATGGATTTGCGAGAGAAAATGAAAAGTGGATGAGAGAGAGATAGAGAGATTCGTCCATTCCGGTAATTTCCAGACAAGTGCTCAGCAACCGATAAAAACACGCAAAGCATCAGGACAATGAAGGGGGCACACTTAGTCAATCAACTGCTTGCACCGTTGAACTTTCCTCTTTCTTTGTTGATTTATTTTCCATCAGAAAAAGTATTTTTTGTCAAATATATTTAAGCTCCTATTCTCACTTAGGAATTTACCACACTTGCTTTAAGCCCGTTAAATATTGTACAGTCAAATCGATAAGCTTCATTTTAATACTAAAATGTTGTATTAACAATAATTTATTCTAAAAAGTTATGTTATCGATGCATGTATCAACCTGATGAGAAGAATTTATATTTTGCTTAGGTCCTATCTTAATTTCCTCTTCAAATCTTGTAAATAAATCAAAATGCCATTTTACTTTTACTTTTACTTTATTATATATTTATTGGTTTGATTCATCTAATCAAATCAATTGACACGCGCCTATAATTTAAACTAGCCGAACTAGATATAAATTAGTTATTCATTGGCCCGTTGGCCGGAACCACTAAAAGGGCATTTATGTAGAAGTTTTAAAGCAAAGGAAAAGTGAACTTTAAGGAAATGTAGATAGTAGTAGATTAACAATCTTTTGGTGAAATTGCACCTTTTTACTCTTTGTCCGTTCTCCACGCGTGCCCCCGACAATTCTGTCTCTCTCTCTCTCTCTCTTCATTTTTTTTCTTTTCACCTCCTACGTTCTTTTTTCTTTCCTTTCTTTTGCGGACCAATTTCTCAGGTTTTTTTTTAATATTTTATGAAATTTTTTCTCTCTTTTGCCAACCATAAGCCTCTCTCCGTATCTCATATCCTTGACCATGAAGAAAGCCTCCGTCCTTTTACTTTTTTTTAGCTCTATTGGCAATTATTGCATGCTGAAAACTCGCCCACCCCACTGGGCCGAGAATCCTCTACTTTTTCTATGCCCAAATTTTCCAGTCCTCTTTGGCCGTTAATTCCGGTCCTGAATGTCGAGATGTCCCATTGTCAAGATGGAAATTACTCTCTCTTGACTATGTCCTCTCATTATTCGAGATTCATTTGGAACTGGACATAAAGTTGGGAAATTCTTTTTAAACAAAAATTTGATGTAGCAAGGGGTTTAAAATTGAGAGTTTTTTTTTTGAAAAAGGTTCAGGACAAAATTAAAACTGGATTTAAAATTTGCGCATCTTTAGATAACTTGGACTGTAGAAAAAAGGGGGGGAGCGAAAGTCGAGGGGCTTCATGGGGTTTTAGAATCCATGGGCAGATTTGTAGTTAGATAGCTTGTAATAATTTTCTTTTCCCCCACCTGTTGATGGCTGGGTCCCACCGGTTGTTGCCTTTTGTCCATTTCTTATTTCAAACGAGTCGCCGGGCCCACTACGCTTCTCCCTAGTCGTGAAGTTACCGATTAATCATTTAATCAAATTTATTGATTTCATGATTTTTCGAGTAACCCAAAGACAAATCGACAAATCAAAGTTTTCGAATTTTTTCCGGCCAATGTTTTTGCATGGTTTCACTTAGCGATTTCAATCATCCTTAAACACCTATAAATTGTCGTATTAATATTTATATCGTTGAATGGAGCTTAAACATTTAGCCTTAGTTCATTTTAGATTAAATATAACGTTATAAAATACTTAGACATAAATGCATGTGGTTCCTCTTAAATAACAAGGGATAGCTATGTTAATAAAAATGTTAAATAGGTTTTACTTGCCACCCAAAAACATATTATTCTTATTTAACAATTATCTATTACTCTCATATAACAAGGCATAGCTATCTTTTATAAATGTATTAAATAAATTTTACTTGCCACTCAAAATATATCTAAGAATGTTAATATTGTTATTCAAAATAACAATTTGTATGTTTAATACTGAGTTCATACATTTAGATACCATTTAATGCATTTTTTTTATGTAGTTACTTGATAAAACAAAGCTCTTTAGACATTGAATCTACTCCACTTAAAAGATTTGCATCAAGAATTGAGTGAAATGTAAAAAATTCAATGCGTTAATTGCTTCATTTTACAATAAAAAGAAGCTTATTCCAATATATGGTTGTAATAATGCAAGCTAAAAGGATTATCACTACTATTTATATGCCAATAATCCAAATTAAAAAGTCACTACTTGAAATTGTGGAGTGTGAAAGAAAAAAAGTAGTGACCGTGCATTTCACGATCAATGCTTTTTATAGTATTAATTTACAAAACTTTATAAGTGCTAAATTATCTCTTTAAATTCAAGAGCTTATCTTTATCTCCACTAAACATTGCTTCAAAGAATTAGAGAACTCTATAGATAAATCTTGACCAATGTCAGTAAAATCAGCGTACCTGAGTGTCTAGAAATGTGAGGAACTCTTGGATGTCAAGTTATTGATTTTATGTAGTCAAATTTATTTATTTATTTCACAATTTCTCAATTAACACAAAGCCTTTTTTTTTTTTTTTTTTTTTTTGGGACGTGAACCCTAAGCCAAATTAATAAATCAAAATTTACAATTTTTCTCGACAAATGTTTTTTCTTGGTTTAGCTTCTTGATTGCTCTAATATTTTGTCATTCTTCTTGACTTGGTCAAAAACTGGGCTTTAAAAAAACAAAACAAAAAAAGAAGTGATATAAAGGGAAAAGGGAGAGCACGCACCCCGCACCACGACAGAAATGAAAAGAAAGGAAAAAGAAAAAGGAGAGATATAAAGGGAAAAAGGAGAGCACGCCCCACGACAAAAACGAAAGGAAAGGGAAAGGAAGAGGAAGAAAGGAAAAGGGAAAGGAAAAGAGAAAGGAAAAGCTTTGGCGTACACATCACGGGACCTTGCCAAGATAGATTTATTTTTATTAGCAATACCTAATAAAAATTTAAGCTATTTATTTATCTAATTGGAGTGATTTTTGAAATTAGAGCACAAATTCAAAAATCGTGTGAAATTCGATTTTGAAGTTGTTAGGCTGGGGGAGCAAGGGCATCGTGGAGTTGAGGATTAGACGGGAGTTAATTTGATGTAAGATTTTTATTGGAGTGAAATATTAGAGTTTCAAGTGCAAGTTTTGTGTTGCGTAGGAGTTAGCATATCGAACTAACCGAAATCAAGAACCGTCCATACTCGACCATTGGTTTGGTCCAGTTCTCAATTGCATAAAAATGGAATCGATGATTTTTTATCTGGTTCACGGTTCCAAGGGGAATTGGACCCGACCGGTTCCAAGGGGAATTGGACCCGACCAACTCTTTTTCATAAAAAAATAACAATCTAGTATTTTTTAAAATTGTTTGAATTTTTGAATATTTTTGTTAAGTGATTGGTTCTATTGAATTGGATCAATTAGTTAGTCCGGTTCCCGTCCCAGGACAATTTGGTTCGATCCTTAATCTCAAATGGAATTGGGAACTAGATTGGAACTGATCACTTCTAGTGTTGTAAATAACTTTGAAGTAATTTGTTGACATGTGAAAGTCATTTTGTTGAAAAGTAAGTTTGTAGAGGATGGCCCATGAAAATAACACGATATTGCCAACCGTGAATTTCGCAAAGTCTCAAACTTTGCGCGCCCTTTTCTTTAAAAGATAAAATGATTTTTCTTACTTTGGTTCTAATTTGAACAAAAAGTCATTTAACTTTAAAATAGTGCCGAACATGATTTCATTTTTGGCTTTAAATTGAAATGATGCAGAAAATTTACTGTGAGGAGTAAAATTCCTGGAAATTAAAGTGCAAAAGGAAAAGTGAACTAGCAGGAAACGTACATGCTACGAAAGTAGAATAAACAAACTTGCGGTGAAATTGCAACTTTTTGCTTTTTGTCCTTTCCTCACGTGTGCCCTGACAATTCTCTCTCTCTTCATTTTTTCTTTTCACCACCTCTATTCTTCTTTTTCTTTCTTTTCTTTTGCAGACCCCTTCCTTTGCTGACCATAGCTCCCTCTCACTCTCCATCCCTCTCCCTCTCGCTCTCGCTCTCTCGGCAATTATTGCATGTTGAAAAATCGCCCACCTCACATGGGTGAGAGTCTCTCTTGACCGAGACTCTCCGACACACTCTCTTGATCGACCCTCTCTCTCTCTCCCTCGGCAATTATTGCATGTTGAAAAATCTGAAAAATCGGCCACCCCACTTGGGTGAGAGTCTCTCTTGATCGACCCTCTCTCTCTCCCTCGGCAATGCATCGACCCTCTCCCACTTGGGTGAGTCTTGTCTTGATCGACCCGCTCTCTCTCTCTCTCGGCAATTATTTCATGTTGAAAAATCTGAAAAATCGGCCGCCCCACTTGGGTGAGAGTCTCTCTTTTCTTGATCGACCCCCTGCATGTTGAAAAATCTGAAAAATCGCCCACCCCACTTGGGTGAGAGTCTCTCGTCTTGATCGACCCCCTCTCTCTCCCTCGAAAATTATTGCATGTTGAAAAATCTGAAAAATCGCCCACCCCACTTGGGCGAGAGTCTCTCTTGTCTTGATCGACCCCCTCTCTCTCCCTCGGCAATTATTGCATGTTGAAAAATCTGAAAAATCGCCCACCCCACTTGGGTGAGAGTCTCTCTTGTCTTGATCGACCCCCTCTCTCTCCCTCGGCAATTATTGCATGTTGAAAAATCTGAAAAATCGCCCACCCCACTTGGGTGAGGGTCTCTCTTGATCGACACTCTCTGTGGGGTGGGCGATTTTGACCCACACTCTCGCTCTCTTGGCAATTATTGCATGTTGAAAAATCGCCCAACCCACTTGGGTGAGGGTCCTCTCTTGACCGACACTTTTTGGCATTTGAATTGTGAGATTGCCCCTCGTCAATATGGAAATTGCTCTCTTGGCTGGATATAAAATTTGAGAAAAAAATCTTTAGATGATAAAATTTTTAGACAAGAAAATTGGGGGTTTAAAGTTTGAGGGTTTTCTTAAAAAGAAAAATTGAGACAAAATTAAGCTTGAACCTAAAATTTGAGGGGTTGTAAGGAATTAGGATCATATAAAAAAGAGGAAAGAGAAAGTTCAGGAGTGTTTTTATCATCGGGAGGCATATTTGTAATTAGATAGCATATGATAATTTTATTTCTACCCCTACTCCTAGTGGTTGGGCCCCACAAGTTCTTCCTTGACTTGAGGCTGCTCTCTTCTCCACTAGCTTTATGTCCATTTCTTATTGCGAAAGAGTCGCTACTCGCTAGGCCCATCACGCTGCTCTCTACTTAATTATGAAGTTAACCAAATTTATTGATGTCACAATTTCTTAATTTACCCAAAGCCAAATTAATAAATTAAAACTTTCAATTTTTTCCATAATTTTTTTGCCTGGTTTAGTTTAGCGGTTGCAATCTTCCTTTTATTTATTGTAATGCATGTTAATTCAAATACTTATATTATTGAATGGAACTAATACGTGCAGTATTAGTTCATTTAGATTAAATTATTTTACTTATAGATGTATGTGGTTCCTCTTAAATAATGAGGGGTGGCAATGTTAATGAAAATGGAATATAGGTGATAAATACACATAGGCATATTGTTCTCATCCAACAGTTTATTTTATATAGATCTATTCTTATTAAATAATGAGATGTGGCTATTTCTTATAAACATGTTAAATAGGTTTTACTTACCACTCAAATTATATCTAACCATATTAATATTGTCATTTAACTTGGTTGGTGCAAGATGTGAAGCAATTTGTATGTTCAATAGTGAGTCCATCCATTTAGACACTCTTAAATGCATTTTTTTGTTTAGTTACTGAATAAAACAAGGGCTTCACACATTGAATTTACTCCTGTCAAAAGATTTATGAACAATTGAGTAAAATGTTAAAAATCCAATGCATTTATTACTCCATTTTACAATAGAAAGAAGCTTTATTTGGATATCCACCGGTAACAATGCAAGCAAGAATTATCAATGCTATTTTATATACCAACAATCCAAACTAAAATGCCAATACTCAAAATTGTGGAGTGTTAAAAAAAAAAAAGAGTTCTCATGCATTTCACGAGTACTCTTTTCTATAGTAAAGTGCTGAATTATCACATTAAATTTAAGAGCTTAACTGCATTATTCTATAAAGCTAATCAATTCAAGCTCGTAACTTTTAGTACTTTGCCTAAAATGCATCTAACCTAATAGGGATCGAAGATGAATGTAATATGTCAACCTATAAATATTTAACACTCTAATAGGAGAGTACTAGGTATATTTACAACATTAACTTTGAGACATCAACATATTAAGCCTATCAATATTTACAATTGTCAATCATTGGTTTGATGCAACAAAAGTTGACATCCAATAGCAAAAAAACACAATTTTATTGAATTCAACACAATATTATTTGGTAACCCAAAAGCAATGTCATGACTTTATGTTTTTAGATTTATCATATTGATACATTCATTATATACATGCTATTTAGTTCTATAAACGTTGATTTAAATTTGTATTTACACTGTACATTTTTTCACACTTGTTTTTTTTATGAATATTTGACAAACATCTTGGCCCTCCAAGTAAATATTCTTATGAAGTCAAGACCAAGGCTTCTGCAATGTCCTTGGCCTAGACTAAACTTGCTGGAAAGGGGGAGATCTTCATAGGCTCTCTCAATCTTCATGGGACAGGACAGAAACCCAATGGTCCGAAGTAGAGTAGAAAGCATATGAGGCAAGCTATCCTCAAGCCTAACAACAAAAACTTTAGATAAGCGTGCTGCATTGAAGTGGCAAATGTCACCTCTGGAGTGACTAGTGAAAGTGAAATCTAGCCTGGGAAATGGCATAAACATTTGGAATTTTCACAAGCAACTTTTTTTTTTTTTTTTTTTTGGGTCGGACATAAGCGTAACTTCACCTAGTATAGTTGCTTACTTAATCAGCCCATTACTTTCCAAGCAATACGATTTACTGCCAATCTGCCATCAAATCCATTTATTAGGAAAGATTGATATATGAAAAGCAAGAACAAGGAAAGATGAATCATAAACCGAATCGATAGATCAAACTTGTAAGTATTTGATTTGAACAGATAGGATGTTTACAAATATTTACAATTGGAAAGACACCAAATATACTGAAGCACAAAAGCCCACTTTTATCTCCATGGCTAAGGATATAGAAACATTGCTTTGAAGAATTTTAGAGCTCTACAAATGACTCTTGACCATTCTCAATTAAACCAGCATCTCCAGGCACTAGTCCAAGCATGCGAAAAACTCTTGGAGCTGGAGGGAAGAATCAAGCAAAGTGCGATCTTCAAATGCCAAAGAGTTACCGAAGCGTTCTATAAAACAAATGAATAATTACTTTCTAGTTGGAAAATAAAAAAGATAAAAAAAAATGAGATTAAAGCTAAGGAGCCAAACAAATCATCGAGTTAAAGATGACAAAAAACACGTGCTTTCAAAATCTTCTGTGAAACCCATACTAAGCTATTGGACTGTGAAATAAGATTCTAAGTTCGAAAAATAAGTATTTATGAAAACCAGACTAAAATAACTACTTAAGCTGCAGACGAAGGGTGTGAGCCATAAGATATCTGTTATTGGTAATAAGGATCACAAAGTCGTATCAACTTTTAAGTTGAAAGATGCCACATACTCTATTCACTAAGGCATCCTCCTCCTAGTTGAGACACACCACAACTGCCATATGGGACTTCAAACTTCTTAAAAGTTTTCCATTCTGCTTAATATTTATAAATGTTAGAAATGATTACACTGTAGCGTGCCAAATTGCTGCTGCAAGCATATGCATATCAAAGCAGCACACTGCATATCCATTGTTCCATAAAGACAGCTACTTTGGTAAGATAACATTCATTATGTACAAACAAACTCTTCTCTCAGCAAAATGTAATTCATGAAGTGGACGATTAGTAATAAAGCGCAGAAATATCAAAGAAACAGAATTGCAGCAACTCTTCTTTCAAGTTTAGCTAAGTTATAGCTTAATAGTAATATAACCAGTTACAAACTTTTCCACCCATAAGCATAATTGAAGCACATACAAATCATATCATTTAAGAGTGACCTAAATAATTGCCTTCTTAATTTGACTGAACTGAACATATATTACAAATAACTGAAAGAAGCTATTAATTTTGATGAAAATGAGCATGTCACAAATGAATGCTTCTATATGACACCATCCACTTAGACCATAGATTCTCACAATGAGTTGGTCCCCAGCAAACATTATGCTTTAATTTGTCGTTGACAATTGACATAGTTTAAATCATTGGCGCGACATTAGTAGTGAGGTGAAATGTTTTTGTCCTACACAAGAATGCAATTAAGCACATCAATCATATTCAAGTCCTAAAGTATATAAATCTATTGAATAGCATACAAATTATGTATGATTGGTGATTAAAGTAATTCACTTGCTAATTTAACCGATTAGATATGAGTCGAATCAATTTCCGTGATTTATAATTTAACTCATGCATCAAACACTATAGTGTCAAAAACATTTAAAGGCTTCGGTGTAGGACGATGAGTCCCACAATAAAGAATAAATATTTAGGCATCACATGCAAAAGCGCCTAAGCATGACACCGAGGGTTTTTCTGAGCAAGACACCAAAGAGGAATTGCATCACACAATCTACAAAGCAAATACTTGCAAGTTCAATAAATTATCAACTCCGTTGAAAAGTAAAAATTACAACTATATTTGTAGACTCTCTAAAAGTTCTACTCCTAGATGAAATAGGAAATCTCTAAACAAGAAACGTTATTGGAGTATATGTAAGATCCTCCAACTCAAACTTGAAAGGAAGAAGGAAACATTGTAAAATCCCGATAATACTCAAATCCTAGATGATAAATTCAGTGATTAAACTTCAAGAAGAATCGATCCTCGTTTGAGTTTCAAAGTCAATCTTCACCAAAAACTTGGTAGTCACCTTGCATGATTTGTTGGCTGCATCGGGCTCATTGGATGATTTGATTGTCTTATACCACATTCTATGAATAAGAATCCAATTACAATACTATGCACACAATCTTTGTGTCCTTGTCAAACGGGTACTTATTTGACAAAAGAAATATAAAATGTAGTAATATCTCATGTCTAGAAATAATAACACCAGTCGAATTTGAAGTATCTTTATCATTAGTAATTACCTAACAATAAAAATAACACCATACTTTACAATCAATATCTAGTAATTATGTCTGTCATGGAATAACAATCTCAAACATTATATCATGGCTGCCATAGCTTATGACTAGAGCAATGGGAGTAGGCCCCCAAAGAAAACAGTAAGGACAACAAGCACTCCGCCCGCTTGGCAGGCGGCAGGAGTTTATGTTTTAACAATGTCTTTGATCCAGTCACTCGTTCCAATCTTCCAATTTGGAAAGGTCAAAATCAATCCTCTATGGCTTGTCTTCTCATCATAGGAACCAAATCTCCTCATTAGCATTTTATGTCCCTTCATTGCATTCAGCATGATCTTGATTTTGTTATTCCCTTTTTTCTATAGGAGGGTTGTACTTTGTATATATAACTGGTATGTCTTACTCCCGAATGCCTCCTTCCTTACTTTTCTGAGAAGCCCTTTACGACTATAAAGGACAGGGGCTCTTCACCTTTGGAAACTTAGCTACTTAAGTACGACTCAAGACTAAAGTCAAGGCGAAGGGGGCTCCAAGGTTGAGACATCGCGCAGAATGCTTGGCCTCTGACCGGCGACAACCAAAGGGTGAGCCTCTAGCGGTTTATGATTCCATTGGATGAAATTCATGATCCACAATACACAGATTTGATTTTTTGATTCATGACTCAAATTTCCATGTGACATATAAGGGTGACCCTAAGTGGTTATCATGTCATATAAAAATTGTGGCTCCCTACTTAACAGTTAACACAATTAATAAATGAATATTGTTCTGAATTCAAAGTTCAAATTGTGAAACAGAAATTGACTCATGTAACTATCTAACTAAACAATATTGCCAACTTGATTAACAACCTGACTAATCATGATCTATTTATATTTAGTTCATTAAAATCTCTAACAATAATCATACATGAATTTTGTTTCTTTCAAACTTAATTGACATTGATGACGATATGCATATCTTTTGTGTTGATCATGTGAGGATTGCAATGACCCATTCGGTTCAATCCAACTAGTTAAATGGCTTATTCATCTCTTGTAATTTGTTGACCTATTTAACAAAAGGGTCATGTTCGAACAGAGTTTCCAACAATTTTTTTTTGGTTAATCATATCTTGCTCAGATTGACCTATCTAGCAAACCATCGTTAACTTGACACTAACAGACACGACCAATAAAAGTGGATTACTATCTCTACTAGCAGCTGAATTTCCGCCGAGCAAGTTTCTTGTTTGCATTGTATCATGCAGATTTTGAGTAATTCAGAATCTTTCCCAAGAGAGATTAGAGAAGAACATGTTTTGATGACAAAGGATTGTCGCAGAAGGAATTTCTAGTTGAGAAGCAATGAGGGTAACATTCAAATGACAACATAGAAAACTCACTTCGAGATCATGTAGTCAAACTGTCTCATCTTCAAGTCCAAGACAACAACCTTGCCATCAGGACACCAGCATAATGATGCTATACATTTACCTGGAGTAGATTGGAGTGATTAAGAGAAGCTAGTATTGATGACACACATTGCAATGTGCAAAGAAAGTGATTCATTATAAACAAAATAGATTTTTTTTGGGGGGGGGCAGTAATTTGTTTCGAACAAAATGAAGAAGAAGAGGAAAGATAGAGCACACACATTAAGCGACAAAATGTTAATCAAAATTAGTGAAGTGAGGTAGAACATCATATCTGCACAAAATAACTAAGAGGTGGTCACTTGATACGAGATTTCTTTGGGCTAGTAGGTCATCTAAAGCGAGAGAATCTATATCTTCTTGGCAGGTTCCAATCCACTATACAAAAAACAAATCTTGTTGTTCAACTATGGAACCTCAAGGTGGAGTGGATGCTCAAAAGCTTTCTCCAGGCAAAGATAGTATTTACAACTTAGTATCTTAACAAAAACCATTCAAGGATTGGCTCAAGTACTATAGTGCACTCAAAACATTCTCCATATCCATAAGACAATATGATGAGTGAAGCATTGAGATGTTTCCAGAGAAAATTCTCCTCTCTAAATTTTTACGGTGAGAATAGACATCAAGAACTACCAAGGCTATGCATCTAATCCTAAGTTCTTACGAATTTGAATAACCAAAAGATTAAGTCATATAGGAACCCAACATACTTGGATGCAGCTCCCCTAATCCTCCTAGTCTCTTTGCTTTCTCCAATTTCTCCCTCCGTCCCTCTCGACCAGATTGTCATACAAGTACGCAGCATAGCTCGAGATATATCCTATTCAAAACTTAAAACTCCCACCAGCAAACTTGATTAATCAAAATGATGTGACAAAATGCCCCCTCAGTAATGACAAGAGGATAAATAAAACTTCAAGCAATACGAAATAAGAGAAACTTTCCGCCTATGGTCCATATTTCAGTATCCAATAAATCTCTCCTTGTAGGGCACGTTCAGCCAGTAAAAGAATGCTCAATCAGTAAAAGAAGAGGAGTCAGCATTAAAATTACATTATGAGAGTCATCATCAGGAATCGAAGATCTTTTTAAATGCATGATGATATTTAGATAGTATTCGCATTGGCTAAACCTCGCCAACTTCAATTGGGCATCAAGCATTCGCATCCGACACGGCTAGTCTATTTAGCATACATGACATCCCCTTCAATTCATGTTAATTATTTTCATGGACACTTTAAGCGGTGTACGAAGAAGGGTCACAAGAAGGCAATACAGGAGTACGATACACTTATGGTCGGTGTAGATGACTGTCCGCTAGGCTATGGAAAAAATCTCCCAAGGGAACAACCTGATCGAGAAGTTGATAAGAATCTATTGCGCCTATAAATAAAATCCCTCCATTCAACTGATATTGGCTTGGAATTCTTTACTTGCAACTAAGTTATCTGTAGATTTCCACTCGCATCACCATCACTCACCCTTCATTTCTGTGTAAAAGACCAACTCCTTAGTTGGACGGCACCTTCTCATTTAGACTTTCAAGCACTTTATCCCTGTATTCATCCAATTCTCCATCAAACGCAATTTGAGCTAGATTGGTAGTACAGTGGTTCCTATGGCTAAAAAGGAAGCTTAGCACATTAGGAAAAGCGAAAGAAGTAAAACGAGATAAGGACGCTAACTCAAAGGGCGAACACAACAAGCCATCGTTGAAGAAACGAACAAACCGAATAAAGTAAAAAGAGAACTTTCTCGAATCGAAGCAATTACCTAAGAGAGATTGTCCGGCCTTTGCCAATTGAAGCGAAGAAGCACCCCACCTTCGCCGACAAATCCTCCTCCGGATTCCACTCACCCCATCTTCACCGCCAATCGAAAATCGAGCAAACCCCTCACAAAACCGAATCGCCCCGCCCCTTAGGTCGCGAAAGAATGCCGAGCGAGCCGAACACGAGAAGCCGGCGGTTTGTCGAACCGACGTTGAAACGGAAGCACGCGGCTGCGACCGCCTCGTCTCCATAGCTAGAAAGCTCTGCTGGAGAAGCTGAAGAGTGAGACGAAGAAGGGAAGAGTGGGAGTGAAGTGTCTGAGCATTCACGGAGAAAGTTGCAGAAGAGGACCAGGCGAGAGTCAAAATAAGGAAGGAAGAGAGAGATGGGAATTGGGCCGTAAAGGGTCGCCGCAGAATCAACTAGGCCGGGCCGGAATTTGTAGCCCTGCCAAACAACGCCCGAAAGTGGAGGATTAGTTGTTGAAACGTAATTCGGAAAAAGCAATGCGATCATCCGGGCCAATTCCATAAAAAAGCACCAACTTTACCTATTTTCCCAAATCTGGCCCGAACTATTTTTTGTTCCAAAAAAAAGCCCAAACTTTTAGTAGCATCCCAAATCTGGCCTCCGTTACCATCCTTCCATAGTCACCGTTAGTCATCTGTGAGGCATTTCCACGTCACCCAGAAAATTTGTTCCCATTATTTTCCATTTTCTCAAAGATTTTCCGTTCGTTTTTGTTTGGAATCGAGCCAAGAAATCATCGGTTTCTCGTCCTGGCAAGCGTGAGGTCATGATTGCGACGATGGATTCCGACGAGGAGGAGGAGATCGAGTTCGAAGAGGACGGCGAGGAGACGACGAGGAAGAAGAGGAGGAAGACGGCATGCAAAGCCAGGAGGAAGCGAACGGTGAAGAAGATGGGCGCGGCGGCGTGGGCGACGAGAACGACGGCGAGGAAGAGTAGGACGACAAGGACGACGGTGAGTTATCGACCCACCAAAGTCTTTTTTTTTTTCCGTCTCTTCCTCCTACTTTGACCTCGCTTGTCGCAGCCATGGACGAGGCTTTGTTTCAGATCTAGAGTTGGCCGTCGGGAAGATGAAGACAAAGACGAATAGCCTCGCGAGCAGATTGTGAATTTCTGAATCAACTTTAGCATTCAAGTATGGGTTTCTCTTTTTTTTTTCCTATTCCAGCGATGAGCTGCAATGAATACAAGGAAACCTTTAGCATTCAAGTTTCTGGGTTTCCTTTTCTTTTTCCCCCAAGATTCCATAGATTTCCCATAACCCAGCTTCCACAGATTTTGCATAACTCGAGTTGTTTGCGGCCATGTCTTCCATGTTTGGCCAAAAAGACAAGTCAAGAGACCCACTGATTTTTGACCCACGTTGCTCTGTAAACTCCTCTAAATATCAGATCTTTTGGCTAAAAAGACAAGCCAAGACACCCATTGCCCCTTCCTTGTCTCAAATATTTCTCCCCATTTTTTCTTTCGAAGACTTCTATTTTTTCCAGATTTTTGGCCATTTGCTCAGGCCAAAAACGGGTAAAAAAGATGACCACAAAGACAATGGAGATGGAGGACTCCTTTCGGCGAAGATGAAGCTAACAAGAAGGACGACGGAGGGGTGGTCTGGTTTGGACGTGTAGTGTTGGCTTGGACGGGCATCGGCGGTGGACGCGCGGATGTCAAGCTTGGCGGTGACTCTAGTCGGAGGATGTCAGAGAGAGTGACTTGATGAGCAAAAGGACGAAGAAAACGCCACTAACGGTGACTATGGAAGGATGGTTAACGGAGGCCAGATTTGGGATACTACTAAAAGTTTGGGCTTTTTTTTTGGAATAAAATATAATTTGGGCCAAATTTGGGAAAATAGTTAAAGTTGGTGCTTTTTTATGGAATTGGCCCCGATCATCCTCATTTACTTTTGGATAAAAGAAAATGCTAATGAATTTTACCAAAAAAAAAAAGAAAAAAAATGCTAATGAATTATTCAAATCGGCATCTCACGACCGATAACAAAAATTCACGCATGCTTAAATGGAGACGATGGGCCAAGCTTGAACCCGACCAAGCCATTTGCCATCACCACCCAATCTCTTAACGCTCGACCATATTCAAATACTCGACCAAGCCCCAATTGGTGAGCTTTATGCTAAACTCCTGTTATAAGGTGCGCATGTGCGTCAATGATACAATAGGAAGAAAAAATGAGATCGGATGTCTTCTTTTTCTCTTTTAACTAGAACTAGACAATTCACCTGTTAAAAGGTACAGCTTTGCTATACCGGGGGAAAATCCCATTTCTCTATTCGTGTATGTAGAGTAAGAGACTTGCAATTGGACAAAGAAAATGGCACACCTGTACCCTACCGCAAGTGATAAAACCTAAGCACATTCAACAATTGAAAGGCAAAAGAATAAGACAGTTTACTCTTCCTTCCAAATACAGTTTAAAAAACCCAGCAAGTATATGCTTTGAGAACACTTTTGGTTCCCACCTATGTGACAAATTGAGTGACTAAAGCTTTTGAGTGTTGAAATAGTAGAACTTATATACTAATTCTAGTCAACAATTGCTTTTTCAGTCTTTTAAAAAACAGGACACAACTACTTTTCATTAATAATTTACTATGATCATTAGAATGATGGTTATGCACTACTGAGCAGGAAAAAGAATGACCCGAAACCAGCTGCCTTTTCTTTGGTCTTTTGGTAGTTATTCTAAAGGCATGATGTGTATTTGCACCGGTGGTCATCAGGCAGAGTAGCAAACGATGCAAACCAGATTCCTTGTGCTGAAGTTCGGAATGAATTTCCTTAACTCGAGCAAGAGGGAACAATGAATTATCCATAGGTATGAACCAAACGAGTTAAATTTGAAATCAAAAACAATCTGCTCACCTGAAGGCACCAACTACCAATCAAAAGCTTAGACGCGTTGCGGCTCACGGCGGTCCTCGACCATGTTGCAATACCCTACGTAAGACTTGAACCGATTTTGAACAAAACAATCAGATGGCCTTCCAAAATCCTCGCCTCTCATAAAAAAGTTCGACTCTGCTTCAATTGAGGATTGAGACTTCCGTTACCAACTGCCAAATCATACCAGAAAATCCTCTCAAACAGCAACAGAGGACTTGAAATCTCCAAGGGGAAACCCTCATCAAGTGCATACCGAAAGCAGCCATTGACTGCAATTTCCCTCAAAGTTCTCGAACAAAGCTTGATGGTTCGCTTTAAACCGTAGCATCCTTCCAAACTAAGGAACTCGAGAACAGGGCTGCCATTCGACATCTCATGCATCACCTCCAAGTCACAGATGGACAGGGACCTAAGATTTATCCAAGCGATACTTCTACTCAACGAGAAGCAACAGATCCCTGAGTGCAGGTTCACCAACGAAGAGCATCCATAAAAGGAGCAGCGATCTTTGCGAAATGGCCGGCCATCTCGCACAACCTCTTAGTCGCATCGGATCGAGAGGTCCTCGACACGGAGGTCGACAAAGAAAGAAAAGCCACGGACCGAGCTCGGCGCGCAACGGTCGAGAAAATCGACGTCGATGTGGAACTTCCTCACCTTGGGCGACGCCTAGAGGATCAAGACGCCGTCCACGGACGGGGAGGCGTTCCGTCAGGGGAAGGAGAAGACGAGGTCCGGGGGCGGCAGTCCAGACGGATCGCCACCACTTCGACAACGAGAGGAGGAGGAGGAGGAGGTCGGCGATCGCTTCATCTTCGCCATGTGGGGATCGACGATCGAACGGAGGAACCGGGAGGAGAGACTCCTCCGATTCGAGGGTTCATTTCACTCGGACTTAAGTTTCTGGCTTCCCGTATAGAGACACGTGTCGCTCGATGGAGAGGCAACCACTTTCCCGCGCCTTTTAATACATCTATGAGCCCATGATGATGGGCCTCGCACGTCTTGAATTGCGGAGTACCGAACCTTAATTTTTTAAATCCAAGCTTGTCCGACATCTGCAAAAATCATCATTCATATAATAATCGAGTATGAACAAAATTGAGTAGGCATACTGCGTACATAAGCGAGCTTGAGCCCGTGAAAGAATATGTTTGCTTGATTCCGCTTGATTTATGATACCATGCTCGATGGCTCAATTTACATACTGATAAACATAAATAGCATTGGTAAATATCAAAACTAGTTGACAACAAAATTTTGATCGATAACTTATTCGGTTAGTAGTATTTTGGTACATTATCAAAATTTTAAGAAAATACCATCAGTTATTAGAATTTTTGTATATGTATTACTATTGACATCCAAATAATCCTAATGGTTAAAGTTACAAAAATTCAAGATTCAAGATATCGATCGTGATGAGACTCGTTTCTTAACTTGAAAAAAATTAGATTAGTATCAGTAGTACTTTAATTGCATATAGGTGTTAATTCAACATAAGCGTGTAGGAATAGGCGTTTAGATTTCTAAGTTTTCATAGAAATGGCTTAAAATCCTTTTTTTTGGTCAAATCAAAGAATCTACCTTTGACTGAAAAAAAATTATTTCAATAGTCTTTAATTCTTTTTAGACATTTGATTTAGAAATAGTGAAATTTAAGTACCTACAATCAAATCAAAGAAAATCAATTTCAAGAATCGATTAACCAGTTAGAACACCATATTTGTTATCATGGAATTTGAGCTCACACCTTTCAAGATCGCGTCACATGGCGCAATTACACAAAACTCTATTGGAGAATAAAATTTGTTCTTTTCTCATCTTGGAAGGGGTCCTTTTTTTTCTTCTTCTTTTGGCTTCTTTTTATGTTCAGGAGGGAGGCGCCACAAGTTTTTTTAAAAAAAAAAAAAAGGAGAAAAGAGAGAAAAAATAAGGAGGATTGACTCTCCATGAGCGCTGTGTATACACCTTCACCATCGCCCCATCACATCCGACCTCATCCTCGTCAACGCAAGCTGCATCCATTGTTCTTGGACTTCATTCTCTTGAGGAGTTGGAGCAATAGTCGCCGCTGCCCATTCCGACGATTGAAACCCACGCCATCACTTCAATGAGCCTCTCCATCACTCCTCTCGACTCCATTAGTTGCCAAGCCAGCTGCCCTCACTATTCCTGAGCCGCCCTTTCCTGCTCCACTATTGCTCCCTGCCTTCGCATCGTGAAAACTTAAGAGCCCAGATCTTGTCCGAAGACTCCCTCGTTGGTCGTTGTTCTATTCGTAAATAGTTCTAAAGGTTCCAATCGCCGGTTGCGAGTGCCCATCGTAGCCTACTTCCACCACTAATAAACTAGGCTTTCTTGCTGCCTTCAACGATGGTCATCGATGAGGAGCCACTCAAAACCCGACGGTCCAAGGGTTAATTTTTGAGCTTGAATATTCTAGTTGATTTATCCGATTCTATCTCCACTTTTGTTCCTTACTTTTTGTGGATGCAATGGCGAGCAATGGTTAGCCGATGGTAGGAGACGGTGGTTCGGCGAAGAGCGGGAATGAGTAACGGTGGTATAGGAGTACTTTTGAGCGTGAGATTTTGAATGTTTCCTCCTGGTTCGGTGAAGCTTTAGATAGCATGAAGATGCACCATGAAAAGTCATTGAAGGTGGGAGTTCTGGGAATAGGGAGCTAGGCCTCGAAGATGAGATGAGGGGTGAAAAGGCGAGAAAAGGCTAAAATGATGATGACGTGTCCGGTGGGGTGAGGCCCCACACGGGGACGAGGTGGCGTTGCGGAGGGCCGGTCTTTTCCTCCGTTCCCGTCATCCAACCCTCTCTTTTGCTAAATTAGTAATTGCTAATTGCAATGGGGATTTAAAAATTAGTTCCCTGGAATGATCTAAATTCTCGAGGAGAGGATGGTATCCCTACTGCCGGATTGCCAATGTTGTTTCATGGTAACGATTTCCAGAATGCCATGTGGAGCGATACGATCCATTCTTCGAGCTAAACGGACTATACGGGGGCCGGAGTGTCCTCGACTACGAAGCGCCCTGTGCCTCGACATCAAGCTTCCGGTCTTGGAGTCCACTTCCTCATCCCGAAGGCAATCCCATGATGGGAGATTCCCCAGCAATTTATTTAGATGACATTTTGGAATGTGATGACTTGTCAGATCCCACGATTTGATGATGATTGTTCTGTTAGAGGTACCAGGAACGGTGGTGCTAAGTCCGAAATTTCGCCCAATCCCGCCCATCAATCAAATAAGTTCAAAAATCCTTCTCTTTCTTCCTCATATCTGCAACTTTTCTCCGCGAATTCTCAAGACTCCGCTGGACCTCACAAGCCTCCCTCCATTGAAGCTCCATCCTCCACAAGCTCACCATGGGTTTGCATTTCCCACTGACGCTTCTGTGCCCTCCTCGCGTTTTGTTACAGCATATCCGGTGGCTGCATTTTCGGCTGCTAGTGGCGTGTGCTTCTGTTTCAGCTTCAGTTCGACAAACTGCTTTGGCTTCTCAGGTTCTACTTCCGTTCGGCGTTCTTTCGTGATCTAATGGGTGGGTCAACTCGATTGTTCCGACTCGGTTTTGTGAGGTTTTGGCTCGATTTCTTCCAATTGGCAGGTGAAGATGACGGAGTGGAATCTAAAGAAGGATTTGCTAGCGATAGTCACGGAGGACTCGAATGTGGTCGCTTCTTCGCTTCATTTGGCGGAGGCTGTAAACAATCTCTCTTGAGTATAGCTAAGACTAGAGAACTTCTTTTTATTTATTTATTTATCTATTCATTCATTCATTCATTCATTCATTCATTCATTCATTCAGTGTGTGGTTTCTTCAATGATGGGCATTTGTGCTTCAGTATATTTAGTGTCTTTCCAATCGGACATATAATAAGCGTCCCGTGCGTTGAAATCAAATATTTATTAGTATGGTATATTGGATACAGCGGACGATTCATTCTTTCTTTGTTCTGGCTTCTCATTCAGCACTTTTTCTTAGTAAGTCAATATTGCTTGGAAAGTAATGGGCTGATTAAGTAAACAATTATACCAGGAATGCTTGTGAAAGTTTCAGATGTTCATGCCATTTCCCAGGCTAGATTTCACATCCGTTGGTCACTTCAGAGATGACACCCTTCCAAATTGGATACAGAACAATTATCTTATTTTTGTTTGGCCTGAGGTTAGCCTGCCTTACCTACTTGCTCCACTCTAGGCTATTGGGTTTCTGCTCTGTTCTATGAAGATTTCCAATCAATTTTCCAGGCTTGATTTGATTCGTCCTTAATGTTGTACTAGGTAAGATGATTATCCGTTTACTGATAGAATGCTTGGTATTCTTTTCTTAGATGAGGGCATATGAGTTACTCATCTGTGTTCGGTTATTCATTCGTGTATAGAACATATTTGTTTAAAGGCCTTCTTAAATGAATAAACATTTTCATAAGCTCTTTTAAATTTGGTTACTCTCTCTACTTTCTTAAATTAAGATTTACTACATGAATAACACATTAGGAGCTAAATAAAAACATGCGAACCGTTTGCATTTATGGTAGCGAGAACTTTGGTTCCTTTGGTTTGATGACCCTCTTTGATCAAAGATGTTATGTACGCATTTGGAATTGACATTATTGCCAAGAGATAATGATTTTAGGCTAGTATCGATTGATGTCTGTGAATGCGGATGCTCATGGGCAGTGGATCTTCTAGCTTGGACCAGTGCAGCTACCATCAGCACGTCGTGAGAGTAACTTCCATCGAGGCCCTCAAAGCAACTGCGATCAAGGCCCTCGGCGGCAACCCTGCCAACTAAAATCTTTCCCGTTTTCTTTTTTGCATTTTTATGCCCATTTTCTATTTTTGTGAACGAGAGACAACTATGACGATAGATGGTGATGGTGGTCATGACGGAACCCCTCTTGATTTATAGATTTATTGATCCCATTTATCATTATTATTGCTGTCGTTACTGTTCAATGATTAGTGGTGGAAGTATTTCCTTTTCTTTCGTGTTCTATCCCCCTGTGATCACGTGCGCTCCTGTCGAAACCAACCCAACAACCCCAATCAAGTCGAGTGTAGAGACTGTGGGAGACATAAACCCTTCGTCCAAGACTCCTAGCGATGAGCAGACATTCAGTATAAAACTAGAATTGGACCTGGAACATGCGTGATCAGCACAAGGATGAACATTCCGCGCGTCTCTAAGGAAACACACCTGGTACTAACAGGATGAGCAAAAAGATGCTCGAACTATGTAATAATACTGATGAGGTTTTGAGTCGGCGTGTTTCTATCGTCGAATGAACCATTATAGTGTCTCGACTTAGGGCTGAATCGCAACTAATCCTGGCAAAAAGCCAGGGTGACAAGAGGGGGTGGGGGAAAGAGGTGAGGCGACAAGTGCTGTGTCAATCTACTTTGGGACTCAAAATTGCATCTAGCCAATAGGACGTCTAAGTAAACAGAGAAAATATGAGAAAATATTGGGTAGGGCTATCGTTCGGGCAAAATGTGAAAAGATTTAGGATTTAATTGATACAATTGAAATGTTCATTAGCACAAATATAATAGGATTACTACACATAATTTTCGATGTCATGATTCTTCACTTTGTACGGTGAGTGAAGGTGCCAAAAATTTGGCTTATGGGGAGCGAGATTTCGAGTACATTTGACTTTCACATTTAATTCCAAGTTTTGGTAGCGATGTATTTAGTAATAAGAACTTAATTGATTAATCGATAAAAAAAAATTCAAGATATTCATGGAAATGTAATATTCAATTAAAACTTCATAAAAAAGAAAGACCATGTATATATGAAAAATAACAATAAAAAGTATTAAATTAGAATTTAATAAAAGGAAGCATCGATTGCTAAAATAAATGTAGAAGAACGACTTCAGGATTAGGCATGGACGACTCAAATAAGTGCTCAACGGCTGGATTATCGCACTTCTAAATAATATTGAAAATACTAGGTATGTAGGTTTATTGCTCTAGATCCCTCCGTGACTTTATCTTCTTTTATCAAGCTCATGAAATATATAAGTAAATTCTTCATGATTTTCGGAAATATTGAATATTTCTGTTACTTTTTCGAAATTATTAGGATTGTGAATGTTACTAAACAATGAATATATAGACATCCAAAATTTATCTAGTTGATCCGATAATATTGGTCGTATGAAATTATAAGCGGCAGCCTTTTAAAGGATAGTGAGATTATTGAAGAAAATACACTAGCACGATCGAAGTTTGGAAAAAAGAATCTAATTTCTATCTGTTTTATGGAAAATGGATGTATTTTCTGCAAAAATTGAGCATTTTTTTTTTTGGATGTTTCAAGGCTTTATGTAATTGTTGGACCATTGGGGGTACTTTTTGGGCCATGGACCCAAAATGGAGTATCGAAGGGCAATTTCGTAAATTTAATACTAAACGGGCTTCTTGGCTCAAGTGAGTTTAGCTGCTATTTGTGAGGGTGCAAATTCCTAAAAAGGGGATGAAACTTGCATCGCATTGTTACTGAAAGGTAAAATTATTTTGAGGCATGTTATATTTATAATATTGGATCCGGTATTGGCCAGACATTTCAAGGTGGTGTTATTTTGGATATACATCGAAAATAATCATATGAGTGAATCATTTCAAATCATGTTGGATATTATGTATTGATATTTAATTATGCACATGATCGACTTATCTATTGAGAGATGATATATATTTGCTGATCAACTCTATTTTGGGGCTTAACTATGACAGATATGATTTCTAGGGTTTAACTAGAATGGATGTAGTTCTCTAGATGGCATCACCTACTGAAGTGTGGCCACAGTGTTCCATGCAATTTAAATGTGATACTTTTGCTAACTTGGTGTGCCACATATTTGATACAAAATTTGCTTCATTCACTACTCAATTCCATAGAAGTGGTGATTGTCACTTCCCCAGTCAAGGCTTTACTCGCCCCTTTCAATGTTGTTTCAAGTCATGAATAAGGAAACTTAACTGAACCACGTAAAGAGCAATCTAAAACAGCGTGGAACCCTAATTTAGATTACTTTTTTTTTTTTTATGGGTAGAAATAATTTAGATTACTTGAGTAAGGGCTATTATATGGGTCATAAAACTCTCATTTTCATTAATTCACGACACTCCGAACTTTGTTATTATATTCATTCGGTGAAAGGTTTATCATTTTCGTATGATAGCTATTATCGGTTGGAGGTTTTGTCCTTTATTTTATAGGGAATATTCGGTCATTCCCTAGACTTTAAGGTTGGATTCGGAGTGCGGCAGTAGGTGTCATTCGCGCGCACATTTTTGACAAGATGGAAGAATAGTCAACCTTGAAAAGCCGACCAAAGAGAAAAGATTACTTATAAAATATTAAAGCAATAGCATCCATAGCAACCTAGAGTGTAGCAACCTAAACTCTAGATTTTGTCCAATTTTAACTTTAGTCTCTTTTAACACTAAGTTTACCCCAGTGGCTACCTTTCCAACATTGAATGAGAAGGTGGGGACGAATTAATTTCAGGAGCGGGTTTTGACTCTCATGCCCTGCAATGAGGCAAGACAAAAGTTTGGGAGTGAGAGTTAGAATATGAGTAGAGTAGGACCGATCAAAATAAAAAAAAACTTTAGCCTCCCTTGACTTAAAAAAAAATAAAAATCGAATGGCCTCCCTTTCATAGCTACTTGAAATTGCCCTTGTTTGTTTATGTGGGTTGAGAGTGCATTAATAAATTTATATTATCGAAAAAGAAAATTTTATAATTTTCTCTTTTTGAAAAAGAGACAAAATAAATAAAATATTAGAGTACCATTATAGAAGGAATTCCTCCGGGCAAAATTGCTAGTAATAGTCCTTGTAAGTCGTAAGCAGTCACATCTTCTATTTGATGATGGGCACAATTTCAATTTTTAATAAATTTTGGGACTTTGTTGAAATATTTTCACGTCACCTGCCGATGTCACCGTGTTACGTAAACGCGTCAAGAGGATGAAGCTTGAACTGCAAGATTGGCCACGTACACCATAAGGCCAAGCAGCCTTTAATTTATAACTCGCCACTTCCCTCGGTTAGATTTGCAAATCTTTAATTTATAACTCCACCTCCTTATACTAATCCAAACGCGTTCTTTGTCTTATTATTATTAGGGTTAATATTAGGAAAACTCCAAACTAATAGATATGATAAATTAATTTTAAATTAATTTTTTATTGCAAAAAAATTTAACTGCTATATCTACAATAAATTTACCAAAAATTAAATTTTTGATTAAAAAACTCAAAACTGATATATATATATATATATATATATATATATATATATATAACGAATTTAATCCAAAATTAGTACATTTATAATAAATTTACCATATATTAATTTCTATTGAATTTGAATAATACGACAAAAAAAAAAACTCAAACTGATATATACGTGACAAATGGATAGTAAAACTTTAAATTGGTACCTCCATCAATTATCATGTATTATCCACTTCAGTAATTTGATGGTAAAATTTAGCGGAAAGTATGAAGGGTAAATATATCATGTATGTATTAGTTTGAAATTTTTTGTGATATTAACTCTTATTATTATTATTTTCATTTTTTTCATTATTATAATAAAATTGGCCACATACAAGAGAAAGCATGTGATTGGAAGTGATCAATGGAATTTTTTTAATCGATAATAGATTAAGTGCATTGCAACTTCTAAAACTTCCTTTACCAAAAAAAAAAAAAAATCCAAACTTATTATAAAAATACAATTGAGTCATAAGACTTTCAAAAAATACAATTAAATCTTAAAACCTATTAAATTAATGCAATCAAGTGCTATTAACTCCATCACGAAAAATGCCGACGTGACATTCATTACTATTTTCTTCCTCAAATCTTACTTACATTAGACTTTAAATTAAAAAGGGTAAAAGAAAAGCACCTTGGCCGGCGAGGAGTTCACTTGAGGCTGGGTGAGTTTGTTTTATAGGCTGGTGCGGCAATTTATTTCATCCAGAAGGAAAGAAATGGGGCACTTCATGGAGGAACATCTTCACTTGACAGAATCATCAGAAATGTTCATTTCTCCTTTAGAGTGCAGATGTCCTCCTTCGTTATGTTGAGGAAGAAGGCATTGCTGCAAGATGACGAGGAGCTTTTGGAGGTTATGCATGATCACTCCAGTGCTGCCAGTGCTGATTTTTTACAACGATCGCGGCGACCACGACCCATCGGCGAGGACCCCATGGCCCTTTTTTGGATTTTTTGAGCTCGGGCTCTTTTTTTAAATAAAACTTTAGCATTTATTTATTTTTTAATCTAATTTAAGTAAGATCTGTATAAAAAATAATTAAAAAATGTCACGTAGGAGAAAGAAAATAAAGAAAAAAATGACATGTCGGCATTTTTAATTTTTATAATTAATTGAATGACCTGATTGCATCAATTTGATAAGTTTTAAGACTTGATTACGTTTTCGGAAACTTTAAGACTCAATTATACATTCGCAATAAGTTTTAAAATTTCTAGTACACCTATTTTAAACATAATTTCAAGCGTGTCCCTCATTGATAAAAGATTGGGTAGAATAGGTTTACCTCAAACTCACGATGAAGGCAAAAATAGCTTAGGCTGCGTTTGTTTTCACTTCTCTTTTCTGTTTTTAAACACTTTTTTTGTTTTTTTTGTTTTAGGAACAAAAAAGGGCAATGCGTTTGCGTTTGGGTGCGTTTTTGTTCCAAAATTGTTTTTTTGTTAAACACATCCTGGAATAAAACAAAAAATAAAAATAAAAAGTTGTTTTTCTTGTTTCGAAACAAAATTTAAAAACACTTTCTTTTTCTTTGGCCGGCGGCCTCGCCCAGCCACGGCAAGGCTCGCCGGCCCTCGGCGAGGCCAAGCCTCGCCGTAGCTAGGCAAGGGTCGGCCTCGCCTTGGCTGGGTGAGCTCGAGTTGGCCCAGATCCGGCGAGGCCACCTCGCGCCGGGCTGGGCGAGCTCGAGCTCGCCCAAATTCGGGGAGGCCAAGCTCGCTGGGGGCCGACGAGCCTCGCCGTGGTTGGGCGAGGCCGCCGGCCCTCATCGGCCGATCGCCGGCCATGGCCGAGGCCGGCGACCGGCCAAAAGAAGAAAAAAGAAAAAAAAGGAAAAGGAAAAATAAAGAAAAATAAATAAGAAAATAAGAAAATAAGAAAATAGAAAAAATAAAATAAAAATATTAAAAAATAAAAGAAATAAAAATATTATACAAATTTACCAAACGTGTTTGTTTATTTTTTATTTTAGAACAAGTTTACCAAACGCGCGTTTTTTTGTTCAAAAATTATTAAGGAACAAAAACATTTTTTTCTATTTCTCGTTTTTTAACAATTTTTAAACAGAAATGTTACCAAACGCGCCCTTAATCATTTAATTGGCTAAAGCCGAAAAAAAAAAAAAAAAAAAAAAAGATGATGAAAAGAAAAAAATCGACGCAATTTCATATGGATACGGGAACAAATTGCTAAAATCGGAGAAAATTTAAATAAATAAATAAAATCTAAATCGGCAACGTTTCGGGGAAATGCATGATGAAGTCACATTTCGCGGAAAATGAGGTGCTGCAGACATATACAAAAAGAGACGCACTCAATGCAGGAGCTTGAGTTCGTTGATGAACTGCTGATTCTCTCTCTCTCTCTCTCTGCTGCGCTTTTTCAGTAACCAGACATTCTCTTGCTTCTCGTTGAGCTCCAGAAAAGAGAAGGGAAAAGCCATGTGGAAGCCAAAGAGAGCTTTGCCTCCCTCTTCTTCTTCTTCAGGTCAACCAAGTCAACCCAAGAGGCTATGCGTCCCTCCGATCGAGTAAGCTCGCCCTACCCTCCTAACGTTTCGATGCTTGGTTCACTGTTTGATGATCTTGCGTTAGTTTTAGCTTGACTTGAGGGAGATTCAATGAAGGGTTCTTGAGTTGACGATTCTTGAAATGAGAGATATGGTGAAAGCCCGCCATCCATCGATAAGCTTTTGCCTCATGACCGTCCTAAATCGCTTTCGTTCAGTTCTTTGTTGGAGGGTTTGTGCTGTTGCTCAGATGCGAAGTACTAAAGACCTCGAATGTCGTCGTCTCGAATCTGTTTGGTGATTTCGCATTGGCCACTCGCTGTACTTCCTCCTTATTCGAGCTGAATTCTGCTAGAATCATTTATCTAGCAAGTGAGCTGTTATCGTTACCAGGTTACTTTGCTATCCCGTTGTCTAAAATATCCTATCTCGCTTGTAATTTTGTGCTGATGTTCATGCAGTCGAGCATGGAATGGGTCCGAAATGAATCCTGTGCCGAGTTGCTGTTTGACTTGCTGTTTGACAAAGGAGGATCTGCGGAATATGGTAAGATGAGTAAACTAGCTAAGTTGGACATGCAAAATACAGTCCTTATTATATTTCAATTCCTGACCTCTTCAATTAGAAGTGGTTAGACGCATGAGAAATTGCCATGAGATGTATAGAGAATTTTTTCTTGAGTGGTAAATATGACCCGCTGAAAGTTCTAGGATTTTCCTGTGAAGCAATTGCACTAAGAACATGCTTTAGGCTTTTCATGTTGCATTGGGCAGTATGGATCACAAAAAGATACAAATTTTCAATGAAGTGCCCTGGACATAACTGTCGCTTTGAAACCTGGAAAATGTGGTCAATGACCGTTTGTATGGAGGAGGAGGAAAGTGAAGATAGCTGTGATGTGAACCTTGAATGTGATGACTACGTGACAGATGGCTCTTGCTTATGTAATTCTTCACTTTTGCTTCTTTGCTGGACAGTTTAGAGAAGAGCTGGAGCGTGCTAAGTCTGACTGGGCCAAATATTTTCAAAGGTGAATATATTTCATTTGGTTTGTTGGCAATATCTTATCTGCATGAACTGATTCCTCTAGTGAATTTCCATGTGCATTGTCTTGTCAGCTAAAGATATCATTGACATCATATGCCATCAATCCAAGACTCTTTTTGAAAAAGCGTAATACCTACACAAACATTTCATTTGTTGATCACTGAAAGGACAGTGCATTCGGAGATAGCTGCTAACTCACTGTAGTTGCTTCTGCTATCAATGTACTGCATATAAATATGTATTCCATCTCTACATTGACTTTATATATTCCCTTAGATTAAAAGAATGCATTTGAGTCTGGAATCTATCTTTTTATACTGTTATTAGGTGCAACATTCATGTGTACTCTTAACTAAAATGTTACATATGGATCTTTGTCTATTTACTACGATTAAGTCCACGAGACAGTAGTTTGTTCACGTTGTCAATTCTTATGGTGTAGTTTCTTCAGGAATGCTGTTGAAGAAATAGTGCAAGAGATGCACTCAATGGAGAATGCTTCTAAGAAACTGGTAAGATAAACAGAGTTTTCCAGTTTGGCTCAGACATATCTTTGTCAACACATCGGATATGAGTTGTTTATCTGCATGTCATGAAGTGACCAAATGAACTTATTGACCAACAAGTCCATTGCTAGCTAATTCATTTAGAGGAACATTCATTGAGCTTGAACTTGCACAAACTTTGCCCAAATTTTGCACGTTTTCCACCATATACAGCCGACATCAAGGTGCCAAACCTTCTTGTTAATGCGAACTCTTGGAGAACATTAGCCTTTTATTCCTAGAGTAACTTTTATTATTTGAGTGAGGGCCCTAGGGCCAACTTTTTTCCCTGCTCGACTGGAAGAATGGTAGATCCTTTTGCACAACCTATTATAGTAGGGAAGCCTTATAACTTGAAATGAATTCATCAGTTGACTTTCAACCTAATGACACCACGTGCCAGATCACAACATGACATCATAATCTTTCGCATCTACACTACCGGTGACAACACCAAAATACTACCCAGAAAAAAAAAAAAAAAAAAAAAAAAAAAAAAAAAACTCAAAACCATGCCACCAGATTACAGTCAAGTTAGTCAACATGAACTTGCCCATTTCTACTCAAAACACTTAACATCAGCAGTAACTGTCTTAATTCCTTGATGAATTATAGTTTCTAAAGAGACATTTACAAAGACAAAAACACAACTGCATCAAGGACACAGCAAGCTTGACGTATACATTTTTCATGCTTTGCTAAGTTTCGCCCTCTGCAGAAGATGATAAATTGTTGCAGTCTAGGCTAATTTCCTCACTAATGCCTTCAAAATTTCCCCTTCATGTTCTTCAAGGCTCAAGTACATCCATCCTTCCCGTCACTTGCAGATCTAGGACATGAGAGGAGCTGTAAAACTTGTTCTGATAATCTGCTTTGAGAAAGCACACTAAAAGAAAAAGTGCAATTTTAGATTCTTCATATTGTCTGCATAGCACAGAAGTGCTATTGATATCACACCAAGTTTTCATCCTATCCAATGTGTGCAACCTATTGTGAATCACCAACCAAGTTATAAAACCATAATTTGGCACATTAGGCTTAAACCATACAGCCAAAACCTACTCACTTATATCCCACATTCCCTCACTACTTCCCAGCCTCCTTTATAGTGAAAGAAGCCCTAAATGATCCAGTAAATACCACTTTGTCTAGAGAGCCAGAGTTTGGAGCAATCAACCCACACAATGCCATGAGTTTCAAGCAGATCATCAGACCTAGCTGGAGGCCATCCCCTTTAATTTCCTTTGTAACATCTGCAACGGTGATTTTATCACCAAGAGCAGAATCATAGCCGTTCTGAAGCACATGTAAATTTTTGCATGGACATGAAATGAAAGGCAAAAAATGAAAATGCTTAGGATTGTTCATATGAGCCACATACAGAACTGCTGTTTGGTAAACACTATGATTTCAAATGTACCTGAAGAACTTAGCTCACTAAGGTGTTCGATAAGTAGTTAGGAATGATAAAATAGGTTTTTCTGCTCCCTTTGGTGGAATGGATTGGTTTTGTATTCATTTTTCTGACGTCTCCACCTTTGGCAATTCTGCTGTTGGCGGTCTTGAACAGAAGGAAAAAGTGGAGCCAGCTAACATTCACTCTTTCCACCTCAGAAGGTATGAATGCACTTCCCCTGTAATGCCATTGAGAAAGGCTTTCTGTGTAGTATTGACCAGTAACGCATTGTTGATGTCTTGGGTGAATAATGGTCTGACCTACTACTACCACCCCAAAGCAGGCAGTTAGATTTCGGTGAGCATCAGACCACAATGACTCGGTTGTGCGCCAAAGTGTCAATGCTCCAATTTAGAACATAAGTTTTGTAGCTAGAGAGCAGTGGAGCACTTTATTTTATGCTACTTCTTTTTCAATAATTTGCATTATTAAACTATCGAGACAATGGGTCTATGTATTTGTAGTTTCCTCGGCAGTAACTTGTCCAAGTGAGGTGTTTGGTAGTTTATCTCTCTTTATTGTCACTTTTCCAATTTTCCGCTTCTATGCAAGTTCCTATTTCTAATAGTTGTTTTCTGGGGAGAATGCAGGGCTAATGCTGTGGCAAAGAATGAAGCAAGAAGCTTACAGCTTCAAGTTCAAACCAAACTGTCACTTCCTCTATTTACTGGAAAGAAACTAGAAGGAGAGGGGGAGCTAGCATTTACGTTGCCTTGATTGATGCAAAAACAGGGGGTGTTGTTACATCTGGCCCCGAATCCTCCATTAAGTTGGACGTCGTCGTTCTTGAAGGTGACTTCAACAAAGATGATGAAGAAAACTGGACCCAAGAAGAGTTTGAGAACTACGTGGTTAAAGAACGTGAAGGAAAGAGGCCTCTTTTGACAGGAAATCTCCAAGTGATGCTCAAGGAAGGTGTTGGGCAGCTTGGAGAGTTGATATTTACCGACAATTCCAGCTGGAATAGGAGTAAAAGTTTCAGAATAGGGCTTCTGGTGGCATCAGGTTATTGTTGCAATACACGAATCCAAGAAGGAATAACAGATGCCTTCCCTGTCAAGGAACAGAGAGGAGAATGTAGGTCCTTCATACTTTACAGTATATAAACCTTGTCCTTTTTGACTAACCATACATGGTTTTGGACATCCATAGTCTTAAATTTTATAATTGAATGCCTCATTTAGTGCCGACCTTTACATCTTGAACGAAAATTCTGATAATTAAGAAACGATTGCCTTCTTTGTTATTAGCAATTGTTGACACTTTGGATCAGTTACAGTAGAGAGTTTGTACACGCCTGTAAGAAGTTTGCTTTCTGGGACCTTACTATAGATGTTCTTTTCATTTTACAGCATACAGGAAACATCATCCACCTGCATCTGATGATGAGGTCTGGAGGTTGGAGAAGATTGCGAAAGATGGGAAGTCTCACCAAAAACTGAGTGAAGCTGGAATAAATAGGGTGGAGGACTTTCTACTGCAACTGTTTACGGACTCCCAGAAACTGAGAGAGGTAAGCACTTAGTTAATGATTCTTACTTAGGGTTTGATTGACTACCAAGATTATAGGTCTTGTGTCTTCTTTCATCATAGATTCTTGGAAAGAGCATTATACCGAAGAACTGGGATATCCTCGTAGATCATGCAAAGACTTGCAAAACAAATTGGAAACTTTATTCATCCTATTTTGATGGCATGAGGAAGCATGGTGCTGTATTCAACACCAATGGTCAACTGGTCGGCCTAATCAAAGACAGAGTATCTTTTGCTACTCATCGACTTTCTGCCCAAGAGAAGGTAAGTAACTGAGTTCCAACTGAGTTTTGTCAAGCCTGATATGGACACTTGAAAAGAGGAGTGCGTTCGACATCTAGATGCATTTTTTTTTTTTTTTTATCAGAAAAAGTAATAGGTAGTGCCTGTGGAGAGAATAGAAAGAAAATCTAGATGCTTTGTTTAGATCCATAATGGAGACTTTTTATTAATGGAGTGATTTTGAGCTTTCGCTCTTTGCCATGCAAAATTGAGGATAGTGACCTTCTAAATCTAAGTGGCCTTCTGTACTCCGTGCTTAAAATTATAACAAAAACAGGAGTAAGTTGGAGACCACTTTCAGCAGTTGATTTGGTTTCATCCATTAGAATCTGAGGCACCAATCATCATAATGTAGTTTGAACAATTAACTCATTCATGTTGCACATGTTACTTCCAAGTTTAAATATGAAGATCTTATAGTTTGAACGATTTACACTTCAGCAGTCGAACGAGTTGATGCTTGTTTTATTTCTTCGCTAGCCCTTTCTCAATCAACTTTGCATCTTTACCCTGAGGACCCTTGCCTTGATTGTACTCTTATTACATCTTCCGAGCACCTGACGTTTGGTGGAGAAATGGGCGGATATGGGCGTAAAGTGAATTGAGGTTCTTTCAATATTATTTTTATTCTTCTTTCCCTGTGCTGCTCTTACGTGCTTTATCTGAATACAAGTTCATCCATTGGAATGCAACATTACTCGTGAAAAAAGAAGTTGCTTGAAGCCAGAATATTTACCTGTCAATAGTGGAAATAAATACTTCCATTAGTCCAGCTTGAGCAATATACCAATTGTTTTTGTTCCAGGAACATGGAGATGCAATCGTGATGAAGGCCTTGGCTAACTGGAATGATGTGAGAGAGTTCAATGGTGAGACATTTTCTGATTCAATGCAGAAGAATAGCTCAAGCTCATATTCATCTTCAGTCTTAGGTGGACAAACTGAAAATCGCAACCATGTTCAACATTATTTGGCTCCACCAATTGTTGCTGCTCCAGTTGGTCCGGAAGCTCCTCTGGCAAATGCGGGCTCCGCTGCTGAAGGTACGTGCCAGAGAACACAAAACTGTCTCTCCCTTTAAGCATATACAAAGATGTGGCCTGTGAAATTACGATGAAAATGGGACTTTCCACTTGATTTTTAAGCTTGAATATATAAAAGCATTGTGTACCTGATCCTTATGATTCTGGGCTCCAAATCATATAAAGACGTTTGTTTGTCCAGCTGTGATTATTGTGACATGAGCCTCATTAAATGCAATCTATCCATTTTGGCCAATATATGTACATATGTATGTATGCATGTATGTGTTCTGTCCAAGCTATTCAAAAGCAACTAAAAAATTAGTTGGTAACGGGTGCCTTTTTTGAGTGGGGGATTGGGGGAGGGGAAGGGTGAGGGTAGATACTCATGAACAGCTTCACTTAGGTGATACTAAGTGGATATTGACAAGATATTGCTATGATTAGGTAGATATGAATAGATGTAATGAGCACACGATGTTTTTATATGTGTATTTTTATCAAGTGGTGACTGCGGTTGTTTTAGAAAGGGCCTTGTCAATTGAAGCATGTAAAGATTACAAAGATCAGAGGCAAGAAAAATTAAAGAGATGTGCAGGGTAAGGAGGGATTTATTATTTAAATAAAAAAAAACTCGCAGCACTTTCCACGATATCAGAATAGCTCATAGATCTGTGCTTACATCGGCCTATGTTTATGAACCATATTAATGTTTTAGTTCCTTCTTCAGGACTTAATGGTGCAATGGCTTTGGCATTACCAGTTCAGTCACAAAATACCAATTCTGGAACCTCCATGAAGATTTTAGTTGATGAAAATTTTCGTCTTGCTGCACATCAGCTCATGTCTGCAGGCTGCTCGAATGTTCAAATTCCTCCAGGATATCATGATAGTACTACTGCCGGATTGCCAACACAGTCTCATGGTCTCAATTTACAGAATTCCATGCATAGCAAAATGATTGGTTCTTCGAGCGGAATGGACTATACAGGATATGATGATGTTCTTCCTGAAGGCATTCATGTGAGAGAAAACAACACACCATGTAATGACCCGTTCTCTAGGACACTCACTCCTCCCAAAGGCAATGACGTGATGGAAGATATCCAATCAAGTCATTCAGATGATAGTTGGAAGCAATGGTTGGCTGATAACCCATTACTTGATAATGGTTATGTTGGAGAAAACAACACACCATGTAATGACCCGTTCTCTAGGACACTCGCTCCTCCCGAAGGCAATGGCGTGATGGAAGATATCCAATCAAATCATTCAGATGATAGTTGGAAGCAATGGTCGGCTGATAACCCATTACTTGATAATGGTTATGTTGGAGGTACCGGCAGAGGTGTTATTGGCTGGCTCAAGATAAAAGCAGTGTTGCGGTGGGGGTACTTCATCAGGAAGAGAGGTGTCAGACTTGTGGAGTTAGACCAACCACCGATCCAAGTTCAGGCTTGTTCGTAGTTCTTATGTCGCTTTAGGGAAAGATGATTCTCCGTTTACTTCTGATAGAATTGATGGTAATTTTTTCTTAAATGGTGCTAATATTTCATTGATTCTATATATTCATCTGTATGTAGAACATCTATGTTGAATGCCTTATTAAGCGACTAATTGTTTCATCATAGTGTCTCTCTACCTCAATTCTTTCCACATCTTTCTTCAGAAAAGTTCTCTCATATATCACATGTAAGGAACGCAAGGTTATATCATTCAAAGGGTGTACTTGGATTCTGCGCTTATTATGCATTAGATCTGCAACCAAATCCAAGGAGTGCCATGTAATAAGTCCTGCCTACTGCTGCTCCCAGTGGCAATGCAGCTCTTTTCTGGAACGCATACACTGTCAAGCTTTGATGCTAAGTTCCCTCGTACCCATTTTCCCGGCCTTCTCTTCTTGTTTTCTCGGTCCTCAAATGTTTTTACTATAACGAGCTTTTAGGCAAAGCAGCTCAGGGTTAGTTTAATTTAATGTTGGTTCTGCACTGGAATTGTAACCTTATAAAATAGGATTAAGTATTGAGATCTTTCGTCTTTAGTGTGTCATTCCACAATTCCTCCAGTTCCTGAACTATTTAAACAACTGAATATTCATGCATGTTTATACATCATTAAATTTATTGGCTAAGTGATATTCTTGGTTAAGAAAACGCAAGTCCATTGAAAATATTGTAGACATAATCTCATAATCCTAAACCTACCATTTATTTGCAGATTCCAAAGCTCTAGGACTGGAATATGATCAATGTCCTTTAAAACCACCTTGAAACTATATATCTAGCAGCTAGTCATGTTGATTATATTGATCCCAGAGGGCAGCCCTTCCACGCAAGAAGGTTTTTTGTGCATCAGATTGGATGCATCACTTAATGGTGACGTGAAGAAGCAAGTCAAATTTAGGTGGGTGAGAGATTTCAGCACTCCATTGCAAAGTTCGATAGTCGATTACACCGAGTGAACCACTCAACCCAAAGTATAAATAATCTACACCGAGCAATTGGTTCTCTTATATATGAAAGTTAATGTTTATAACAGATGAAGCATGAGATTGGGACTGTCGAATGGGTCTCGAATCTTGCAGCAATACCACGGAGACGATTGCCACCACATTGAAGCCATGGCTCTAATTAATAGACAAATAGTTACCTACTCCAATTTTCTCTTCAACAAATGCCCACCTAGCAGAAAAGGCACATGGGAGGTATAAATTAAGACTCCAAGGACGGAGCCGAAAAGCTTCAGTCACAAAAGCCAAAATGCATTGCTTCTCACACCGATGTCTGCAGCTTCGGAGAGCAGAGGTCCACCCACAGGCAACACAAGCATAACCGAACAGACCGTCATTCTGAATCAGAGATTTCACCTTCATCCTCATCCAGTATGTCGGCCAGGGCCCACTTTCTTGCAGCTAAAACACAAGCCACACCTCTACTTGCTGTCGCCATAAAAACATTAACTTGATTTCAGTCCAACGTTTCTTGAATATATGGCCATGACTAACGTGATGTTTAGATACCTTTGTTGGGTAAAAGCAAAACTACAACACATGCATTATGCTAAAACACAGGCGGGGAAGCAAACCTTGCTGCCCAGGGAGGCTATGGTATGCATGTAAACTATGAATGCTCTACAGTATCTTGCTACACTAGATATCACGATAGTATCTATCATCATGAACATGTACAGGTTCTCAGTCAGTAACTAGACCGCAGTGAACCTACCATAAGAAGAATATTCTCCGTACTTGTGTGGCCTCTAAAGATTCACCTTTTTGCACTTTGACCTCTCAATAGATTTAAATTTAGGGGAAAACCTGATACATTAGTATATTACTTCTTCAACTGAAAAAATATTCTTCTTTGGAGCATAAGTTTGCACTTCTTCAAACTGTGGGAACAAACATGAAGTGGTCCATTAAAGAGACATATTGTACCTAAGCCAGTCATAACCAGTCATATTTAAACTTATGAGTAGGCTGTTAAGTGAAAATGTGGTAAGGAGCATGGACAGGATTTATTCAGTCCACTACCTAGTCAACAAGATGGAATTGTTGCAAACACTCGCAAGTTTATCAAGCATTGATACACAAGGGAAATAGTATGGGCAACAACAAGTTTCCAAACATCCAAAAATGCAGATGGACATGGTAAGAAGCTCAAGGAAAAAAATTCAGGACTATAAAATTGATGGCATGACAATGGTTTAATCCTTAGTTCAGTTTTATGGTGGTGTCAAAAATTCTTACCACTAACTGAGAAGGGAGGAACAACAGTATGGGGAATGCTGCGAATCTTCTCATTCTCCACATCTAGGTGTAATATAGAGTCCTACATGCATAGTTTCACTGTGTTAATGTTTCAGGAGTGAGAATAAGATAACCAAGCAAAAAATGTTCTCACAAAATAGAAGCGAAAATGGCACTTCTTACCTATTAGGGACATTCTGACCAAAAAAATAAAAAATCAATTAGGGACACCACATGCCTACTTTTTAACCAACATACATGTAGAAGGCTTTAACTGCCAAGATAAGTTGGAACTTTTGCAGTTATAGTAAGGCAGAAAGTAAAACACCCTTCAGAGTTCCCAAGCGTGAAATAGCATGTCCATGCACATAGGAGGAAAAACTAAGCTGCTGCTTCTCATGCTGATGAGGAAAGCATACAAATAAAAGATAGGAAGAATAAAATTCCTAGTGTTTTTGAAACTGGACAAGTGGTTCAACCGGTCAAACTGGTAGAACTGTGTTCTACCAGTTTAATGGGTTTAACATATTGCATGTGATGTCATCTGATAGAATACTCCACATCTATTAGATTACACATGTTCAGATTAATAGATGCCTGGCTGAGTCGGCAGAGCCTCATTGAGCACAAATGACAGCATTCAAGTTCTCAAGAACATCATTTAATTTTCTAATAGATTAAACCAATAAGGTCAATGAATAATAATGCACCACCAAATTGAAGCAAGAAGACACTGGAGTGAATGGTTGGTACGCTTGGTAGTTACAAGAGGTTGGAGTTCCAAACCCCAACCCAACTCCAACACTCTTCCTTTAAACATTTTGAATGCCCAGAACTGGTCCAAACTAGTTGACAGGATTGTGGGTCAACAGTTGACAGTTACGCCTGATAACAATAGGGTCAATACCACCAGTTCTTGACCACTACTGTTTCTGCTGTGAAACCAGACTGGACAGGTCTGGTTCCTGATCCAACCAGAGCCGGTTCTTAAAACACTGAAAAGAACAGGAGTCAACTGAAAAGCAATTTTCTTTTTGCCATCAATGTTTTAAATAGTGAACTGATGCGTATCAGAACAAACAGCGTCCTATACGTATCACGAGTACGAAATCAATATGCAAGCTTAGGATCCAAGAGTTACCTTTAATTGGTACAACTCCCAGTTATTTGCCCGAGTGGTTCCTGAAATGTGCACAAATGGAAGGTCACTGGCCTGCAAGATCATCATCCAGGCATCTCCCAAATTTTCACCAGTATCATTCATCTTATTTAGCAACATAACAATTTGATGGTCCTGTTTCAAAATAAAATATATTAGCCACATCCACAAATTCTTAAAGCAATATATGCCAGGCTTTTACCTTATATAGAGCCAAATCCACACAATGGTAACCAGAAGGGATGCACAACAAGATTGCTTCCAAAGGTTTTCCCTGCTTCACATTGCTTGAATCATTCATAGATCCCCTCACTACAGCTATACAGTTTGTAACATCTAAAAAAGACTCGTCAGGTAATTGGAAGGAAATATAGTCTGTAAACCCAACTTCATGAGTCAGATTAGATGAAGCAAATTCAGAGGCATCCTGCAAAGCCATATGAAGAAACGATTAGCATGAAAAAGCAGTTGTACTCTGCCCATGCAGATCTCCGGATAAAATTGTAGATTCAGATTAAGGGTAAATACCTCATAGGAGGACAGTGAAATTGGAATGTATCGGGTGGATGCTGAAACTGATGTAAGACGGAATAGAGGCAATAAATTCTTACAACATATCTTTTTTGAAATGGTAGAAAAAGGCATCTGGGCAGCTTCCTTGAAACTGTAAAAATTTAAATTTATTCCTAATCAGTAAACATGAGATACGGCATTATCACACACAATAATCATAAACTAATCAGAAAGCCCAATCCAATAAGATCACCCAGCTTAAGTTTCCATGTACATTGTCAAGTAATCAATCTGAGATTGAATACGAAACACTAGATTATTAGGTAGAGGGTAAGTAAAAAACCATTGTTGAGTACAACCTTCAGAAGACAACCCCCACCCCGAGGGTTTCCTTTTTTCCTTCTCTCATTATAGTCTCAAGGTTCTGGCCACTCAGACAAGGAAATATAAAATATAGCTACAATTTTATTGTAACAGGAATTTGGATAGAAAGATCTACTGACAAATGACATTATCAAGATACCTAAATTAGCCAAATGAGAAATGAATATTTCAGCTCAATTAAACGATGAGTTGGGTGAAACCAAAGCACAAGGTTTTAAGTGAAGGATTGCAATGTTTACGTAAACCATTTTGGAGCCGGACCATCATACTCAAACCTCTGTTATGCATACAAAGAGATCGAGAATTTCATATTCGGTACACTTGTCAGCAATGAGGACCAGACTTGGAGGAGGGAAAAAATCAATCACTTCAAATGACAGATGACAGCAACGATTTATCCCAGCGTTCATATATTCCCCACTGAGGTAGCATGCGGAAAAACACTAGTGAATGGAAAATCTAGATATAGCATAAATACAAAGAATCGACAATGAAAGAGCAACAAGACACATTCAAGTAAGAACTTCCATGCATGAACAAGATTCTATTAAATTTCATTCAATTCTTTTGCTGATACCTGTGTTCCATCTGTTGAAACTCCTTTGCAAGTGTCCTTCGCAAATATTTGCTGTCCCCAAATCCTCCAAATTGCACTAATTCTTTGACTCTCTTCATAGTTTCTCTGAAACAATAATGTGTAAAACATCTTATTGACCTGACATCAAACATCAAGGCAGACAAGCGCATGAAACTACATTTGATTTTCAAAAGACTTTCCAGTCCAATGAGAAACGACAATCAACCCGTCAATTTCAATCCTCGTTACCCTGTCATTAGCAACATATGCTGGACCAAGAATGACCACAGTCAAAGCCCAGCAAAGCACCCTAACTTGAGTCAACCTCATCTCTTGTGCTCTTAGAAGTATTTAGGAGGACGGTAGCAAGATGACTTAAAATGAAGAACTAACCCTCAAACCAGGAGTCATTTACAATTTAGATATTCTGAATTTAGCAACTAATTTGGTCGCATTGAAAAAAGGCATGAGTGAGCCACTAGAGTGCATGAAAAGAATACTAGGCTTGACAGGATACCGCTCTGACATTTAAAGCGTGACCAAGGTCCATTACGCCATGATATTTTAATCCTCTGGCACACAAATGGATAGCACAACCTAGTGAAGGGCCACCAAAATTTGCTGCTAGAGTACATGAAGGCAATACTAAGCTGTCGACACTTCACAGTATCCAAGCCATTGCCTCACCAAATTTCAGATACAACGAATGAAGAGATGGCCCACACTTGGAATTAGAAGGTTATGTCAAATTATGAATCCAGTCATCATGTCTGAATGATACATATGATTCCATAACTAGGGCCAGGCAATAACATTTTCTTATTAGATGAATGAAATTCATTAAGAACACCAAGTAGGAGCCGAACTTCAGATGATGCACAAGAGAAGAAATTTATTAATTCAATGGGTAGCCATTCTATCAAAAATAATGACATGTCACATCTCAGCCCAAGTAAAGTTAATGTCGACTGAAATGAGGGAAAATAATTAACTTTCAGGGAGTATACAAGCCATTTCTACTGGAAGCTCTGTATATGGCAATGCCAAACAGTCCACTTGGTGACTCCATCAGGTATGAACACATATTAACTAAAGATTCAGGGGTTCTGTGTGCCATATTGTAAATGACTTAGAATTAGGAACTGGACAAGTTGGAGGAAATCACTTACAAATCAATGTCAATTTCTTCATCAGCCTCGGATAGATCCAGAAGCTGCATAACAGGATCTTGATCATACAGAAACTTCAAGAACACGACAACAAGTTCACTGTAGAAATTCATAAGAGTAAATAGGGATTCACCATAAGGACTGAACCTGATGGACAAAAGTTAGACAAACCTATTGTTTGTTAAAAGTTGATCACTTGGCTCTGACATAAGTTGCTTTATACATTTCAGAAGCCAGCTGAAGAAATTTGCAAACTGAAAGAGAGACAAAACCAAAACCAAAACCAAAAGCTTCAGCAACATGCACATTATCAACCAATAAAAAATGCTTACACCACTGGCTCAAGAATTTAGGATCCTACCAATATTCTGAGCTTGTCTAGATTTCAGTGGTCACACTGGCAATATTTTCATTTTAAAACAAGAAAGAATGGATGTCTCCAGCATAGCATGTGCGAAATTGAAAAGGTATCAACAAACCCTAAGTTGTCAAGGTGCCGTAAGCAAAGATAAAAAAGTCATGCAATTTCTCTTTGGTCCTTCAAATACACGATGATATATATCAACAAATAACAATGTGATATTGTCAGTATTTCATCATGATCTTAAAAGGTGCAAGATGAAACTTTGTTAAACAGGTTCAAGTCATGTGCAAATGCCCAGCTAACAATATCTTCCTCAAATTCTCAACGAAAACGCTTGTATTTCAAATATTAAATGTTATTCGGCTTAGAATAATATGTCATTCTGAGCACACAAGATCTTGTGTCTTATATCCACAAGTAGTTCAACTCCATGTTTAAAATTTAGGAATTTAGCATGACTAAAGATATGCACGATGAGAGACAGGCAAGATTTTGGAAAAGAGTAGCAAACAGAAGGTATCAAGAAACGTAGAGAAATCATAACAAAGATTGTAACAGGCTACCTGCTGCACAACAGATGAGAGCACCCTTATGAATCGCTCAACCTGTACAAGCAGCATTCCAGCCTTTTCTACTGCATTGTCCACCAGTGTCTCATCCAAACCAATACCCAGGTAACAAGAGTGCCATCTTGAAAGACCCCTGAGCTCCCCCATTCTAAAGCCAATAATTTCTACAGCAGGCTGATTCTCTCTCTCTCTCTCTCTCTCTCTCTCTCTGCTCTCTGCTCTCTGCTCTCTGCTGCGCTTTTTCAGTAACCAGACATTCTCTTGCTTCTCGTTGAGCTCCAGAAAGGAGAAGGGAAAAGCCATGTGGAAGCCAAAGAGAGCTTTGCCTCCCTCTTCTTCTTCAGGTCAACAAAGTCAACCCAAGAGGCCATGCTTGCCTCCAATCGAGTAAGCTCGCTCTTCCCTCTTAACGTTTCAATGCTTGATTCGTTGTTTGATGATCTTGCGTTAGTTTTAGCTGTACTTGAGGGAGATTCAATGAAGGGGTCTTGAGTTGAAGATTCTTGACATGAGAGACATGGTGAAAGCCGCCATCGATAAGCTTTTGCCTCATGACCGTTCAAAATCACTTTCGTTCAGTTCTTTATTTATGGGTTTGTGCTGTTGTTTTAATGCGAAGTACTAATGACCTCGGATGTCATCGTCTCAAATCTGTTTTGTGAATTTATGTTGGCCAATTGCAGTACTTCCTCCTTATTTGAGCTGAATTCTGTTAAAATCATTTATCTAGCAAGTGAGCTGTTATCGTTACCAGGTTAATTTGCTATCCTGTCGTCTAAATATCCTATCTCGCTTGTACTTTTGTGCTGATGTTCATGCAGTCAAGCATGGAACGGATCCGAAATGAATATGCCGAGTTGCTGTTTGACTTGCTGTTTGACAAAGGAGGATCTGCGGAGTATGGTAAGATGAGTGAAGTAGGCAAGTTGGACATGCAAAGTACAGCCCTTATTATATTTCAATTCCTGTTTCTTCGATTAGAAGTGGTTAGATGCATTTCTGACATTCCAGCCAGTTTCTGGACAGTAATCCGCGTGAGAAATTGCCAAGAGATGTATAGAGAATTATTGCTTGAGTGGTAAAAATGACCTGCTGAATGTTCTAGGATTTTCCTGGGAAGCAATTGCACTAAACACATGCTTTAGGCTTTTCATGTTGTGTTGGGCAGTATGGTTCACAAAAAGATACAAATTTTCGATGAAGTGCCATGGACATAACTGTCGCCTTGAATCCTGGAAAATGTGGTCAATGACCCTTTGAACGTAGGAGGAGGAAAATGAAGATACCTGTGATGTGAAACTTGAATGTGATGATTACGTGACAGATGGCTCTTGCTTATGTAATTATTTGCTTTTGCTTTCTTTGCTGGACAGTTCAGAGAAGAGCTGGAGAGTGCTAAATCTGACTGGGCCGAATATTTTCGAAGGTGATTATATTTCATTTGGTTTGTTGGCAGTATCATATCTGCATGAACTGATTTCTGCAGGAGAATTTCCATGTCTATTGTCTCATCAAAGTATTAATGCCATAAATCCAAATTTCTGTTCGGCAAAGTGTAATACCTGTGCATACCTTTTTCTGTAAATCACTGACAGGACGGTGCATTTGGAGATAGCAGCTAATCAACATTATTTGCTTCTGTTATCAAAGTACTGGATAAATTTGTATTCCAGTTTTATGTTGACTTTTTATGTCGAGTTAGATTAAGGAATGCATTTGATGAGTCTGGCATTTATGGTTTATACAGTAATTAGATCTGACATTCATTTGTACAAGTAACTTAAATGTCAAGGGTTATCTGTCTTTTTGTTACGAATAAGTCCACAAGACAGCAGTTGTTCATGTTATCAATTTTTATGGTGTAGTTGCATCTGGAATGCTCTCAAAGATATAGTGCCACAGATGCGCTCAGAGAATGATTTTCAGAGATTGGTAAGATAAACAAGTTTATAAGATTTCTACTTTTTCACAGACATATCTTCATCAACACTTAAGGTATGAGTTGTTTCTCTGCATGTCATGAAGTGATAGAATGAACTTACTAATCGCTTCATTCCGACAGTTTTAACAGCATTCATCGAGCACAAACTTCACACGATCTCCTTTGTCTATAAGTAAATATTCATTTTGTTGTGCAACCTGTGGAAAGAAAAACATGGGAAGGCCTAATTTCCATACAAGTCTGTTACAGCATAATGTCCCACATGGGCAGACAAAATTGAGGTGCCAAACCTTCTTCTCAATGTGAACTCTTGGGGAAGATCAACCTGTTATCCATAGAGTAACTTATATCCGTTGAGTGAGGACCTTCCACTCAGTACTGTCAGCTTACTAGGGCCAACTTGCATCCCTGCTCGACGGGAAGAACAGGAGATCCTTTTGAACAACTTGTTATAATAGGAAAGCCTTATATCTTGACACAGGAGATCCTTCTGTGCAACCTATTACGACTCACTAGCCAGGTTCTAAACCCATGTTTTGTCATATTAGGCATAAACCATACAAGCCTAAGCCAAGTCACTTTGTTCCCCCATGTCCTCACTAGCTTCGAACTCTCCTTTATAGAGAAAGAGCCCCTAGATGATCCAGTAAATACCACACTGTCTATAGAGCCAGAGTTTGGAGCAATCAACCCACACAAAGCCATCTGAGTTTCAAGCAGATCATCAGACCTTGCTGGAGGCCATCTCCATTCATTCTCCTCAATAACAGTTTCAACTGTGGCTTTATCACCTAAAGCTAAATCATAACCATTCTAAAGAACATGAAAATTTTTTCATGGACATGGAATGGAAGGGGAAAATGAAAATGCTTAGGATTGATCATATGAGTTTTATAGACAACTGCTGTTCGGTGAAAGACAGTGAATTCAAATATACATGAAGAACTTAGCTCAATAAGGTGTTTGATAAGTTGTTTTTAGGAAAGAGCCACAGGATAGGTTTTCCAACTCCTTTTGATGGAATGGATTGGTTTTGTATCCCTCCTGCTTCATTTTTTGGATGTCTCCAACTTTGGCAATTCTGCTGTTGGTGGTTTTGAACAGATGGAAGCAGTGGATTTTGGAAACATTCATTCTCCCCAGCGTGCAAGGTATGGATGCACTTCCCTCGTGATGCTGTTGAGAAAGGCTTTCTGTGTAGTGTTGACAGGTTATGCATTGTTGATGTTTTGGGGAATAATGGTCCGACCTACCACTACCACCCCAAGCAGGCAGTCTGAGCTCTCAGTGAGTGTCATGCCACAATGACTCTGTCATGCACCAAAGTGTCAATGCTCAATTTAGAACATAATCCTTGTAGCTTGCCAGTGGAACATTTTATTTTATTTTACTTCATTTTTTTTTTAAATGAGAATTATTAAACAAATAAAACGACGGGTCTATTTATCCTTGTAGTTTCCTCGGCAGTAAGACCTGTCCAAGTGAGATGTTGGGTATTTTGTCTCTCTGTCGTTACTTTTCCAATTTTCCGTTTTTTATACACATTCCTATTTCTGATGGTTGTTTTCTGGAGAGAATGCAGGGCTAATGCTAATTCTACGGGAGAGAATGATGTGAGAGACTTACGGCTTCAAATTCAAACCAAACTGTCAGATTCTCCATTTACTGGACAGAAACTAGAAGGAGTGGGGGGTGCTCACATTTCCATTGCCTTGATCAATGCAAATACAGGGGATGTTGTTAGATCAGGCCTGGAATCCTCCATTAAGTTGGACGTCGTCGCGCTCGAAGGTGACTTCAACAAAGACGATGAGGATAACTGGACCCAAGAAGAGTTTGAGAGCCACGTGGTTAAACAACGTGAAGGAAAGAGGCCGCTTTTGGCTGGAGATCTCGTGGTGAAGCTCAAGGAAGGTGTTGGGGAGATGGGAGAACTGACGTTTACTGACAATTCCAGTTGGAATAGGAGTAAAAGATTCAGGATAGGGTTTAAGGTGGCAACGGGTTTTTGTGGGAATACGCGAATCCGAGAAGCCAAAAGCAGATGCCTTCCAAGTCAAGGAAAATAGAGGGGAAGGTAGGTCCTTCATAGTCTTTCTACAGTATATAAACCTTATCCTTTATGACTGAACATAAACATGATTTTGGACGTCCAGAGTCTTCAATTTTTTTAATTTAGAGCTTCATTTCGTGTGGACCTTTACAACTCGAACAAAAATTCTGATAAATAAGAAGCAATCGGTTTGTTTGTTATTGGTAAATGTCCACACTCAGGATCAGTTTCAGGGGAAAGATTGCAAGCCTCCTAGAGGTTTGCTTCTACAAATTAATCTAATAGTGCCCGGATCTAATCGTATATGTGCTCTTCATTCTACAGCATACATGAAACATCATCCACCTGCATCTGACGATGAGGTTTGGAGGTTGGAGAACATTGCCAAAGGTGGGAAATCTCACCAAAAACTGAGTGATGCTGGAATATATAAAGTGGAAGACTTTCTACTGCAACTGTTCACGGACCCCGAGAAACTGAGAGAGGTAAGCACTCAGTTAACGATTCCCAATTAGGGTTTGATTGACTGCCAAGAATGTAAGTCCTGTGTGTTCACTCATCATAGATTCTCGGAAAGAGCATAACGGAGAAGAAGTGGGATAGCCTGATCGCCATGCAAAGACTTGCGAAACAAAGTGGAAACTTTACTTGGACTATCCTGATGGCGTGACAAAGCATGGTGCTGTATTCAACACCGATGATCAACCAATCGGCCTAGTCAAAGACACGGAATATTTTGCTACTCATCGACTTTCTGCTCAAGAGAAGGTAAGTAACCAAGGAGTTCCTACTCAATTTTGTCAAGCCAGTTCACTCGCCACACCCCATCTTGGGGAATTCGAATTAGTTGTCCCATATTTTCTATGTAATCAGTATTTTGATGTTCACTTGTAGCTGGGTGGCTTAGTAGGTGTTAGAATTGAATAGAGATTTGGAAACCTGAAACAAGGAGTTAATTGAACATCTAGAGGCTTTGCTTTGCTTTTCTTTTCTTTTGTTTTTTTCTTTCCGATCACAAAAGTATAATGAAGTTCCCGTGGAGAGAATAAAAAAAATATATAGATGCTATGTTTAGATCCATAATAGAAAGGAGTGATTTTGAGCTTGCGCTCTTTGTGAAGCAAAGTTAAGGTTAGTGACCTTGTAAATCTAAGTGGCCTTCTATATTGAGTAAGTTAAAGACCACTTTCAGCACTTTATTCGGTTTCATCCATGAGAATCTGAGGCACTCATCAACAAATTATAGTTTAAACGATTAACACATTCCCGTTGCGACCATTACTTTCCAAGTTTATAGCCATCAAGATCTTAATTACTTGCACAATACATATCAATGACTGCTTTATTTCTTCTCTGGTCCTTTCTCGATCAACTTTGCATCTTTACATTGAGGGCCTTGCCTTGAATTTACTCTAAAGTACATCTTTTGAGCTCCTGACCTTTACGTGGTAGAGAAATGGGCAGATAAAGGCATAAAGCAAATTGCGGTTCTTTCAATATTGTTCTTCTTTCTCTGTGCTGCACTCACGTACTTGATCTGAATACAAGTTCATCCATTGGAATGCAACTTTACTTGTCAAAAAAAGTAGTTGCTTGAAGCCAGAATGTTTACCTGTCAATAATGGGGATAAATACTTCCATTAGTACAGCTTAAGCAATATACCAGGTGTGTTTTTCCCAGGAACATGGAGATGCAATTGTGAAAAAGGCCTTGGCTAACTGGAATGATGTGAGAGAGTTCAATGGTGAGACGTTCTCTGATTCAATGAGGCGCAACCCTGTTCAACGTTATTTGGCTCCACCAATCTTTCCTGCCCCGTTTGGTCTGGAAGCTCCTCCGGCAAGTGTGAGCTCCACTGCTGAAGGTACGTTCTCTAGAACACAGTACTGTCTCTCCCTTTAAGCACATACAAAGACGTGGCCTGTGAAATTACAATGAAAATTGGAATTTCCACTTGATTGTTGAGCTTTTTATATATAAAAGCATTGTGTAACTGATCCTTTTGGGTTCCACTTAATATAAAGACGTTCGTTTGTGCAGCTGTGATTGTTGCAAAATGAGCCTCATTCAATACATATATGAAAAGCAACTAAAAAATTAGGTGGTAACATGTGCCTTTTTTGAGTGGGGGATTGGGGACGGGGAGGGCGGAGACTCATGAACCCTTCACTTAGGTGATGCTAAGTAAATGTTAACAAGATAATGCTACCACTAGGTAGATATGACTAGATGTAATGAGCACACAGCAACATGTTTATATTTGCATTTTTGTCATTTTAGAAAGGGCATCATCAATTGAAGCGCGTTAAGATTACAAAGATCAGGGGCAAGAAAAATTAAAGAGATGTGCAGGGTAAGGGGGAGAAAAAAAAAACTAGTACCACTTTCTGTGATACCAGAATAGTAAACGCTCATGATGAATCATTGCAAGAATTTTTATAGGCTCGTAGACCTGTGCTTTTGTCAGCCTAAGTTTACGAACCGCGTTAATGTTTTAGTTCTTTCTCCAGGACTCAATGGTGCAACGGCTTTGGCCTTGCGGGTTCAATCACCAAATTTTCCTCCCGCTGCACATCAGTCCATGTCTGCAGACCGCTCAGATGTTCAGATTCCTCCAGGATATCCATGATAGTACTACTGCCGGATTGCCGGCCACGGCCCCACGGTATCAATTTACGAGAATGCCATGCGTCGTGAAATGATCGGTTCTTCGAGCGAATGGACAATACAGGATATGATAATGTTCTTCTTGAAGGCCCTCATGTGATGGAAGGAATCCAATCAATTGATTTAGATGCTTTGGAGAAATGGTTTGCTGAAAACCCACCATGTAATGATCCGTTCTCTGAGACCCCGTTATCCGGTAATGGTTTTGTTAGGGGAACCGCAGAGGTGTCATTGGCTGGCTCAAGATAAAGGCGGTCTTTGCAGTGGGGGTACTTCATCGGGAAGAGAGGTGTCGACTCGTGGAGTTAGACCGACCAACTATCGAAGTCCGGGCTTGTTCATAGTTCTTTCTTCGCTTTAGGGAAGATGATTCTATTCCTGATAGAAATTATGGTAATTCTTTCTTAAATGGTGGTATTATTTCATTGCTGATATTCTTCATCTGTATATAGAACAGCTTTATCGAAAGCCTTCTTAAGCGACTACTTTTTTTATTGAAAAGTGTCTCTACCTTAGTTCTTTCGACATCTTTCTTCGGAAAGTTCTCGATGTATCACATGTAAGGAATGCAACGTCATACCATTCAAAGAGTGTACTTGAATTCTACGCTTATTATGCATTAGAATTGCGACCAAATCCATGGAGACCCATGTGACAAGTCTTGCCTACTGCTGCCATCCAGTGGTAATGCAGCCTTTTCCCAGAATGCATGCATTGTCAACCCTCATGGTGTGTTTGGTTTAACATTTTCAAAGGGCTTTTAGTCTCTAAAGCCCTTGGAAAAATGCTCAATCGTTTAACATTTATTTTAAAGTAACTTTCAAGTAAAAGACAACGTCAGGAAGATTGAAAGCCCAATATTAGTGGGGACTAGCATTAAACTTTTAGCATTTAGCCAAATGTTGGAACCCATTTTTTTCCTCCAAAACTACTCTTACTCATTCTTCAAATTTCCGATTTTTTAAATATGTTTTTTACCAAACAACATTTATCTCAAAATTAATTAGGGAAAATTTATCAAAAGGCATTTGCATTTATCCAAAGTCCTTTAGGCTAAATTACTTTACATTTTTCTAATAAGCTTAAACCACTAAACCAAACACACCCTAAGTTCTCTCGTACCCATTTTCCTGGCCTTCTCTTCTTGTTTTCTCAGTCTTTGAAATGGTTTACTTGAATTTCTCTATAACGAGCTTTGATGCAAAGCAGCTCGGGGTCTGTTTGATTTAATATCAGGTGTGCACTAGAATTTTGTCCTTATGATAGAGGATCGAGTATTTAGATCTTTCATATTTACTGGGTCATTCCACAGTTCCTTTACGTCATGAACTACTTAGAAAATTTAACATTCCTATAAGTTTATACATCATTAAATTCAATGGCTACGTGATACTCTTGGTTAAGAAAACATAAGTCCATTGAAGATATTGTAGACATAATCTCATCATCCTAAACCTACCGTTCATTTGCGGATTCCGAATCTCCATACAGCAATATAGTCAAAGGCTCTTTAAAGCCACCTTGCAACTGTATATTTAGTGGCTGGTCACGTTGATTATATTGATCCCGGAGCGTAGCCCTTCCACACAAACGTATTTTGTGCTTTGAATTGGATGTATCACTTAACGTTGACATAGAGAAGCAAGTCAAATTTAGGTGAGGGATTTTGACATTCAAACGCAAAGTTCGTTGGTCGATTACACCAAGTGAACCATTCAACCCAAATTATAGAAAATCCAAACCAAGCATTTGTTTCTCTTATATATGAGGGTTATAAACATATAAAGATGAAGCATAAGCTTGGCACTATCGAATGGGTCTCAAAGTTTGCAGCAATACTATGAAGGCAATTGCCACCAGATAGAAGCCATGGCTCTAAATAGATAAATAGTTACCTTTTACTCCAGTTTTCTCTTCAACAAATGCCCACCAGGCAGGAAAGGCACGTGGCTAGGTAAAAATGAACACTTTCCAAGAAGGGCGGAACCGGAAAACTTCAGTCACAAAAGCCAACATGTATAGCTTCTCACACTGATGTCTGCAGCTTCGGAGAGTAGAGGTCCACCCACAGGAGCAACACGAGCATAACCACCACAAAATCTTGAACAGAGTCATTTTGAATCAGAGATTTCATCTTCATCCTCGTCCAGTATGTAGACCAGGGCCCGTTTTCTTGCAGCTAAAACACAAGCCACACCTCTACTTGCTGTCGCCATAAAAACATGAACTTGACTTCAGTCCAACATTCCTTGAATATATGGCCATAACTAACGTGATGTTTAGATACCTTTGTTGGGTAAAAGCAAAAGGACAACACATGCATTATGCTAAAACACAGGCGGGAAGCAGACCTTGGTGCCTAAGGAGGCTATGGTATGTATGTAAACCATGAATGCTCTACAGTATCTTGCTATACTAGATACCATGATAGTATCTATCATGATGAAAATGTACAGGTTTTCAGTCAGTAACTGGACTGCGGTGAACCTACCATAAGAAGATTATTCTCTAACTTGTGTGGCCTCTAAAGATTCACCTTTTTTGCACTTTGACCTCTCGATTGATTTAAATTTAGGGGAAAACCTGATACTTTAGTATATTACTTCTTCAACTGAAAAAAAAAGATTATTCTTTGGAGCATAAGTTTGCACTTCTTCAAACTGTGGGAACAAACATGAAGTGGTCCATTAAAGAGACATAATGTACTTATGCCAGTCATATTTAAACTTAAGAATAGGCTGTTAAGTGAAAATGTAGTAAGGAGCATGGACAGTATTTATTCAGTCCACTACCTAGTCAACAAGATGGAATTGTTGCTAACACTTGCAAGTTTATCAAGCATTGATACACAACGGAAATAGTATGGGCAACATAAGTTTCCAAATCCAAAAATGCAGATGGACATGGTAAGAAGCTCAAGAAAAAAAAATTCAGGACTATAAAATTGATGGCATGACTATGATTTAATCCTTAGCTCAGTTGTATGATGGTGTCAAAAATTCTTACCACTAACTGACAAGGGAGGGACAACATTATGGGGAATGCTGCAAATCTTCTCATTCTCCATATCTAGGTGTAATATAGAGTCCTACATGCATAGTTTCACTGGGTTAGTGTTTCAGGAGTGAGAATAAGATAACCGAGCAAAAAATGTTCTCACAAAATAGGAGCAAAAATGGCACTTCTTACCTATTAGGGACATTCTGACCAAAAAAATAAAAAATCAATTAGGGACACCACATTCTTAACATACATACAGGTAGAAGGCTTTAACTGCCAAGATAAGTTGGAACTTTTGCAGTTATGGTAAGGCAGAAAGTAAAACATCCTTCAGAATTCCCAAGCGTGAAATAGCATGTCCATGCACATAGGAGGAAAGACTAAGCTGCTGCTCCTCATGCTGATGAGTAAAGCATATAAATAAAAGATAGGAAGAATAAAATTCCAGTGTTTTTGAAACCGGACAAGTGGTTCAACTGGTCAAACTGGTAGAACTGTGCTCCACCAGTTTAACAGGTTTAACATATTGCATGTGATGTCATCTGATAGGATACTCCACATATATTAGATTACACGTGTTCAGATTTATAGATGCCTGGCTGAGTCGGCAGAGCCTCGTTGAGCACAAATGACAGCATTCAAGTTCTCAAGCACATCATTTAATTTTCTAAAAGATTAAGCCAATAAGGTCAATGAATAATAATACACCACCAAATTGAAGCAAGAAGACGCTGGAGTGAATGGTTGGTACGCTTGTTAGTTACAAGAGGCCGCAGTTCCAAACCCCAACCCAACTCCAACACTCTCCCTTTAAGCTTTTTGAATGCCCAGAACTGATCCAAACTAGTTGACAGGATTGTGGGTCAGCAGTAGACAGCTACGCCTGATAACAATAGGGTCAATACCACCAGTTCTTGACCACTACTGTTTCTGCTGTGAAACCAGAATGGACAAGTCTGGTTCCCGATCCAACCAGAGCCAGTTCTTAAAACACTTAAAAGAACAGGAGTTGACCAAAAAGCAATTTTCTTTTTGCCATCAATGTTTTGAATAGTGAACTGATGCGTATCAGAACAAACAGAACTCAGCAGCATCCTATACTTATCACGAGTACGAAATCAATATGCTAGCTCAGGATCCAAGAGTTACCTTTAATTGGTATAATTCCCAGTTATTTGCCTGAGTGGTTCCTGAAATATGCACAAATGGAAGGTCACTGGCCTGCAAGATCATCATCCAGGCATCTCCCAAGTTTTCACCAGTATCATTTATCTTATTTAGCAACATAACGATTTGAAGTTCCTGTTTCAAAATAAAATATATTAGCCACATCCACAAATTCTTAAAGTATGAAATACCAAGCTCTTACCTTATATAGAGCCAAATCCACACAATGGTAACCAGAAGGGATGCACAACAAGATTGCTTCCAAAGGTCTTCCCTGCTTCACATTGCTTGAGTCATTCATAAATCCCCTCACTACAGCTATACAGTTTGTAACATCTAAAAAGGACTCGTCGGGTATTTGGAAGGAAATATAATCTGTAAACCCAACTTCCTGAGTCAGATTACATGAAGCAAATTCAGAGGCATCCTGCAGAGCCATACGAAGAAATGATTAGCATGAAAAAGTAGTTGTACTCTGCACATGCAGATCTCCGGATAAAATTGTTCAGATTAAGGGTAAATACCTCATAGAAGGACAGTGAAATTGGAATGTATCGGGTGGATGCTGAAACTGATGTAAGAGGGAATAGAGGCAATAAATTCTTACAACATATCTTTTTTGAAATAGTAGAAAAAGGCATCTGGGCAGCTTCCTTGAAACTGTAAAAATTCAAAATTATTCCTAATCAGTAAACATGAGATATGGCATTATCACACACAATAATTATATGCTAATCAGAAAGCCCAATCCAATAAGATCACCCAGCTTAAGTCTCCATGTACATTGTCAAGTAATCAACATGAGATCGAATAAGAAACACTAGATTATTAGGTAGAGGGTAAGTCAAAAACCATTGTTGAGTACAGCCTCCAGAAGACAACCCCCCACCCCCAAAGGTTTCCTTTCCTTTTCTTCCTTCTCTCGTTATAGTCTCAAGGCTCTGGCCACTCAGACAAGGAAATATAAAATATGGGTTTTATTGTAACAGGAATTGTCAAGATACCTGAATTAGCCAAATGAGAAATGAATATTTTGGCTCAACTAAATGATGAGTTGGGTGGAACCAAAGCACAAGGTTTTAATTGAAGGATTGCAATGTTTACTAAAACCATTTTGGACCTGGACCATCATACTCAAACTTCCATTATGCATACAAAGAGATCAAGGATTTCACATTTGGTACAATTACAGCAATGAGGACCAGACTTGGAGGAGGGAAAAAATCAATCACTTCAAATGACAGATGACAGCAATGATTTATCCCAGAGTTCATATATTTCGCACTGAGGTAGCATGCATAAAACACTTGGGAATGGAAAATCTAGGTATAGCATAAATACAAAGAATTGACAATGAAAGAGCAACAAGACACATTCAAAAAAGAACTTCCATGCACGAACAAGATTCTATTAAATTTCAAATTTCCAATTAACCTGTGTTCCATCAGTTGAAACTCCTTTGCAAGTGTCCTTCGCAAACATTTGCTGTCCCCAAATCCTCCAAATTGTACTAATTCTTTGACTCTCTCCATTGTTTCTCTGAAACAATAATGTGTGTAAAACATCTTACTGACCTGACAACATACATCAACGCAGAAAAGCACATGAAATTACATTTGATTTTCAAAAGACTTTCCAGTCCAATGAGAAACAACAATCAACCCGTCAATTTCAATCCCCGTTACTCTGTGGTTAACAACATAGTACTGGACCAAAAATAACCACAGTTGAAGCCCAGCAAAGCACCCTAACTTGAGTCAACCTCATATCGTTGTGCTCTTAAAAGTAATTATGAAGACAGTAGCAAGATGACTTAAAATGAAGAACCAACCCTCAAACAGGAGTCATTTACAATTTCATATCCTGAGTTTAGCAACTAATTTGGTCACATCGCAATAAAGCAGAAGTGAGCCACTAGAGCGCATGAAAAAAATACTAGGCTTGACAGGATACCACTCTGACATTTAAAGCGTGACCAAGGTCCATTACACCATGGAATTCGAATCCTCTGGCTCAAAAATGGATAGCACAACCTAGTGAAGGGCTACAAAAATTTGCTGCTAGAGTACATGAAGAATATACTAAGCTGTCGACACTTCACAGTATTCAAGCCATTGCCTCACCAAATTTCAGCTACAAAGAATGAAGAGATGGCCCTCCCTTTGGAATTAGAAGGTTAGCCCACCCTTGGCATTAGAAGGTTATGTCAAATTATGAATCCAGTCATCATGTCTGAATGATACATATGATTCCATAACTAGGGCTAGGCAATAACATTTTTCTGATTAGATGAATGAAATTCATTAAGAACACCAAGTAGGAGCAAAACTTCAGATAATTCACAAGAGAAGAAATTTATTAATTCAATGGGTAGCCATTCTGTCAACAATAATGACATGTCACATCTCAGCCCAAGTAAAGTTAATGTTGACTGAAATGACAGGAAAAAATTAACTTTCAAGGAGTATACAAGCCATTTCTACCGGAAGCTTTCCATACATGGCAATGCCAAACGGTCCACTTGGTGACTCCATCAGGTATGAACAAGTACTAACTAAAGATTCAGGGGCTCTGGGTGCCATATTGTAAATTAGGAACTGGACAAGTTAGAGGAAATCACTTACAAATCAATGTCAATTTCTTCATCAGCCTCGGATAAATCCAGAAGCTGCATAACCGGATCTTGATCATACAGAAACTTCAAGAACACAACAACAAGTTCACTGTCGAAATTCATAAGAGTAAACAGGGATTCACCATAAGGACTGAACCTGATGGACAAAAGTTAGACAAACCTATTGTATGTTAAAAGTTGATCACTTGGCTCTGACATAAGTTGCTTTATACATTTCAGAAGCCAGCTGAAGAAATTTGCAAACTGAAAGAGAAACAAAACCAAAACCAAAACCAAAAGTATCAGCAACATGCACATTATCAACCAATACAAAATGCTTACACCACTGGCTCAAGAATCTAGGATCCTACCAATATTCTGAGCTTCTCTAGATTTCAGTGGTCACACTGGCAATATTGTCATTTTGAAACAAGAAAGAATGCATGTCTTCAGGGTAGTATGTGCGAAATTGAAAAGGCATCAACAAACCCTAAGTTGTCCAGGTGCAAGAAGCAAAGATTAAAAAAAGTCATGCAATTTCTCTTTGGTCCTTCAAATACATGATGATATCAACAAACAACAATGTGATATTGTCAGCATTTCATCATGGTCTTAAAAGGTGCAAAATGGAACTTTGTTAAACAGGTTCAAGTCATGTGCAAATGCCTGGTCAACAGTATCTTCTTCAAAATCCCAACCAAAAAGCTCATATTTCAACTATATAATGCTATTCGACTTAGAATGATATGTCATTCTGAGCACACAAGATCTTGTGTCTTCTATCCACAAGTAGTTCAACTCCATGTTTAAAATTTAGGAATATAGTGTGACTAAAGACATGCACAATGAGAGACGGGCAGGATTTTAGAAAATAGTAGCAAACAGGAGGTATCAAGAAATGTAGAGAAATCATAACAAAGATTGTAACAGGCTACCTGCTGCACAACAGAGGAAAGTACCCTTATGAATCGCTCAACCTGTACAAGCAGCATTCCAGCCTTTTCTACTGCATTGTCCAAAAGTGTCTCATCCAAACCAATACCCAGGTAACGAGAGCGCCATCTCGAAAGACCCCTGAGCTCACCCATTCTGAAGCCAATAATTTCTACAGCAGGCTGCTAGGTAAATTAACAATGTAAATAACAATAAGACAATTAGTTAACCCCACAAGTCGACCGCCCATCAGGTCACAAAAGAACATTGGGAGCTAAACCTGAGAAGCCAGTGGTTTTTCAAACTGAAGCTGAAATGGAAGCACAACACACTGTGGTCCTTTGCCATTTTCCATAGCTAAAGCTCTGTGAGCAGCCGAAAACACAGCACCAACACTATAACAAATCACAGGGATGCAAGCTGAAAGAGGGCTTGTGAAGATTAGAGTTCAAAGAACCCAAAGGAAACATGGCCTGGCAACATGCAAATAACTTTTACCATTCCAAGGATGCATTGTCGGGGTTCAGAGAAGTTCAAGAAATGTGGAGCTCCTCATCCTTCTATGATTTCAATTCCTTTTAGAAGTGCCTTCCAAAAACTCTCTGGGATGCTACAGCATTTACATCAACCGGTGGAATGATAATCGAATCCTGCTAGTGAGTCAGACGAAATCAATCCAGTAACTAACATCAACGGACTACTAATAATACTCCAAAGTTTATGGAACTCTGTTTGTCAGACTTGATATTCTTTTTGAACTCTTTGGATGCAACTAATGGGACTCCTGACGTCATCAACCACAAAAGCTTTGATCAAATTAGCATAGTGTATTCAACTCAAGATGCTTTCTTTTGTGGGACATACTATGACTCTTTTCCTTATCATTATGTGCTATTGATGCGTTAGAATTAATGCAAGACAGTTTTCAAATGGCATATAGGATACTGAAAAGTTTCCTCAGGAAACTTAAGGAAATGCTTCTTGTGTTTTTCTTTTAAGCAAGTGAGTGCACTAACAAGAGCTTATGCACAATATAAGCAATCATTTCATAGCAAAAGACATTCTAGTTAATGTATTGTCTGACTCAATAGTTTAGGTATATGACAGATGGCTTTACCCACTCTACAAACATCAAGATGCATTCTCTGAGAGGCTTGGAGTAGGTATACCCTGGATTCAAACTAAATGAACATGGATCCATGGTCAGAAATATTTGAATTGTAATTTTCGCAATCGATCCAAATATTTCAAGATGTTTTTGCTTTTACCCTGTTTGCTAGTTCACTCACGACCACACCACTAGGTGAAGAGCTTGCGCTTGCATTTAGCACTTCTAAATTAATATGATTATCTTAATCCCCTAACGAAGACAGTTCTGTGAGATAAAACGGGTGTAACACAATGGTTGGACAAATTTTATCCCAAGTGAGAAGCATATGCATACTAAGGGATGCCATATCAACATGCTTCTTTTGCATTGTAAATTCACTCTTAAGTGTACTTAGAAATACGCAGTCATGAACTGCATGCTGAGCATAGAGCAAACTAAAACCTCACATTAGAAGGATTGCCATATAGGGTCCTTCATTTAGCATTTTCTTCGACCTATACAATGACTTTTGGCATGCTATCAAAGACATGTACACATCAGTTTTTCAGCACTTCCAGCGTTCCAAAATCAATCAAATGTCGAGAATCTCTATTTTTCTGCATAGGATGAAGGATCATACTTGAAAACTTATGTCGAATGATGCGCTTTGAAAGCCATATAATCTATTTCCGCTACTGACATGATAAGCAGAACCATTTTGCCAAAGCACACATTAACTTCCATGAACATCTCCCCCGGATTCCTTGAATTCAAGTAAGAAAACAATGGTGACACTATCAACCAGGAAATAATAATGACAAGATCATAAATCTTGAAAGATATTGCAAGCGGGAAATTTAAATTGAAATTGGGCATTAGATCTCAAAAGAGCATAGGTCGATTACCTACTTTATGTACCTTCATTAGAAAATGTGGATCCCTCATCCAAGTCGTCCGATCCTTCATCCCGATCCCTCATCCGAGTCGTACATATAGTATGGATTTGGTTCGCTCAATGTGCCATCTGTAATCTGATAATGTCGATAAATCCGCGTTGTAAATAATTTTGGAATTGTTTTGAGTGACTTGCATCCAATGATATTCAGTTCTTCCAAAAACTCCAACCTATCAAGGCCTTGAATTTCGACCAAGTTTTCACATTCTCTAGCTCTTAATATCTTCAGACTCTTGGATTTTCGAAGGAGAAGCCTTTCAATTGAATTGCACCGAGAGATATCTAGACTTTCTAAATACTCCAAACTATCGAGCCCTTGAATTTCGGCTAAGTTTTCACAACACCAAGCCTCTAATCTCTTCAGCATCCCGGATTTTGGAAGGTCTAGCCTTCCAATTGAAGTGCACCGAGAGATATCTAGACTTTCCAAATAATTAGACTCATTGAGCCCTTGAATTTCGGCTAAGTTTATGCATCCTCCAGCTTGTAATTCCTTCAACCTCCCGGATTTTGGAAGATCTAGCCTTTCAATTGAAGTGCACCGAGAGATATGTAGACTTTCCAAAGACTCCAGCCCTTGAATTTCGGCTAAGTTTTTGCAACACCAAGCCTCTAATTTCTTCAGCATCCCGAATTTTGGAAGATCTAGCCTTTCAATTGAAGTGCACCGAGAGATATCTAGACTTTCCAAATACTCCAAACTATCGAGCCCTTGAATTTCGGCTAAGTTTTCACAACAAGGAGCCTCTAATCTCTTCAGCATCCCGGATTTTGGAAAGTCTAGCCATCCAATTGAAGTGCACAAATAGATATTTAGACTTTCCAAACTATCGAGCCCTTGAATTTCGGCTAAGTTTTTGCAGTTTATAGCCTCTAATTTCTTCAGCCTCCCGGATTTTGGAAGGTCTAACCTTCTTTCCATTGACCCTTTGATATCTAGCCATTCCAAATACTCCAACCTATCAAGGCCTTGAATTTCGGCTAATTTGCAGCAATCGTCAATAGTCAATTTCTTCAGACCCTCGAGTTTTGGAAGGTCTAGCTGTTTGATTGAATGGCAGGATTTAATAGTCAAGCTTTCCAAATATATCAATTTGTCAAGACCTCGAATTTCAAGTAGATTGTTGCAAGGGTCAACCGATAATGTCCTTAGATGGACAAACTGTGAAATGTCCAGCATTTCGATAGATCCACACCTAGAGACTTGCAAGTATTCGAACTTGAAGGGCGTGTTTAGGGATTGTGGTGATTCCATTTCTTCAATGTCCGTCGGTTGGGAGCATTCTGAACTCTTTAATTGCGTTGATGGAAGCTCCTGGATGCACTGGATAAATCCGCAATGCTCAACTCGTAGTTCCTTGAGACGGGGTAGGTGGGAAAGCGAAGGCAATTGGTGACTTCGACAGGTGACGCCCAAAAATGTTAAGCCGGAAGGAAGGTCCGGCAGCGATTGGAGATCCAGGCATTCTCTAAATTCAAGGCGTCGTAGGGAAGAAAGATTAGCCATGCTTTCTACCATTATCCCTTTCAGTTTTCTGCAATCCCAAGCACGTAACTCTCGGAGCTTTCTCAGACTCCCAATACCATTGGGTAATTCTTCTATACCACTGTGAGAAATATCTAGAATCTCTAGATTCTCCAAAGACCCTATGCTATTTGGTAATGCAGAAAGGGATGAAGTATGTCGTAGATGGAGTTGCTGCAGTGCTTTTAATTTACCTATTTCTGCTGGAAGCTCCCTGAGGCAGAAACGAGGAACGGAGCGTTTGCTTGCGTCGATGCCTAACGTGAGATTGAGCGCATGGATCATGCCCTGCTCCAAGCGATCCAAGCGAAAGAGGTTCTCCGGGTCTTCAATGGAAGTAAAATGACTGACGAAGTTCTCAAGCTCTGGGGGAAGTCAGGATTTTCCGAGAAACCACACCATGAAAGGTCTAGATATTTAAGCTTCTCTGCCATCTAGTAAAAAAAAAAACAATAATGAATGTCGATGGGTGAGTGTAGAGTCCTTATGATTCAAAAGAAAGCTTAAAAGGAGAGGAAAAAAAAGACTTTAATTCTTACCGTGAAAAAACTCCATCCTTTCCATTCCTCATTTATCTCACTTCCTTGCAATTCGAGTACAGCTAATTCATTTACATCAAAATTGTTTACTTCAAAACTCATGGGACAATTTTGCCATCGAAGCCATCTTAACTCCCCCATTGAGTCCTCAAAATCTCCACTGAGACGTGCCCCTTTCATGGAAAGGAATCTTAGACTCGTCAATTTTTTGAATTGTTCTGCGGTGTAATTGTTGCCATCTCGCTCGGCTATTTTGCCGGGGCCTTCTGAGTTGCCTTTACTTAGATCAATGGCCTCAATCTTGTCCGTTCCCTGCAAGCAAGAGTCAACGTTTATTAATACTAAATCCAACTAAAGTAATCTAATATTATTTGTTCGTATCGCGATTGATGTGCATTAATGTGTTCAAGAGACCAACAATGCGAAGATATGATTTTTCTTTTTACGCCGATAAACAATATTTATAAAGGCTAACAAAGTGAAGGATTTCATTTTCCATTTTGAAATTTGACCATATGCATTCAGATCTTAAAAAAAATTATGATGTTGTGGCTAATAGAGACTTGTAATCTTCTTCATTCTGGTACTGTGGCTTCAATACCATACTAGTGAAGACATGCGTGCAATGAAGGGAAATTAATCAAATTGCAATGTGCAAAATCAAAGTTGATTTGATCAATTTTAATAGAAATATATATTTTTTTTGTTTCTGTAACTTTCATATTAATTTCGTGTACATTACTCGATTGTGCTATTTACGTGATTAATAAAAAAAAATAACAAGTACTTTTATTTTCCAATGGAGTAAATCGAATTACAATAAACTGAATATTGTGACAGTAGTTATATTAGTATATTATGTACTTATTTTTTTACTGGTAGTAACTTGAAATATTATTAATTGTTTAATTTCTAATCATAAGTAACTAAGACAATAATATTAGTTATGTTAATATTCTCTCCAACTTATTATTTTATCATAAATTTTAGTTTAGCTATAGATTTCAATTTGGTATAATCATAATCATAAATAGATGGGTTAATCAAGTATAATAAATATTATAAACAGACCCTAATAACTTTGATGTACGTTAAAAAGATTAACTGTTGAAAGTGCAAAGCATTTTTGAAATGTGAAAATTGAAGCTGCTCTTGGCTACATGAATAGTTTTTCCTTGGTCCCCCAGGAATACTATTCCTGATTGTGAGAGAATAGTAAACTCTAATTTATTTTTGAACAAAGTAATTGCTTCATCAGAATAAATTGGAAATAGAATAGTTATTCCTAAGAGCCAAATGTGCAGCAAGCTTTAACAAGCCAAAAGAAAAAATCACTTATGCGTGAGAAGTCAAGAAGTAATACAGAAAGTTCATGGATTTCCACATGTCAGTTTCTTTGAACCAGAAATTTTGTTATTGTACTGCACAATGTTGTAGAAGATTTAATGGATACTCATAGGTGAACGACATAATAATTTGAAGGAATTAGATCTCCGCACCTAAAAGGAATCCAAGAGAAGAGTAACAATAAAATAATAGGGAGGAAATCTTCAACAGAAATTATACACTCACATTAGTCATTTCCCCCATAAACTCCCCTCTCAAAATATCCAGATACCCTATTTATCTTCAAGATTTCTTTGTGTGACGTGTAAATTTTTTCACCTCCAGACATCGATAACTGGAGCTTTGGCCGAATCCCGAAATTAAGCCCAACCTTTTGTACTTAGGACAGAAGCAACAAAACCTTTCAAAAGTGTATAAAGGCTAACCTTCTACAATAAAAATAACATAACCTTTGAAACATAACAAAAATAGCGCAACTATTAAACTGTAGGACAAAGCTGACACTTGTTACAAATTTCATCCATTATCATCATTAAATCACCACGGGTAGCCTGCATTGCTCACTATGCTAACATATACAGTGAGCCATGTCAACCCACACCAAAAAAGATGTCGTGTTTTATCTTATTATATTGTTAGCAAACTTTGTTTATAATTTTTGTTACAAATTCCTGGCTTTATGTAAATAAAAAACAAATTGTGGTCATCATTAACGTCGTTCATTGTGCATTGTTCGCACAATGAGCTACGTAGGATGGCGTGAGGGTCATTTTTGTACCATGAGTGAAGGATGAGTTTGAAAGGTAATGATATTTTCATCCCACATACAAAAGCTGCGCTTCTTTTTGGGATTTTGTCAACTCGTGTCATCTTTATCCACGTGCAAAAAGTTGTACCATTTTTATTGGGCTGACTACTCATTACTTATACTTTTTTAATAAGTTTTAGGATTTAATTAAATTTTTTTTTGAAAATTTTAGAATTCAATTACACTTTCCTAATAAGTTTTAAAACTTCTGGTGAACTTGTCTCAATTTTTTCATAAACACTTCAACAAAGGAGAGCATTGCGTGACTATCACGTGGCTTTGTTATGTTAAAGGACATTTTGGACACGAGATCTTTCTACAGTGTACTACTCAAGAAGAAGGATGTGAAGGAAATTCTTCATTTCCTTGGTCAATCTCAAGTCGCATTTCGATCGAGCGTACGCTGGAGGATCCTTCTGAGGTTTCTACATGATTGCAAAAAATAAGAGGTCGGGAGTTAAGCGGCTAACCTAGCCTCCATCACTCAGGACTAACAAGGGGTAGCAGTACTTTTTCAAAATAAAGAAGCATATTAATTTGTTTTTCGATTGGCAGTGATGCATATTGTGGTCGTTTCATATACATGAAAATAGCTCTGGATATTTCATTTTTGTTGGAATAAACTGGAAAGAACTTATATCATTTTTATCAAAAGCACTAAGATTTCAACTTGTCATAGAAACATGGATGAAGAGCGAAACGGAATCATGCAAAAATACTGGAATAATTATATAAAAATGTACCTTTTTAGTTGTAAAATTTAGCCACACCATCATAATTGTATATAAAATATACAGCATATTCATTTTTCTTTTGGTTAGTAGTTTGTTTTATCATGGAGTCAGAAACACATAATATGTAGACAATGGCTTTGAATTTGTTATTATGTGAATTGGCTACATAAGTCACACGTTGGGATTGCAAATAAGTGTGCGTCTTTTGAGCAAAAACTTGAGTCAAACCAAATGATATATAAAAAGCAGTAGTCATAATTATGATTAATTTCACAAATGAAAATACAATCACATACTTAATTATACAAAATAGAATTTTAGTGTATTTATCTCTTTGACTATTTACATAGAAAAAATTCTGATGGTCATTGCATAAAATGCGCTTACTATTATATATATAAATATAGACACACGCATATGTGATATTTAACGACTTTTTGTTCCTATTTAATTCACCGAGTTTTAAATCAGACCTTGTCCTATGAATATTGATAAATGGAATGCCTAACGTAATATTACATAAAATAAGTTTCCCTCCATTCTCCATTATGGAATAGCGACTAAAATTTCATGTGAAATGCGGGCATCATTAGTCCTATTATATTTATTCTAACATAAGATCTGTGTTTACTGAGTAGTTATAATTTACAGTAGCATAGTCAAGGGCGCAATTGAATCAATATAGAAATTCAGGATTTTTTTCAGTATAGAATACCCCTATCAATTATCCAACAAAAAAAAAAAATAAAAATTCAGGATTTTTGTCAGTATAGAATACCCATATCAAGTATCCAAAAAAAATTGAAAGTACCTCATCCTTAGAGATAACTTCGTAATATACCCTTGTTTAAGAAATACCTTATATAAGCTGCAATACTTACTAAAAGAGAGCAACCTCCAAATTTCCAATCATGTCAATGAAACGAATGAGGATACTAATATCAGAAGGTTCTATGTTCACTAGAGCAAGCAATAAGTAGAGGATCAACATTACTCTGACAATAGAACATGGACTGAGGGAACCAAAGAAGAGAAATGGTTACCTTATTTCTCTTTAGCACTTTCAAGACTTCCTCAAAGTCCCATAACCTGCTACGGTGCCAAGGATGCTGCTGGTTTCCCTCGCAAACAATTGTCCTACCAAGATCTCTCAATTGGTCATGTATTCGGAACTCATGATTATCTCCAATTTTTATTAATGACATAAATATTAATACTTCAATATTCTCCCCTGGAAAAAAGCCACAAGCATCCCACATGTAGAATGAGATTCTACTGTCAGTGCCAGTGAGAAAGCAAGCGATATCCAGAAATATTTGTTTTTGTTCATAGTCTAATGCATCATAACTTATCCTTAACTTTTCTTGCACTTCTATACATGGGACCTTTTTTAACTTTTTTATCATCTCTCTCCATTCTTTTGACTCTTTTCCACACAATAATGAACCTAAAACCTCAAGTGATAAGGGAAATCCTCCGGTGGTGGATACAACTTCATGAGTGAGGCCCTCAAATTCACTCGGAGGAAATTTCCTTCGAAATGCATGTTTGCTAAATAGAATCAAGGATTGGTCATAACCCAATTCCTTTAGGTCATATTTGCGGTCCACCCCAGCTGCTTCAAGAATCCCCTTGTTTCTGGCAGTAATAATGATCCTACTTCCCGAAGAAAACCAATCATGATTACCAGCCAAACATTTCACCTGACCAACATTATCCACATCATCAAGAAGAACGAGGACCTTTTTACCTTTAAACCTGGAGGAGATGAACTCAATCCCTTCGTCCTTAGTGGAAACTTCATATTTTCTATTCAATATATCTTCGATTAACCGATTCTGTAAATAAAGTACACCATTATGCTTCCACGATTCCCTTATATCAGCAATGAAGCTACGATGCTCAAATTGATTGGAGAGCTTGTTGTAAATGGCTTTAGCAAGAGTAGTCTTACCAATGCCTCCCATTCCATGGATTCCAATAAATAGGGTGGCATGAGAGTTATTATCTACAAATTTCTTGACCACCTTCACACGAGTATCAATTCCAACCAAATTCTCAGAAACAATCAACTCAAACTTTTTCTTCAATTCGCTCAATGCTCTTCGAACAATCTTTTTCACCAACTTTGCTTCATACCTGTCCAGTGTGAAGAGTTCAAATATGGGGCAACAATAATTTTATATTGTTTATCTATTGAGAACACCATAATAAATAAATCTAGGGATAGATTGAAAAATTTTAAGAATCGTTTTGTGTCACACCTCCATATATTATCATATATGCTAAGACTAAAATGGAAAATGCTGGTGGTTGCTTCGGATGGCGTGGCCATTCTATTATTACTCCAACATATTTTATCAAGCAAAAGAAACTTGAGGGAATCGCTTATGCATTTTGAATATTGTCTATGTTATGGATTTGAACCAAATTTTAAACTTGTCATATATTAAAGATATTAGGGATGACGTGAATTTGACGAAAATTTTCTAGAGCGTTTGAATAAGCAAAAAATCTAATAAGCCAGCCAATATGAGAGTCAGCCATCAATTAATAAACAAGTCATAACTTTTGATGGAGGATGATTTCGGGTCCTATAATACCAATCCGAAAAGCTATTCAAATTGCGATATTGTGAACTACCTGATTGCAATTGAAGTGATTTCTTTTTGTTTGCGCAATTCTATAGGCTTGTAAGTTTCTACTCGTGTTGTGAATTTAGTATCATTCTAGAATGGTGCTCTTGTCAGTTTTCGTTGCCTCTAGGGATGATAATGGGTTGTACTTTATTTTCCTTTTGAGTATCTATGTCCTATGATTTTAAATGATCTAATATTGAGTTTATAGGGAAGTAAAAGAATAAATTTTATCCAATATAAGGACATTGTATGTGCAGGTACATGAGATAGAAATTACTTGTTGAAGATAGGAAATGCTTTGAAAATTATTTAAACAGACATATAATAAAAATAATCATTTCTTTAGCATCATCTTATATAACCAATGAAATATATCTTTTGTAAAATAATTTTAATAGCAACTAATCAACGATATCAATGATTTAATAAATGTAACTTGGGAAGATAAAGAATTATGGCAAAGCTTATACCCTACGATGTTATGAGCTTCAAATAAAAATGCCAATAAATTGTACCATTAATCTCAAATAAATGTGTAATTAGAAAAGTTTGTGACAAAGATTAATGTAACGTACCCCATAAATATTAAAAAATGGCACAATATTACAAAATATTTTGATATAAGAGTACAAATTCGTTAAAAACATCTTATCATTCAAGTGAACGGGATCATAACAACAAAATTTATAATTAGATTGGTCATACCATTAAAGCAAAAAAACTAAAAGAGAAAGAATAACTTATAGAATTCATGCAACGTAGGGTCTTACTGCCAGCTAGGTCCTACAGTTTATATGAAGCAGATGCGAATTAGAACAACCAGCATACCCAAAAAAAGAGGAAGAAAAGACTTAGAACAACTGGTAAACTCCCACGCACGTAAAGAGAAAATAGACAACGTTTTGGTGATAAATTTTACCCTTGGGCTTCGTATCCTTTCAAGGTGACGACTTCATCGAATGCTTTCTTCCATTTCTCCAAAGTCATTGGGTCGAAAGAAGACCTCTCACGTAAAAGACTCTCGCGCTTATGAAATGCCTCTCCATACCACCCGATTTGATGTCGCACTTCAACTGGTTTCACTTTGTAGAATATAGGCAACACTATCTGCTCGTTATTATTCTTGCACTCCATTATTTGAACAAGTTCATCTAGGCACCGAGTGCTTTTAACATAATCCATGGAGAAAATGGGGATTAGGATCTTACTACTCGTGATGGCTTCCATAAGCACTGGTTTGATGTCCTCACCATGGCAGAGCTCATCATTGTCTCTGAAAGCATCAATTCCCGCATCAAGGAGCCCTTTATAGAGGTGATCGGTGAAGCTATATTGAGTACCTGGGCCTCTAGAACTCAAGAACACCTCATAGCATTTTCCAGGCAATGAACTAGATGCACTGTTGTTAGTCTTTGTTGAAGACGAACTAGATCCACCGGAATTAATTTCTATCAGAGATAAAGACGAACTAGATGCGTCGTTATAAGTTTCTGTCGGAGAAGAATGAGATCCACTGGATTTAGAATCTGTCAGAGACGAACTAGTTGCACTGTAGTTAGTTTCTATAGGAGATGAGCTAGATCCACCGGATTTAGTTTTTGTTGGAGACGAAGTAGATCCACTAGGTTTAGTTTCCATTAGAGACGAACTAGATCCACCAGAAGTAGTTTCCGTCAGAGACGAGCTCGATGCACCGTTCTTAGTTTCCGCTGGAGACAAACTAGATCTGCCAGAATTAGTCTCTGTCAGTGCAGTCAACGAACCGAATGCACCAGTATCAGCATTTTTTGCATTCCTGTGCACACTAGCTTTCTTCTTATTGATAAAATAGAACGCGAGCCCAGGGAGAAGGATCAGTGCCATGAGCTCAGTGAAAGGATGCCCAAAAATGAGACGATGCATTTCGTCTTTGCTTTGCCTCTACCTTTGACTTTCGCTTCCAAGTCTGATACAGAAAAAATTGGAAAGCCTCTCAAAAAAGGGGAAATGCGTTCTTGTTGCCCATTCTCTTGTGGTTTGATTTATATAATGAAACCAAGTTGGCAACCGGAATAGCACCGATAAGTCAAACTTGTCAAGCTACATGTAAGTAAGTAATTCATTTACCGGGAACCGCAACCGCGTGCTTGGAGTCGTTGCCTTCACGTGGTTGAAATCTCAATGCACAATAGAATCCAAAGATAATAATAGACAAGATCTGTTCAAATTTCAATACACATAAATAAAACGGTGGATTTGTTGGGAAGATGAAAAGTGGAGAGAGAGAGAGAGAGAGAGATTTGGGACATGACCGTGACATGATTTGCAGGAAAAGATCGAAAGTTTGGGGGAGAGAGGGAAAGAGTCAAAGATTCCTACGGTCCAATCTTTTCCAGAGATGTGCTCAGAATAGATAAATATATACAGAGCGTTGAGACTGAGATGTTGGGCATGCCTAGTCCAGTGCCTAAATGTTTTTGACCCTTTAAAAAATCAAATTCATTTCCTTAGATAATCTAAATCAAGCACATATTCGCGTGCCCCTTTTTGCTGGTGAATCGAATAAGCGAACTAATCTAGGTGAACTGATTCCTAATTTCTTGATCAAACACAATTTCATTTTGGATCTTTTTTCTGCTATAGAAATGCCACATCAAGCAACTAACAATGTTTTTGAACATAAGGTTAACGAGGCAAATTTGAGATTGGTTAGTGATTTTCTAGATAAAAAGTGTTCGGCAAAGAGTTTAGGATTTTTTTAGACAAAAAAATTGAGGGCAGATTCAAAACAAGATCAAAGGTTGAGGATTTTTTTTTAGATAAGAAAGTTAGAGATAAAATTAAAACTGGATTTAAAATTTGAGGATTTTTAGGACATTAGACCTATATAAAAAGAGGGAAGAGAATCCCGGGTTACAAAAAAAAAAAAAAAAGAGGGAAGAGAAAATTGAAGAGTTTCACCTGTTTAATCATCGAGGGGGAGAGTTTCACGCGCGTCGGAGCGTGTCCGGAGTTTTGTGGACGGATCTGCAGGTGCGAAGGGAAGAAAGTGATGGAAGGTGAAGGCAAGGGTGAGGGAGTTGAGGCGACGCCGCGAGCGACGACAAGGGAGGGCGCCAACCGCCGACTGCAACACTGAGAAGCCTTCTCGATCGTCTTGGTTGGTTGCGACCGCCGACTGCAACGTCGAGATGGAAAACAGAAAGGCTGTGATGGAGGGCTGGATGCGAGGCTACGACGGCAAAGGGGGGAACGGAGGCGAGGCATCGGTGAGAGAGGTGGAGACCGAGCGAGGGAGAGGAGAAAGAAGGCGATCGCCGATTGCTAGGGTTTTCAATTTTTGGAAGAAGAGCAAGGAGAGAGAGGATGTGTCGATAGCTTCTTGGGGAAAAAAGAAAGGCTCGTGCAGTGTAACTTTGGGAAGAGACGTGTGCAAGCGGTGGGAGGGGGTGGGGGAAATAAATGGATGGGACCATTTAACCCTAAAAAGAAATATTAAACATTAAATAACTTTTTCTTTTGGCAAAATCTGTAAAAATTCGCTCTTTCTTTTCAAGATGATGAGAGAAACGGATCGAGAGCCTTTGCGTACGTTGAATAAATTTATTAATACATGTTATTAGTATAGATTTATTATAGGCTTTTATTATTATTTATTTATTTATGAATTTGAATAAATTAATTTAAACATAATAATTATTCATGTGTATATAAAAATATTTATTTAATATTTAACGCGTAATCGGAACGTGTCGGAATTCTCTATTTTTTAGAAATGACGTGTTACGTGTCGTGTGTCGTGTCGTGTCGCCGTACGTCCATGCTACCTAGTGCTTAACTTGAGCTATTGCTCTTCTCTATCAAGTTTTTGTCCATTTCTTTTTTGGAATGAGTGGCTGGCCATCACGCTTCTCTCTACTTAATTGTCAAGTTGCCAATTAATTTTTTTTAAAATGTCAACTTATATATATATTTTAGTCATATTTATTGGTTTCACAACCAAAGCCAAATAAGTAAATCGAAATTTAGAATTTTTTCCGACAAATGCTTTTCCTTGGTTTGATTTAGCTATTGCTCTAATATTTTTTCCTTCTTCTTGACTTGGTCAAAAAGTGAGCTTTAAAAAAGAAAAAGGAAAAAAAAAAAGAGATATAAAAGGGAGAGCACGCAGTGGGAGAGAAAGTAAAAGAATGATTTATATAACGAAATGCGTTCTTGTTGCTGATTTTCTTGTGGTTTGATTTCGAAACCAGTTGGCAACTAGAATCGCCCCCAATAAGTCAAGCATGTCAAGCTACATGTAAACTAGTAATTCATTCACCAGGAACCGCAACCACGTGCTTGGAGTCGTTGCCTTCACGTGGCTCAAATCTCAATGCTCAAAGGGAATCTGAATGTTAATAATAGAAAAGGGCTCTTCAAATTTCAATACACATGAATAAAACGGTGGATCTATTGGGAAGATGAAAAGTGGAGAGAGAGGCTTGGGATGAGAGTGGGACATTAATTTGCAGGAAAAGATGGAAAGTGGGGGGCGAGAGAAAGAGAAAAAAAAGAGAGCAGAGATTCGTCTGGTCTAATATTTTCCAGACCAGTGCTTCGAATAGAAAAGTACATACAAAGCGTTAAAGACAGTGATGTTGGGCTTGCCTAGTCTAGTGCTTGCACCGTTGGACTTTCCTCTTTTTGTTAATTTATTATCCATCAGAAAAGTCATTTTTATTGAATATATTTAAGCTCAATCCTACTTAGGAATTTAGCCCCTCATTGTGAGCCTGTTAAATACTATACTGTCAAATTGATATACTTCACTTCGAGACTGAAATGTTTAACAATTACTTATACTAAAAAATTATGTCATTGATGGGTGTCGAGGATCATGAAAAATTATCAACATGCATATATATCCATTTGGTATCCGAGCACAATGAGAAGAATTTCCTTTTTGCATTAGTATTGTCTTAATTTCTCCTTTAAATATCATAAATAAGTCAAAATACCTTTTTGCCTTTGGTTTTACTTTATTATATACATATTTCTTTATCGGTTTGATTTATCTAATCCTACTTAGCATGCGCCAGTACTTCAAACTTACTTAACTAGATATAAATTATTAATTCATTGACCGGACAACTAAACATACATTTATGATGGTTGCCTTCATGTGGTGGAAGTTTCAATGCACAAGAAAAGTGAACTTCAAGGAAACGTAGATGTTATATAGGTAGATTAAACAAACTTCCCGTGAAATTGCAACTTTTTGCTTTCTATTATTTCCTCATGCATACCCCCACAGTCACTCTCTCTCTCTCCTTTTTTTCTTTTCACCTCCTCTGTTCTTTTCTTTCTTTTCTTTTGCAGACCACTTTCTCAAATTTCTTTATAGAAGGTTTCTCTCTTTTGCCGACCATAACCCCTCTCCATATATCCTTTTTCTTGGCCGTGAAGAAAAAATCCATCCCTTTCTTTTTTTTTTGAGCTCTCTTTGGCAATTATTACATGCGGAAAAATCGCCCATCTCACTTGGCCGAGTATCCTCTACTTTTTTTAAGCCCAGATTTTCTTCTTTTTTTTTTTTGTTGGTAAAATTAAGCCCAGATTTTCGTGATTTCTTTGACCGTGAATTACTGTCTCTAAATGTCGAGATGGCCTATGACCAAAAAAAAAAAGGTTGTGATGGCCTCTGTGTCAAGATGGAAATTGCTCTATCTTGACCTCGTCCTGTACTTGTACTTGTCGCTATTTAGGTTCATTTGTGATTGGACATAAAGTTTCGAAATTTTTTTAGACAAAAAAATGGGAGCTCATGTAGCATTCGGTTTAAAGTTGAGGATCCTTTAAAAAAAAAAAAAAAAGAGGATAAAATTAAGATTGAACCTAAAAATTGAGGGTTTTAGAGGGTTTTTAGAGATTAGAACCGTATAAATAGAGGGAAGAGAAAATTGAGGAGCTTCACCTATTTTAATCTTCCCAGGACAGATTTGTAATTAGATAGCACATAATTTTCTTTTTGCGCCCTTGCCAGTGGCTGAGGTCCACTAGTCCTTTGTTAACTTGAGGCTACCCCTCTTCTTTACCAAGTTTTTGTCTATTTATTATTTAGAATGAATGGCTTGCACCCCCCCCCCACTATTTTCTCTACTTTATTGATTTCACAATTTCTTAATCAACCCAAAGCCAAGTTAATAAATCAAATTTTTCAAAAAAAAATTTCTGGCTAATGATTTTTCTTGGTTTAGTTTAGCGATTGCTGTAATGTTTTGCCCTTCTTGTCTTGGTCAAAAAGTGGGGTTTTTAAAATATATATATATAAAAGGAGAGATATAAAGGGATAAGGGACAGGACGCACCAGGAGAGAAAGGAAAAGAAGAAGAAGAAAGGGATAGAAGAAGGTAGAGAGAGAGAGAGAGAGAGAGGGCTTTGCACAAACATGGGATCTTGCCAAGTCAGATTTATTTCTATTCGTGATGCCAGATAAAGATGTAAGTCCTTTGTTAGTTTAATTGGAGTAGTTTTGGAGTTAAAGTTGAATTATGAAATCCGATTTTGAAGTTATTAAGCTGTGGAAGTAAGGGTGTTGTGGAGCCGTGGGATTTGACGGGAGATAGTTTGAAGTAACTTTTAGTTAGAGTGAATTTCCAAATTTTGCATGTGAAACTTTGAAAAATCGCATTGGTGAGCAATTTCTTGATGCATGAGGGCCATTTTGTTGGAAAGCGAGTTTCCTTTTGAAGAGGTTGGCCCATGAGAATAATCTGTCACTATTGATTGTGAATTTTGCAGGGCTACCAACGCTGGTCACCTTTGCACGCCCTTTTTTTCAAAGATAAAATTATTTTTCTTACTTTGGTTCTAACTTGAACAAAAATTGTTCAACTTCAACATAGTGCTGAACTTTTTGGCTTTGAAATTGAACTAATGGAGAAATTTAACCATGAGGAGTAAAATTCTTGGAAATTAAATTGCAAAAGGAAAACTGAACTTCGAGGAAACATGGATGATAAGAAAGTAGATTAAGAGTGTGTTTAGTAACATTTCTGCTCTCGGGAAAAGTTTTTTTTTTTCAAAAATACTTTTTTCTATTTTTTTCTTGGGAATAGTTTCTAAACATTTTAAAACGTTTAGGAATTGCAAAAAGTTCTATTTCCGGAATAGAAATGTGTTTGGTACAAACCTAAATTTTTTTGTGACTTAGAATTCCTTTTAATTTATTAATAATTTTATTACATTTTTCTTTTTTCTTTTCTTTCTCCTTTTTCTAGTCGGTCATCAACCTTGGCCATGGCCGATCGTCGACCTTGGCCAGACGATTGTTGACCTCTGGGGAGCCTTGCCGGCCCCTAGTGAGGTCCCCCTAAGCCTCATTATGGTTGGATGAGGCTCAACCTCACTCGGCCAACGCAAGGTTAGCCTCGCGGGGGCCTCGCTGGTGGCTAGTGAGCTTAGGGTGACCTCATCGGGGGCCGTAAGACTCCGGCAAGGTTGTTGGGCCTTGTTTGGCTAGTTGTCGGCCATCATCGAGGCGGCAACTAGCTAAGGACAATAAGAGAAAAAGAGAAAAAAAAAAAGAACTTGTTTCTTGAGTTGTTTTCGGGAACAAGAATTAATTTATTTTTTTTCTTATTTTTGTTACAAATTTGTTAATGGGAACAAAAAACTTACTAAACACATTTCTATTCCGGGAAATAAAAGAACAGAAACACTTGTTTCTGGGGATATTATCAAACGCAGTCTAAACAAACTTTTTGCTCTACATCCTTTGCTCACGCGTGCCCCGATAATATTCTCTCTTCATTTTTTCCTTTTCCCCTTTTTTGTTCTTTTTTTGTTCTTTATTTTCTTCTTGCCGACCACTTTCTCAACTTTTGGCCTTCAAGTCCGACAAAGAGAAAAGGCCAAAATGCCTCTCTGGAAAGAGGAAATGCTTTCATGTTGCCAATTCTCTTGTGGTTTGATTTATATAATGGAACCAATTGGCAACCCCAATTGCACCAATAAGTCAAGTTCTGTCAACCACGTGCTTAGAGTTGTTGCATTCACGTGGCTGAAATCCCAATGCACAAGAGAATCCAAAGACTATAATAGACAAAGTCTATTCAAATTTCAGTACACAAATAAAACGGTGGATTTGTTGGGAAGATGAAAAGTGGGGTTTTTTTGGTGGGGGTGGGAGGAGGAGAGGGAGAGAGAGAGAGAATTAGGACGAGACTGCGACATGGATTTGCAGGCGAAGATGAAAAGTCGGGGGGAGAGAGATTTGTCCGGTCCAATGCCTACACAGTAAAACTTTCCTTTTCTTTTGTTGATTTATTTTCCATTAGAAAAATTATTTTTGTTGAGTATATATAGATTGTTGATCCCACTTAAGAATTTATCTCTCACTTTGAGCCTGTTAAGTATTATCATATCAAACCGGTAAATTTCATTTCACTACTAAATGTTTCATTATCAACAATTATTTATCCTAAAATCCACTAAATATATAAAGCTTTGGACAATTCTAAACCCAATGAAAGTTAAGAGGAAACCCCTAATGAATTGATATCCCGACTCTTAAGGGGAAGCAAGTGTTGGGATTCACTGCACAATCACAAAAAAATAGAGAGTAAAAGTGAGAAAATTTGAGACGTAAGATTTTATCTTGGTTCATCCTTAAACTAGGGCTATGTCCAATTGAGGATTCCACTATAATTAGCACATCGCACCTCTCAGTTACATCCCTCAATTACAAGAGAAAATAATATATATAGTAGCTATTCATGAGTCCAAGCTCAAATTATCAATAAAATATAAAAAGAGAATATATATATTCAAACATAATATATATATATATATATATATATATATATATATATATCTAGCTATATCAAGTAGCTATTCATGAGTTTAAGCCAAAACTATTAATAAAATATGAGCTAACCTCTAGCGTCATAGGGGCATTGCCCCTACACAATTGATGGAGAGTAAGAACCATACCCAAACGGTGGGCAAGGGCCTTACAGGCCCTATGATACTTTCTAAACTGCACTTTTAAGGGGTAAGTATAATAGAAGTGCCAAAAGTTTCATACGATGGTTACTTTATAGCAAAAAGTTTATTTTGGGTCACTTAAGTGCTAAAAATTTTGAAAAATGATTATTTCAGTGCCAACGCCGATATGATTGGTCGGAAATCTGACTGGACACTTTTTTATTAATTTTTGAAGCCAACATGGCTCGTCGGAGAGTACAGTCAGCATTAATTGTCCAAAACGACATCATTTATATGTTGGCCCCAATTATAAACCATAATTTTATTTGCAACTTAGGGTTTTTGTCCAAATTAGGTTTTCTCCTTTTCAATTTGCAAAAGATTAAAGAAGGAAAGTGGAAGATGATGAGGGATGAAGATGGTGAAGCTAGTTGCTTCAGATGAAGGTGGTTGCTTTAGTCGTGACCATGCTTCATTGCTGCTTTCATCGTCGTAGGGGGCAAAGTTCTATTGTTAGTGTCATCATCATGGGGGGAGAGAAGCTCCGTCACTGCTGCTATCGTAGCCGAGTGATCTCACTTGCCTCTACCTTGAAAATGCTCAAATTTGGAACCTCAAGCTATTAAGAACAATACATCCCAACTCGCACGCCAATTTGAGCTTGAAGCCCAAGCTTCCCTCTACAAAGACAATTTTTAGGTGTCTATACACTAGATTGGTGGGAGGATGAAGAGGAACAAGTGAACGTCTTAACTGAGCTCGAGGAATTACACCAAGGCTTCAATAGAGATTACCAAGACCTAATATGAAGGCTTCCTCAAGTTGATCTCTCTCTCTCTCTCTCTCTCTCTTCTCGGCTTCGATTCGGCTTAGGCATTCTTCAATCTCCCTCCTTTCTTCTTTCCTCTCTTTTTTCCTATTGAAGGATTCTTTTTCATATGACGTCATTTATGAAGAGTAAAGCCACGTCATAATCTATGTTGGACTTATTTTTTAAATAAAAATGCCACAAAATATTTTGGCTAGAATTTATAGCCTAAGGCACTTTTTTTCTCTGATTTGACACTTATGTGAGTTAGTGAAAATTTTTGGCATCAAAGTGAGTGTCGTGCACAACTTTTGGCACCAAAGTGAGCGTCATACACAACTACACGTAATTTTTTACACACATTTGCCTTCATTTTGCTAGTAAATGAACACAATGTGTAGATATTATGGGATGATTCTCTAAATATATATAATAGGACATGGATAGCGACTTGCAATATATTCAGACAAAAAGCATGCTAATGCATCTACTATTGATATATTTTATTGATATATTTGATCATTTCTTGGACTAATCAAAGAGCTGCCGATGTTGTATAGGGTAGATATTTCTATAGCCCTTACTACACGTCCTTTAATGGAGACCACTTTGAACCCATCAATGCTCCATATATTTTTTCTTCTCTCATTTAAATTTCTTTTCCAAGTAAGACTTTTTAACTCCACCGACAACTCCTTCTAGTTCCTTGGTACATTTCTTTCTTCCTCGCTCCATATCAGTGATCTTTCTCTTGTCGTCATTGCTTCCCTCACATGCCCGTGACATGAATTTGCAGGAGAAAATGAAAAGTTGGGGGGGGGGGAGAGAGAGATTCTTCTGGTCCAATAATTTTCACATAGGTGCTCACTGCTCAAAACAAATAAAAACATATGAAGCATTAGGACAATGAAGAGAGCATACTTTGCTAGTAAATGAACACAATGGGTAGATATTATGGGATGACTCTCTCTCTCTCTCTCTCTCTCTCTCTCTCTCTCTACATCTAAAACATGCCAATGCATCTATTATTGATATATTTTATCATTTCTTGGACTAACCAAAGAGCGGCCGATGTTGTATAAAAATCAGTGAGAGGGTAGATATTTCTATAGCCCTTATTACACATCCTTTAAGGTGGAGACCACTTTGAATACATCAATGCTATGTATATTTTGTCTTTCCTCCTGTTTAAATTTCTTTTCCAAGTAAGACTTTTTAACTCCACTGACACCTCTTTCTAGTTCCTTGGCACATTTCTTTCTTCCTCGCTCCATATCATTGATCTTTCTCTTCTCATCATTGCTTCCCTCACATGCTTGTGACATGGATTTGCGAGATAAAATAAAAAGTTGGGGGGGGGGGAGAGAGAGAGAGAGAGAGAGAGAGAGAGAGAGAGAGAGAGAGAGATTCGTCCGATCCAATAATTTTCACACAGGTGCTCACTGCTCAGAACAGATAAAAACATACAAAGTGTCAAGACAATGAAGAGAGCCCACTTTGCTAGTAAATGAACACAATGGGTAGATACTACCCAAAAAAAAAAAAAAAAACACATTGGGTAGATATTATGGGATGATTCTCTCTCTCTCTCTAAAATAGGACATGGATAGCAACTTGCATTTGGACAAAAAACATGCTAATGCACCTACTATTGATATATTTTATCATTTCTTGGACTAACCAAAGAGCAGCCGATGTTGTATAAAAAGCAGTGAGAGGGTAGGTATTTCTATAGCCCTTATGACACGTCTTTTAAGATGGAGATCACTTTGAACCCATCAATGTTAAATATATTTGTCTCTCCTCTTGTTTAAATTTCTTTTCCAAGTAAGACTTTTTAACTCCATTGACACCTCTTTCTAGTTTATTGGCACATTTCTTTCTTCCTCGCTTCATATCATTGATCTTTCTCTTGTCGTCATTGCTTCCCTCACATGCTTGTGACATGGATTTGTGGGATAAAATTAAAAGTGGGGGGGGGAGAGAGAGAGAAATTCGTTTGGTCCAATAATTTTCACACAGTTGCTCACTACTCAGAACATATAAAAACATACAAGGCGCCAGGACAATGAAGAGGGCACACTTAGTCCACTGCTTACACCACCGAACAATCCTTTTCTTTTGTTAATTTATTTTCCATCAGAAAAGGCATTTTTGTTGAATATATTTAAGCTCTTAATTTCAATTTAGAATTTACCCCTCTCACTCGAACCGTTAAACATTATTGTATTAAACCGATAAAATTCATTTCACTATTAAAATGTTGCATTATCAATAATTGCTTATCCTTTTTGATCTATTTAGCTTAATTCTAAAATCATAATACTGAAATTTCTTGAAAAGTATCAGATATCCTGAATGAAGATCAACGAAAGATTTGTTTTCCAATAGCTTAAGTTTTGATTATACTCAAAAGCTTTGGAAAGAAAAGAAAATAGATAGGGCTCACTACCTAAATCTTATGTTTTAAGTGAAAAATAATGCTGTTGGCACAAACGCAAGCCTCTCCATAAACCCTGTTTCCCTTCATCCTAAAACATTGAGGAACTAGAAAAGACGCGTAGGCATCTTTGTCGCATTGAATAATAGTTTTACCTCATCTCTCTCGTTAAGATGATAATATTAGGTGAGGATATAGTGAATATTTAGAGAGAGCATAAGAAATTCTCAAGCTTTCAGCTTTATATTTGTGTAAATAGATAATGTTTAGAACTTAAATAAAGCTTTTTCAACCGTAGAAACTTAGGAATTCTAATTCCACAAAGTTCATAAAGCTATCTCCCTACCTACATAGTCTCAATAATTACCTAATCTTTCGAATTACTATAATTTAAAAAATAATGTACTAAATTTCAAATATGTTGAATTCCTATATATTTTGAAATCAATAAAATTGAATTTACTTTGTTTATAATATTATGGAACAATCATGCCCATGCATGTTCTAAGATTAATTTATTACTGTGTTTGGAAACATGATAATCTAGAAGTGTACAAGCTCTCGTGTACAAGCTTATATGGTGCCTACATGCACAAACCTTCTAAGAAAGTAAACTTTTGATCATCATATTCTCGTGAATGTTCAATTTTAATCCTTGTAAATTTTTATAGTGACAAAACTAGTAAGAAACATATTTGTTAGATTGATTAAATGTTTTTGACCCTTTAACAAATTAAATTCATTTCCTTAGATAATCCAAATCAATCACCTATTTGTGTGCCTTTTTTGGCTAGTGAATTGAATAAGCGAACTAATCTAGGAGGACCGATTCCTAATTTTCTAATCAAACACGATTTCATTTTGGATATAATTTTCTACGTCACTTTGTCAATGTGGATTTTTTTACTAACATAAAATGCCACGTAAAACAACTAATGTAAGATTAACGAGGTACATTTGAGATTGGTTAATGATTTTTTTAGATAAAAAAAAAATGTTCGGGCATATTTTGGATTGGACATGAAGTTTGGAATTTTTTTAAACAAAAAAATTGGGGGCAGATTTAGGACTGAATTTAAAGTTGATGATTTTTTTAGATAAAAAAGTTTGGGTAAAATTAAAATTGAACTTAAATTATGAGGATTTTTAGGACATAAGGCCTATATAAAAACAAGGAAGAGAAAATTGAGGAGTTTCACCTGTTTTGATAATATAGGGGCAAATTTATAATTAGATAGCATATAATTTCCTTCGTGTCCCTGTGCCGAGTGACTAGGGCCCACCATTTCCTTGCTTAACTCGAAGTTATCGTCCTTCTCGGCTAAGTTTTTGTCTTCGAAGGAGTGGCTGGGCCCACCACTTTTTTCTTTACTTAAATGTCAAGTTACCAATTCTTTTTTTTTTTTTTTTAAATTTCAACTTATTGATTTTATTTTGTCAAATTATTTCACAATTTCTTAATTAACCCAAAGCCAAATTAATAAATCAAAATTTACAATTTCTATGGGCAAATATTTTTTCTTGGTTTAGTTTAGCTATTGCTGTGATATTTTGCCCTTCTTCTTGCTTGGTCAAAAAGTGGGCTTTAAAAAAAGAAGAAGAAGAGACATAAAGGGAAAAGGGAGAGCACGCACCAAGTCAAAAGGAAAAGAGAGGATTTCGTGTATAGATCACGGGATCTTGCCACTCAAATTTACTTCAATTCGCAATGCTTGATAAGGATTTAAGCTCTTTATTCTTTTAATTGGAGTGATTTTTGTAATCAAGGCACATATTCAAAAATTATATGAAATTTGAATTCTGAAATTCTATTTGAGAATTGTTAAACTGTGGAAGTATGAGAATTGTTAAACTATGGGGATAAACAGGAGTTGATTTGAAGTAGACTTTTATTGGAGTGAAATTTTAGAGTTTTATGTGCAAGTTTTGTGTTACAAATAATTTTAAATAATCGATTTGGGAAGCAATTTATTGACACACTAGACTCATTTTTTTGAAAAGTACATTTCCTCTCGGCCCACGAAGGGAAAATGTCACAAATGGTCCCTATACTATTACCTAATGTGCAATTTGGTCCCTGAACTTTCGATCGGCTCAATTTGGTCCTTAAACTATTGATAAATATCCGATTTGGTCCCTGAACTTTCAATCGGCTCAATTTGGTCCCCGAACTATTTGATAAATGTCGATTTGGTCCCTGAACTTTCGATCGGCTCAATTTGGTCCCTAAATTATTGATAAATATTCGATTTAGTCCTTAGTTACTGTTTTTCCTTTTTTATTTTTTATTTTTATTTTTATTTTTATTTTTTAATTTTTAATTTTTAATTTTTTAATTTTTAAAATTTTTTTTTTTGCTTATTCTCTCTTCCCTCCGCTTTGCTCCGGCGAGGGGCTCCTCGCAGATCCGGCGAGGGAGCCCTCGCCCGACGCCGGCCGCGAGGGAGCCCTCGTCGGCGTAGGGCGAGGAGCACCCGGCGTCGGGCGAGGGCTCCTCGCCCGACTTCTCGGGAGGGCTCCCTTGCCCGATCCGCGAGGGAGCCTCTCGCTCGACGTCGGCGAGGGCCGCCCTCGCCGGCGTCGGGCGAGGGCTCATCACGCCCGAACCCCGAGACACGTGGAACAACCCGCCATGGTCATGCAAACGCGACATTCCCAGGTAGTGTCGCCGACCCCAAGATTTAAAATTATTATGCGCATGCGGAACGTTTTAAGAAACCCCTGACAGAAACTCACGGGATAGGACAGCGGGAAGAATTAATTCAAAATCAAACGAGCATAATTCCATACATCATTGACAATCCAAGTCTTACATACATCAACGGGATCCGGAGGCTATATGCACCAAAAATGGGTTAGAGTTTATGTGCATCAAAAAGGGGTCACCTACATAGCAAGGATCGGTCCGCCAAAAGACAATCAACCACCCTAGGACTACGGGTCGGCCCATTGGACGATCCCATGTCCTCGGGATCTGACACCCAAGATTGCGGGGGCGAGGCGTTGATCACTCCACCAGTAGGAAGGTCCGCCACACCTTCACCCAGTATGGCGTTCAACACCGCCGGCCGGAATATCCATGCTATCTAGAGGGCCGACCCTAACACCATCCGCTCCGAGAATGAAACCAAGCTCTAAACATGTATGGTACTCTGTCATGCACATTCACCGGACCCGGATGAGGGTCCTAATCAAGCGATAGACCCAAGGACTCCCTGTGGTCGGGAGCACTCTCCGTCGTCCGGTCGATCTCCGTCGGTAGGCCACTCATCTCCGGGGTCTCGCCATTTATGGTCCGTAATATTTTTCCCCAACCGGGATGAGACTTTGTCTCGGCAAGTTCACCCCTCCTAAACCCTTATTAGAAAGTAAATACACCCCAAAGTAGCTTAGCCACGACATCAAGAAGACTTACCTCGTCTTAGCCCTCATCTGCAGGTTAGCACAGTTTATATAATTCAACCATGTGCAAATTCTAATAATTCAACAATGGAAGTACAATCACATCACCAGGAAAATTCAACCACTTGGATCGTCTCAGCGATCAATCGACTTGGCCGATTACATGTCATTCTAGAAAATCAATCAACGCTTTCAATTACAGCCCTATAGGAAGGTTTAACAACCAGTGACAATCACGGCCCCACTCAGCACGACCTTTAATTAGGTGGTCCATCTCGGCCTCACAGGGCACCACCTCTCATAGGTGGTCCATCACGGCCTCACTAGGCACGACCTCTAATAGGTGGTCAATCACGTCCCCACTGGGCTCAACCTTTATCAGGTGGCGAATCACGGCTCCACTAGGTACGACCTCTAATAGGTGGTTAATCACGGCCCCATTGGGCACGACTTCTAATAGGTGGTTAATCACGGTCAATCTCCCATCCATTTCAACTCTCGGATTTTATAAGAATCCCTATTTATTGCAATCACACTCAATTTGCCACAATTAATCATCACATTCAAATTCTACAATCACAGCAACGATCGGCACGAAATTCTGAGCAACTAGGGTTAAAATAAAATTTTCGAGTTTTTTTTTAAAAAAATAATATTTTAATGAATTTCGGAATAGGATATATTATTAAATAATCCAACAATTTCGAAGCATTTATTTAAATCATAAATAAACTCCTTTAAGTCATATCAAGGTTTATTTAAAAATAAACATACTTAACCATTAAACTAAACACCATTTACCCTAATAAATCATCTTAATATAATCCACAACTAATTAAGCCAATCTATCCACCTAATCGCAATCAACTTAAGTTAAACATACTTAGGGCATCATCAACTCGCTAATTGCGGATTAGTGAGGTAAACTCACTGGAATCACTTTCCGACGGGTCTCCGGCGAAGAGCACGACGACGCCGACGACAAACCTACACGGATCAACATCAAATGAGCACTTATAGGGGACCAAAAGAAGCTCGAAGATGTTAGATCTTGCTGGTTTTCTTTCCAGCAACTAACCGGTTGAAAGGGGCGGCGGAACGGCGGCGAACGAGCGGGAACGGCGGAGGGAACCGGCGGCAACTTGAGCAGCAACCGGCGGGGCTTGAGTGGACGGTCGGCGGCGACGGAAGCTTCGGCGGACGGCGACCAGCAGCTCGGGCGAGGAGACGGCGGCGACGGAGACGCGACGAGCTCGCACCCGGAGCCTCACACGCGGACGAGCGGCGAACGGCGACGGCGTGCGACGGCGAGCGAGACGGCGACGGCGTGCGACGGGCGGGCGACGAAGGCGGACGGAGGGGGTGCGGTTCCGCTGGTTTTTCTTCTTTGATTTCCCTCCCAATCTCTCTCCTCTCAAGCTTGAAGATGATGGAGACAAGGGGGAGGTGACATCCCCACTTTTGGTGAGCCAATTAGCTTGTGACACTTGTCAAGCTCTCCTTGAATTTGGCCTCCACCATGACATCACCTGCGATGTCATTCTCCACTAATTCAAATCCTCACAACATCTTCCAATAGGTCCAATTCATTTTCCGCCGGGGTCCAAGTCTTTGCACATTTAATTATTTCAATTTCCATCAATTCTCTTCTAATTGAGTCCAAATCAAAGTCCATGAATCAATCCAATGTTCCTAATAAGATTTGTAACACCCTTTGACTTTCAAATTTCAGAATTCAATTTCAATTTCACGGTTAATTTCACTCTGGTGCGATTTTAGCGCGCCTAGTCCACTGAGTAGCTTTTGGGGAAATTTTCTTGCATCTAACCCGAGGGTGATCAGTCCCCAAGTCTGACGCGGTAAAATTCCTTAATTACTTCACTCAATAAACTAGTTCTCTCGTGAGTGGCCAACTCTAAGAAACGAACTATATGCACAGATGAATTGCCCGACTCAATTGACTGAAAATAAACTTGAGAAAAATCGGGATGTCACAGGCTCCCTCGCCAGATCTGCGAGGGAGCCCCTCGCCCGACGCCGGCGAGGGGTGCTCCTTGCCCGATGCCGACGAGGGGCTCCCTCGCAGCCCGGCGTCGGGCGAGGGAGCCCCTCGCTCGATGCCGGCGAGGGCCACCCTCGCCTGCGTCCGGCTTCCCTCCGCTGGAGCCGGCGGAGGGAAGAGAGAATAAGCAAAAAAAAATTAAAAATTTTTAAAATTTTAAAATTAAAAATTAAAAAATGAAAAAAAATGAAAATTTTAAAATAAAAAAAGAAAAACAGTAACTAAGGACTAAATCGAATATTTATCAATAATTTAGGGACCAAATTGAGCCGATCGAAAGTTCAGGGACCAAATTGAGCCGATTGAAAGTTCAGGGACCAAATCGGATATTTATCAATAGTTTAAGGACCAAATTGAGCCGATCGAAAGTTCAGGGACCAAATTGCACATTAGGTAATAATATAGGGACCATTTGTGACATTTTCCTGCCCACGAAAATAATCTATCATTGGCAAAGTGTCACACGCCCTTTTCTTTAAAGATAAATTGGTTTTTCTTACTTTGGTTCTAACCTTAAACAAAAGTTGCTCAACTTTAAAACAGTGCTAAACTTGATTTCGTTTTTGGCTTTGAAATTGATATGATGGAGAAATTTAACCGTGAGGAGCAAGATTGTTGGAAATTAAAGTGCAAAAAGAAAAGTGAACTGGAAATGGAGGTGCTACGAAAGTAGAACAAACAAACTTATGGTGAAATCGCAACTTTTTGCTCTCTATCGTTTCGTCGGTTGTGCCACCGACAATTCCCTCTCTCTATCTATTTTTTCTTATCACCTCCTATGTTCTTTTTCTTTCTTTTCTGTTGCGGACCTCTTGTCAGTTTCTCTTTATAAATGCTTGCTCTTTTGCCGACCATAGTCCTCCACTTGGGCGAGAATCCTCTACTTTTTTTTAAACTCAGATTTTCTTGTCTACTATGGCCGTGAATTCCGGTCCCCGAATGCCAAGATTGTCCCCTTGTCAATATGGAAATTACTCTCATGACGTTGTCCTCAAGTTTTTTTTGCCATTATTCAGAATACATTTGGGATTGGACAAAAAATTTGAAAATTTGTTTTAGACTTTGGGGATTGAAGTAGCACTGGGCTTAAAGTTGATGGTTTTTTTAAACAAAAAAAAAAAAGTTCGGGATAAAATTAAGATTGAACCAAATATTTGAGGGTTTTTAGGAAATTAGTACCGTAAAAAAGAGGAAGAGGAAATAAAAAGTTGAAGAGCTTCACCTGTTTTTTTTCATCTGAGGGCAGTTTTATAATGACAGAGCATATGCTAATTTTATTTCTATCACCCACTCACATAGGCCGGGCCCCACGAGTCCTTCCTTAACTTGACGCCACGAGAAAATATTGGGTGGGTTTTACCCTCCACGTAGACGGTGGTAAAACCACTCAGCGATCGACACGTGTCGCCACGTAGGCGAGGGCGTCAGGCGTTCAAAATTCGCGCGAGCCGCGTGTGGGGCCCACCACTCTGACGCTCCCTCTGCTCTAGTCTCCTCTGCGACGCCTGCGCCCTGTCAAATCGTCCTCTATCTTCTCTCTCTCTCTCTCTCCCTTCTCCGTTCCGTTCCGTTGCGGGGGGAGAACAAAAGTCGCACAGCTGCTTCTCTTCCCCCTCCTCTGCTCTCTCTCTCCATTCTCGACTCTGACGCCCCTCAAGCCGGTTGCCTCCGTTGCCCCCGACTCCGACGCTGACGACGCCGCCTCCGCCCCCGACGCCCTCTCGCAACTCCGACGCTGACGACACCGCCTCCGCCCTCGACGCCGTCGCCGCGCCCTTTCCACCTCCGCCAAAGCCTCGACCGATCGTTCGGTGGGGACTCGCTAATATCTCATAGCGACCTCTTCAGGTACCGCAGTAGCTTCTCGGTCTTTGATTATCTTTGCTCGTTGTTATTCGGGCGAATCTGTTCCGGCGACTTGAGCGCGAGCTCACTCGCTTCTTCGACCTTGTGGACTTCTTTGCGGTGTCATCGCTGCGTTCTTTGGGGTTCCGCTCGATTTTTGCTGCCGATTCTCACCAAGAACACCTACATTTCAGAAAACGCCCTCATGCCAGGTCGATACTCGTCATTGAAGTGATGCCCTCGACTAGTGAAAATTTAAGGCCAAGATTGGAGCTTGATCGTTCTGCTGCGTGGATTGGGATTAAATCATTGTAGGTTGGGATGCTGAAGTTTCGTATAGTCGGGCATTTTCAGTCTCTTTGTTTGTGCTCTCGATTTTTAAATTCTAATTTTGAAGGATTGGGTTTCTAGAGCCTCCAAAGCATTGGAAGAAGGGATATTGGAGTCCTATCCTATTTTTCTTGATTTTGTTCTTAACCAAGTCTCCAGTGATTCTCCTGTATTCTCTCATGCGATCACTTGCTTGAAGCTTCTCTTTGAAATGCTTGGTTTGTTGCTTTCTTTTGATTTGTCCTTTCAAGGAACAAAAGCAATATTGTTGCCATTATAGGAGTCTCATTTTTCTCCTCCTTTTTGCATTTGGTGTTGCTTTAAGGTTGTAAGCTATGGTTGAGGTCTGCCTTATCTCCAAGCATCATGCGAAGCACACTTGTTGGGCAGTGTTTCCATTCTCATAATGAAAAAATTCATAAGGATATCTTTGAACTTTTCCAGCCACTTTTGCAGGCATGCATTTATCTCCCGTCCTTCAATTACTTCTTTTACTTTCAAGTGCTGATGTCGTGATGGGTAAATTTTGACTTCTCCAGTCTCTTGAAGCTTGGCAAGATGGCGAGCTTGAGAAGCAAAGAAGGAATTTTCTTTATTTTCTCCTCCATCAAGTGCCGTTAAGCAACTTCGGTGTTCTTACTAGACAAAAAGCTCGCCGGTACATATTCTCTTGTGAGTTCGGGTAGTTTTATCGGTGCACTTGTTTGGTTTATCTAATGGGCTGATCTTTCTTGTTACTTACTCAATCTCGTGTTTTCAGATAGCTTTTCTTATCATACACAGAGGTTACAAGATGAATCCACCTTCTCCCCCTTTTGAATGTTCATATATGTGGTACGGCTATATCTACTCTATATCTGTGCCTTTTTTGTATTGATTTTTCTTATGAATTTTGCTCTATGCACATTAAGGGAAAATGATGAAGGCTGCATCTTGAGGGATGATTGCCCCTCAAGTTTAGGCATTCTTACCTGAGAGTGAGCTTTTATTTCACAAATGATCGTTTATTAGATTCAAATATTTCATCATGGAGGTGTATTGGCTTTACTCATCCCTCTTTTTCTTTCCCAATGAACTCTATCTATTGTGAATGGAACTTTAGTGTCCAATCTCAGAGTTTAGAATTCTTGACATGTACAAGGAAGAAAGGATAATATTGCTCATTTTCGAAAATACCGAATCGGACGGGGTCCCTCTCTTGTGTCTTCCTTGAAGGATTCTTCTCTTCATCCTTCTTTGCGGCAACCTGCCCTTGATCTCATTCAAACTATCTTGGTCTCACGATCTGCTGCCTTAATATCATCAGCCTTAAGTTTTCACACACGCCCAAGTATTGGTAGAGGTGCCATCAAGTTGAATGATGATGAAGATGATGATCGGCCAGCATTTCTTCCATATGGTGTGGAGGAGGAGGATTTTGGTGCGTGGGGTGGTTTCAGTTCACAAAATATGGTTGTTTCTTGGGAATATAGAGGATGGATGTGCATCCCCATGTTTTGGACTGATGTTTTGGTTGAAATTGATCCCAATGTTCTTCCATTGTTATTTACCAAGGCTGTCTTTTGGGCCAGATCTCACTTGTTGTTTGTCGAACCTGATATTAGTGGGGAAAAATATCTTCCAATTCAATCTTGGATTTTGTCATTTGCTGCGGAAATGTCATCTGCATTTGAATGGAAGGTTCCTACTGGCTCTAATTCGTTGTCATTTATGTAGTATCGTTTTTTTTTTTTTTTAAATTGATGTAGTATTGTGTTTAAACATTGATGTTGTTGTATGTCCCGATGACATTTAGAAAATAATGCATACGCCTATCTTTGTAGTCCAAAGTTGCAAAAGATTCTGTCCTGCTGTAGTGAGTACTTGAAATGCTCCAGAACTCGGTCAATGGTGCACCAAATGAAAACAATCATATTGTAGTTTTTCGTAAAACATGACTGAAACCATCTGCTGGGTAGGTTAAACTCCTCCATGATTGGAAGACAATGTTTCCCACAATTATACTAGGTGTCATTCTAGAGAACATTCCCATCTCATCTTATTCAATATGATAGATTGTAGATCCTATGGAGTTTCTTATCTCCATCACTCGTATTTTCTACTAGGAAATAGCAGTTGTGCTCACATACTCATAACGACAAGCAAGTGCTAAAGCAGAAAATTTGCCTCAATCAAATGTCAACACACAAGACACGCCTATTAGAACTCCTTGTGAAGTCTCCACGACGTTTTTTGTGAAAATCATTCGGTTTCTGTCTCAACATCTAGACAGAGGGACAATTCTAACTTCATCAAGCACGGGGCCACACCGAGAGCCAAAGTCGTCGATCCTGGTGTGGTATGATGAATTGAAGAAAGCGAGCCTTGTCCTTGCTTAAAGTGCTTTGAACTTGAAAGCGGCGGTCTTGAACCTCCCCTTCCCTTGCGATTGGAAAGGGACTTTGAGGGTGTCTTTAGCAGCAAAAGCTTCCACCATCATCGAGCCATGGCAGCCGTTCCTTGCGTCTCCAATGGCGAAGGTGAGATTGTAGCATTTACTCAGGAGGGTTCTTATGATTTGGGCAATCGCACTTTCTCTTCCTGCAACTAGCTCTACTGCTGCGAGTCCAAAGGGACGTTGAAGTGCTTCTTGTCTATGAACTCACCGCCTTGAGCGATTCAATGATCCAACCGGGAAGGGGAGATGTGAGATCCTCCTGTCTTGGGGGAGGAGTACACCATTGGATAAATTGATCGGGCGGTGGGGACCCTCCTCAAATCCGGCGTTCTTCACCAAGTTATCTCGCACATTCTCAAAGGTCGGGAGTGGTGGAACTTGGATTTGAACTTCTCCATGAGCCAAATATATAGCCATGTAATGTAGATGATGAAACTTCTGGTTCACAAAAAGAAAGTTTGTCTAGTCTTGCCCAGAGAGGCAAAGCTTAAAATTAGGTTTTCAGCTTGAAAGCATCACAAACAGCTGTCAGTCCACGAAAGAAAAGAATACTGTCAGTCCACGAAAGAAAAGAATACCGTACTCAATCACCCATTCTAAACATCTCATCAAAAATACAAACCAGATCCAGGAAAAACCTTAGAAGAAGAAGTTTCTTGGAGTGAGAGAATAAGAATCTTGCATATCAGAGAAACATGAGCAGAGGAAGTAGAAAATAGGGGCAACCATATTTGTAGCCTAGTAAAATACTGACAATTGTTGAGACGTGAATTTACTTACGGGATACGGTATGACGAAGTTTCTCTTGAACCCTCACTCTTCTCAAAAATTGGCTTGTTAAGACTCGCATCCTGGTTTTGTGCTTTCACGTTTACAAAATTTCGCTTTCTATGCTCTCTTCTTGGGGTGACATATTACGTGACTATCTTAGGTCCTTATGAGTTATGAGTTGAATCATGAGACTAGGTAATTAAATTTCTTGAGTAAAAGTTAATTTGTCCGCAGTTGTCAAACAACAAAGGGAAAGTTGACACAACAAAATACCTTCATTAGCATCTGGAAGGCTTCCTTCGTTTGGAGAAACTCTTGAATCCTGCAGATAGAAAAGAACTTAAATGAATATAAGGCACTTGTAGGAATTATCTTGCTCACATATAGCTAAAACAGAGTACCTTTCTTCCGGGAACAAAGTCGATTGTGGTGACTTATTCATATATCCAATGTTAACATCATTTAGTATGATGGGAATTGTATAGAATTATTCTTGACAACAATGGAACACTGGTAAATTTTCTAGAAAGGATCGGGCCCTATTTCCTTTCTACTAAATTTAAGGTACACGATTAAAACAGAGCATAGGAATTTAAAAGCTTGTCTTAGCTACCATAGAATCCTAGTTAAAACAACAATATCACACAATCAATGAATCAGTGGAGTGAAATTGGTCTTAACAGTAATCGCTATAAAAAAGCTACCGCTGAACAACTCAAGGTTCTGCATAGTGGCATGATCGAGATTAACAATTGAAGGCAACCCCTTGCTTGCGGCGGCCAATTCCATCGGCTCCAGCTGTTCATCCTCCATAAGCTCCATGGATTCCTTGGCAATTCTGCGGCAGTGGCCTTCTCCACCGCAGCTTTCCATCTCTCTGCTTCTTTTTCTCGACAAAGCTCTTCTTTTTGTCTCTTTTTCTCTGCCTTCCAAACAAAAAACCAGAGAAGTTGGTAAAGAAAAGAGAAAAGAAGAGATGCTGCTTAACCAATCAAATAAAGCAAAAGAAACTAACCAGTGAAAAGGCAATATCAAGTTCAAATACTTACCTTAATAGATTCTTTTTGTAAATACTTCTTCCGTCACTCTGATTCTCGCCTTTGCTCACGTAGCAATCTCTCCTCCTCTCTCTGCTGTTCACGCATCAACCTTTCTTCTTCCTTCCTTCTTTCACGATCAAATCTTTCCATCTCTTTCCTCATTCGTACCTCGGCCGCAACAGAAAAATACAGGATATCGTACATGCTAAAGTTTTCTCCACAAAGCTCACATATCCTTAAGTGATAAATGAAAACCTTTCTCCTCAAAATATTTTCTTTCTCTCTTGCTTTGCAAATTCGATTTTCATTAGCTTCAACTTCCCTAGCGATCCGGGCTTCTTCAATCGCAACAAAATGACATTTTTGGTCACCCTAAAGCTATATCAAAAAGTGATGACAATACTATGCTCTAAGAAGCATCGAATTACCTTCCGTTTTCTCTTGACATGCGGGTCGGAAGTATCATGCAAAATTGTCTGTCGGGCGGGGTAGAAGAATCATCTTGACCAATAAATGGATGGCTTCCTTGGTGAGCATCCATTTGAATGTTAACAAAAGACTCTCGGCTGAAGGGAATGATCATCTCTCAGTGGGGATAAAACACTGTTTTGCTCTCTATCTTCTTGTGAGACACGGCATACTCGCAGTTGGTGACCTCAAACACCATCAACACTAGGCAGCTTCTCACTTCCATCAATAGATGACACACTGGTAGTTGGCCCATCCACTGGGACATCAAGATAGTGAGTTTGGGCAATCCGTCCAGGGGTATGGTATCTTGCAGGCTAGTCATGCAGCAACTGATACTCATGGTGGAGAAGTCTTGAAGCAACCTGGATAATCACACATAACGCAAATATTGGCAATCCACATATGACTTCGAAAATTGAATGTTAACAAGCGAAACTAGCATCAGAATTTTATTAGATTCTTCTAAGAGTAGTTAAAGTTCTTAAAATTAAAAAAGACAATTCAAGTTTTCATACAGAAAGACAAGAAGAACAAACTTGTAAAAGTATCGAGAAAGGACATGTAGGGTGTAAGTATATAGGAAGTAACAAACCTTTATCTCGTATGATGGTGAGCGCTTTCTCTGCAGCTGAACCACTGCGTAAAGTAGAAATGACTTCTTCACAACCTTTAACCTGAAATCACAAGTTCCTCCATTGAAATTCATCAAAGCAAAAAATAACAAATAGAGAATGTCATTCTAGAATCCATTCGGTATAGATGCATGACAACTCCATCTAGGTATAAGATGGACTACCAGAGAATGCATTCGAAGTGCATTTCATCATCATTCTTAGCAAATATAAACACAAGTTACAAATAACAACCAAATCCGCATCCTTAATGAATGAAGTATGACCAAAACAAATTGGATTTTCTTTGAATACCCAAAAAGATACCAGCAACAAGGTGAAGCCTGTTGCCTAAAACGTTTTGAAGAAATTGTTCGCCTATATTCCAAAGGTGCTGTAAATCCAGCAAATAGTAGTACATCAAATGTGTTTGTTACATAAGTGATTGAAATGTCAGGCAACACATGGTAGAGATTGATGTCACACTTCATCCACATGCTGTATTACATGCCACGTCTGCTTTCTATTCGTTTCTTATGGATAGTAGATGGAGTGACCCAATAGAAATGTCATTTTTGGAACCTCGATTACACTATGCTGGTATGCTTTACACATTGTGATAAGGTAGCTGTAGGGATTGAAAGTTTACAATATACAGTGATACGACTATGAGTATCCCCAACCTTAAATGAACTTTGAGTAATTCATCCTCTGTCTTTTCTTAAACACAATATGTAGGGTCAGAGAAAAGTGAATCCAATAACAGATACTCACTAGCCAGAGTCAATGTTGAATTCCATCAGAAGGAAAGCAAGATCAAGACCTCTATCTTAGCAAAAAAAAAATGGAAGAGCCCTCCACGGAATATGATTCCCCAATTAGGTCGAATTATGTGACATTCATAATCATAGGCTTCTTCAATTGTGGACCAAATCCAGTAGATAATGCCAAATGCCTAAGTATTTCTGGCCATGTCAATGGATTCAAATGCTTCTGCCACTTGTGTATATCAAAACCCCAAGCATATGCCTATGAAAAAAATTTAAAAGTTCATTTATTCTTTAAACAAAGTTTAGATAGTTTACCCCTTCAACAATCTGTGGATGTCCACCTTCGGGATTGGCAGCATTATTTTGATTTATAACCAAACCGAGAGTGTGTCCTTGCAACATCTTCGATGTCTCTAATTATTGACTTCAAAAGAGCAACATGTGGTTCGCCCAACAATCTTGAATCCTGCCATGAAGTAGAATGTGCAGATGGGCATAAAAATTAATAAAAGGAAATCTTATGAGAAACAAAGATATCCAATTAGAGGGAACCTTGCTTACATAGTCGTGAAAAGCTTGACCTGGTAGAGTGCAAACGGATAATGCAACACCATCCCAACCATTTTTGATGCACGCTTCACCTCTGCTACAACATCCTTAAGTCAGAGCCCAGCTGCGGCTGCAACTCCGTGACCTTATATTGACAAATGAAAGCAAAGAATCATATCAGTATTCTTCACATTCACTACTCATAAACGTAGGGCAAAAAGTGTGGAGTCTCTCAACAACAATGAACCATAGATATTGCCAGATGCATGAAAACTTCAGAAGAATAATCTAAAAGGGATGTCCTGACTTTCTTAATTAAAAATTCAAAAACTTTCTACAAATTGATTTGCCAAAACAGGACCTTCCTATGTTAAAGATCTATTACAACAAGGAAATACGAGAGTTTTTAAAGTTGACGTAGTCACTCGAATAGATGAAAGTGATGGTGGCAAAAATTAAGGATACAAGCGTGGACCATGAGAAGTGGGGAAGGAAAAGATTCTTGTTTAGTGCCAAAAGGGACATTTAAAGCACAATTTTTAAGAGAGAAAGAGACCACAAACCTTGTGAACTAGAAAAGTCCCTGCCAATCCTCTCTTCCCGACTATGCCTTGAGGGGGAGGTAAAGCACAGTCATCTCCGACAATCACCATCTGCAATAAGGCATAACCTTTTGACACCAGTCTCCAGCATATGTTAACATCAACCATGAGAATCACATCTAGAAGTAATTACAGGGGAAGTACCTCAACCATGTAACCTTCAGATTTAGCCAGCTTAGCAGCCAATCCAAAGTTCAAGCGATCCCTGTATAATTCTGCAAAAGGGAGATTGTAATCCTTCTTCGTTAGATCTTGTTTTGGACGAGATGTCATAGCACGGGGAAATAAGTACTTGTGGTCTATGCAGCTGCTAGAACTGCATAAACTCCCAGAATTTCCGTGGCAATGAAAGTGCCGTTTACAAAATTTTTAGTTTTTCCCTTGTATACACAAGTTTCCATGTATGCCAAAATACTCTTTAAGGTGGTAGGATAAAGTAAAGGAAGTACCTTGACAATAAGTAGACACCCCATTGGACTAGTTACAGCTCGGATGCCCTGAAATATATACAATAGAGCAAAATGAATCTCATAGACAAGGAGACAAAACATAAAGCAAGAGATCCATGCCATTTTCCTTGTTTAGTCATATAATCATGAGAAAACATACAGCTAGAACAGCATCAAGCGATGGAGAAGCAAAAACATCACCACATATTGCAGCTGCTAGCATCCCTTCACCCACGAATCCGAATGAGCTGGCTCATGGCCGCTACCGCCACGACAAAGAAATAGCATAGATCATTGAACCGGAGATTCTTATGCATAAATCATGGCCCATTTGTTGAAGTCCATCACTTTCCTTCTAAACGATTGAACTGTAAATGAATTAATTGGGTAGATGAAGTAGAAGCCGTGGGGAATGAGGAGTTGCGAACATATCAACGGTTTCTAAATGAGAGGTAAAAAAAGTGTTTCTGAATATAGAAACATTGGCAGGAACTGAAAGATAACAACTATATCACGCTGATGCCATGGACATCACCGACAAAATAAGAATTCAAGAAATTCAATGCGCACAATTAGATTCTAAAACATTAACATAGAAATGCAGGGAAGACAACATTAACCTGATATAACGACAACCTTGTCATATGTAGCAGGCGAAATATCAACCCGCAACACGACCTTCACCTGCATTTCCACCAATAGGATTGGAACGGTCGTGTGAGTTACCGAATAAACTGTAAGACTAATGAAAGAAGCATAAAAAAAAAAAATTACGAAAGGGCGTCGGGGGCGGGGGCGGCGTCGTCGGCGTTGGAGTCGGGCGACGGAGGCAACGGCTCGAGGGGCGTCGAGTCGGGGCGACGGAGGCAACGGCTTGAGGGGCGTCGGAGTCGGGGCGACGAAGGCAACCGGCTTGAGAGGCGTCGGAGTCGGGGCAACGGAGGCAACCGCGGACCCGCAACACGACCTTGAGGGGCGGAGGCGGAGGTGGCGGCGTCGGCGTCGGAGGCAACCAGCTTGAGGGGTGTCGGAGCCCGGGGCGTCGGAGTCGCGAGAGGGCGTCGGGGGCGGGGGCAGAGGCGGAGGCAGAGGCGGCGTCGTCGGCATCGAAGGCAACCGGCTTGAGGGGCGTCGGAGTTGCGAGAGGGCGGAGGCGGCGTCGTCGGCGTTGAAGTCGGGGCGACGGAGGCAACCGGCTTGAGGGGCGTCGGAGTCGAGAATGGAGAGAGAGAGCAGAGGAGGGGGAAGAGAAGCAGCTGTGCGACTTTTGTTCTCCCCCGCAACGGAACGGAACGGAGAAGGGGGAGAGAGAGAGAGAGAGAGAGAGAGGAGAGAGAGGACGATTCGACAGGGCGCAGGCGTCATAGAGGAGAGCAGAGCAGAGGGAGCGTTAGAGTGGTGGGCCCCACACGCGGCCCGCGCGAATTTTGAACGCCTAACGCCCTCGCCTACGTGGCGCCACATGTTGATCGCTTAGTGGTTTTACCCACCGCCTACGTGGAGGGTAAAACCCACCCAATATTTTCTCTGAGGCCACTACTATTCTGTACTAAGTTTTGTCCATTTCTTATTGCAAAGGAATGGCTAGCCCATCACTCTTCTCTCTACTTAATTAAGAAGTTACCAATTAATCATTTAATGTCACAATTTCTTAATCAACCTAAAGCCAAAATAATAAATTAAAATTTTCAGTTTCTTCCCAAATTTTTTTGCTTGGTTTAGTTTAGCAGTTGCAATCTTCCTTCAACACCTATAATTGTAATGAGGGGTAACTATCTTTATAAATATATTAAATAGGTTTTACTAATCACTCAAAATATATCTAAGCATATTAAAATTGTTATTCAAATTGGTAGGTGCATGATGTGAAGCAATTTGTATGTTCAATAGAAAGAAGCTTATTTTGATATCCACTTGTGACAATGCAAGCTAAAAGAATTATCAACACTATTTATATACCAACAATCCAAACTAAACTATCAATACTTGAAATTGTGAAATGTTAAAAAAGAAAAAGAAAAAGAAAAAGAATGCTCGTGCATTTCACAAGCACTCCTTTTGATAGTATTAATTTACAATACTTTATAAGTGCTAAATTATCACATTAATTCAAGAGTTTAACTGCATTATTTTGCAAAGCTAATCAGCTCTAGCTCATAAGTTAGAGTACTTTGCCTAAAATGCATCTAACCTTAGAGGCATAAAAAAAATGAATGTAATATATCAGCCCATGCATATTTACCACTCCAATAGGAGAGTATTAGGTATATTTACCATGTTAACTATTGCAATACTAACATATTCAGCCCCTCAATATATAAAATCATCCATCATCAATTTGATGCCATAAAGTTGACCTCCGATAACAATAAACACATATCGAATTCGACACAATATTGTTTGGTAACCAAAAGGCAATGCCATGACTTTACGTTTTTAAGTTTATCATATTGATAATTCATTATATGCATGCTATTTAGTTCCATAAATGTTGCTTTACGTTTCTTCACATTCATTTTTACGACATCATATTGCGCAAAATTTGACAAACATCTTGGCCCTTCAAGGTAATTTTCTTATGAAGTCTAGATTAAGGCTTCTGTAATGTCCTTGGCCTGGATTAAATTTACTGGAAAGGGAAAGATCTTTATAGGTTCTCTCAATCTTCCAAGAATAGAGCAGAAACCCAATTGTCTACGGCAGAACAGAAAGTATGTAGGGCAGGCTAAACTCAGACCAAACAACAAAAAGCTTCAGATAATTGTTTAATATCTAAGTTCGAGGTGTCATCTCTGAAGTGACCAACATAAGTGAAATCTAGCCTAAGAAATGGCATAAACATCTAGAACTTTTACAAGCATAACCTCACCGAGGATAGTTGTTCATTAAGGGGTGCATGAAAACCCCCTAATTATGTTCCAGAAACAATTTTTCTATTTTAGACTTGTTTTTGGAATAGAAATTCATTTGATAAAATTATTCCATTTTTCTATTTCTAAGATTTTTTCGTTCCAGAAATAGGTTTGGAATAGAAATAAGAAGTAAAAATTTTATACTTATCTATTTTTGGAACAGAAATGAGAAATAAAAATTCTTCTCATCATTTGTCCTTGCTATGAATTGGTCCTCCATCCTTCGCTGCCGACCACTGTCCACGAGACGCTGGTCACCGCCGTCGGTTGCTAGACATCGGTCATTGGACGTCGGTCACGCTCGCCGTCGCCGGTCGCCGGTCGCAGCCCTTAGATGCCGGATACTACCGTCGGACGTTGGACGCCACCGTCGGTTGGTAGACGTTGGATGCCGCCGCTGACGCCGGATGTCACCGCCGGATGCCGGTCGCCGCTACTAGTCGCCGGATGCCGGTTGCCGCCATTGTCCATCGCCACCGGTCGCTGGTCCGCCGCCCTTCGAAATGAAGAAGTTTTGTGTCGTTATCAAACGAATTTCTATTTTTAGAGTAGAAATTTTGTGTTGTTATCAAACAAGTATTTTTGCTTAAAACTCATCTAGAAATAGAAATAGAAAAATCTATTTCTCTTCCATAAACCAATTTATGGCCAGAATTAATATTATCCGCACCCTAAATAGCCCATTACTTTCCATGCAATACTAATTTGCTATCAGTCTACCTTCAAATCCCTTTATTAAGAAAAATTAATAAATGAGAAGCAAGAATAAGGAAAGGACTCATTGACTGAATATGATAGATCATACATCTAAATATTTGATTTGGACATATAGGATGCTCACAATATTTCCGATTGGAAAGACATCAAATATACTGAAGCACAAAACCCCATCTTTTATCTCCAATAAAGGATATGCAAACATTGTTTTGAAGCATTTGAGAGCTCTACAAATGAATCTTGGACATTGTTAGTTAAACCAGCATCTCTGGGTACTAGTCCAGGCATTCGAGGAACTCTCGGAGCTAGAAAGAAGAATTGAATAGAGCGATTTTCAAATGCCAAAGAGTTACTAGAAGCGTTCTATAAAACAAATGAGTAATTACTTTCCAGTTGAAAAATAAAGAGATGAAAAAAAAATGAGATTAAAGCTAAGGAGCCAAACAAATCAACGAGTTACAGACGACACCAAACATACACTTTCAAAAAATCTTCCATAAACCCGTCGGACTGTGAAATAAGATTCTAAGTTTAAAAAAGTACTTAAGAACACCACACTGAAATAAGTACTTAACTGCAAACAAAGCATTATCAAAGGTGTGAGCCATAAGACATCTGCTATTGGTAATAAAGATCACTTAGTTGTACCAACTTTTAAGTTGAAAGATGCCATACTCTATCTCCTCTTAGTTGAGACACACCATAGTTGCCATATGCGACTTCAAGCTTCTTAACGGTTTTCCATTTTGCTTAATATTTATACCCCGTTAGAATGATTATACCACAGTATGCATAACTATTGTAAGCACTAGCATATCAAAAGCAGAACCCCGCATATCCATAGTTCCATAAAGATAGCTACTTTGGTAAGTAACATTCATTATGTACAAACAAATTCTCTTCTCAACAATTCTTATGTACCCATAGGTGCTATATTGGATTTGAATCATATTTCGGATCCATCCATATTGATTAACTGCAATCCATGAAGTGGACGATTAGTTATAAATTGGTAAAAATCTCAAAGAAGCAGAATTGCAGCAGCCTCAGCCATGTACGCAGCCATTCTACTCATGACCAAACAACTATAGCTTGATAAAAACATAGCCAATTATTTACAAACTTTTACACCCACAAGCATAATTGAGGCACATGCAAATCCTATCATTTAAGAGTCACCTAAATTATTGCCTGCCTAAGTTGATTGAACTGGATAAATTTTACTAACAATTAAAAGAAGCTATTAATTTGGATGAAAATGAGCATCTCACAAATATTTGCTTCAGTATGACACCATCTACTTAGACCATAGATTCTCACAATGAGTTGGACCCTAGTAAACATTATGCTGTAATTTGTCGTTGACAATTGAAATAGTATCAATCATTGATGACAACATTAGCAATGAAGTAAAAATTTTGTCCTACATGAGAGGGCAATTGAGCACATCAACAAGATTCATCTCCTAAAATATATAAACCTATTAAATGAGTATATCAATTCTGTATGATATGCGATTAAAATAATTTACCACTGATTTCACCGATTAAATATGAGTCAATCAACTTCCTTAATTCATAATTTAACTCATGCGTCAAACAATGTAACGTCAAAAAAATTTCATGGCTTTAATGTAGGACTGAGTCCCATAATAAAGAATAAATATTTAGGCATCACATGCAAAATCACCTAAGCAACACACCTGGGGTTTCTTAAGTATCACACAATTTGCAAAGCATACACTTGCCAAGTTCGATAAATTATCAACTCTGTTGAAAAATGAAAATTACAACTATATTTGTAGACTCTCCAAAAGTTCTACTCCTAGTGGAAATAGAAAACCTCTAAAGAAGAAACATCATTGGAGTGTACGTTAGATCCTCCTACTCAAGCTTTAAAAGAAAAAAGAAAAAGAAAAAGAAAGGAAACTTCGTAAAATCCTAATAATACTAGAATCCTAGTTGATAATTTTAGTAATTAAACTTCAAGCAGAATCTTGATCCTTGTTTGAGTTTCAAAGTCAATCTTCACCAAAAACTTGGTAGTCATGTTGCATGATTTTGTTGGCTGCATTAGGTTTAGTGGATAGTTTGATTGTCTTATACTAAAATCTGTGAATGGGAATCCAATGACAATATTATGTACATGATCTGTGTCCTTGCAGTCAAATGGGTACTTATTTGACTTAAGAAAAATAATATGTAGCAATATCTCATGCCTGGAAATAATAACATTGGTTGACTTTGAAGTATCTTCATCATTAGTTATTACTATCGCGACCTAACCCCCTTAGTCCCTCGGTGGAGGGAAAATGTTGGGTTTAGGGGTACTTGACCATGGGAGCTCTCTCACGGTACATATCCTAAAAAACGTCATCACTTCATCTTTCGGGATTGACCATGTGAGTTCGCTCGATCACGGTTGTGAGCTCTCCTAAGCTCATATTACAACGGAAGTTGTCGTGATTTGCATCCACACGAATGATACACCTTAAAAAAGGAGATCGGTTGTGAATATCGAATTTAGGGATGTTGTTACTATAGTAGCCCTCCCAATAGTACTCTCATCCATAAAGATGGTATCACTTTATCCTTTAGGAGATTTTCACATTGGATATGCTAAACTACGTTAAGTCTCATCAAGGCCCATACCCCTCCGATGGATTCATTTATTATCTATGAGTTGTTCACGAAAACCCAGATAAGAATTAGGAGTTGCCACTTGTCTTGTTTTTTAGCGTTGGCTAGAAAATTCTATCGAGGATTGGGAGTGGTCTCTCGATATCTACACAATTAAAGATTCTAAGGTTCGGGGATTTGGGTTACACTAATATTTTTATTAGCGCCCTTTCAGTACCTAATAGTTTGTCATGTTTCCTAAGGCGTCCATGCATGTTTTTTTTTTTATATACATTTTCGGGTCAGTGAAGTTAACTAGGCGGTCATGCATGGATGGTCAATTTCATACAATTCTATTTCTATTAAAAGAAAGAAAAGAAAACAATCAATTGGAATTTAAAGACAATGCGGTAGGCAAACACCTAAAAAGCAATTTAAGGAAGGCAGTAAATCTAACATGTAATCCCTAACAAAAATTAGAAAAGAAAAAGAGAAACTCACAACTTGTTGGGTATTTATACAACACAAGACAACACGAAACATATATCGGGAACAAATGGTACAAAAACAAGATCAGCTTGGATATCGACCATTCATCATTTTCACGTCTTGGGGGGCCATCATCTCCATGGGCCTATTTTAAGCCTAATCTAATACTAAGAATATGTACATACAAGATGAAAGGAACATAAAATATTACAAACATACAAAAACAATCACAATCACAAAAGCAAACGAAAACAATCAGGGAATTAAACCAATATGCAAAATTGATCAAAATTGGCCTTGGGGTTGGCCTTTGCAATTCATGTGACAGTCCCTCTAGGTCACCTACCCCAATTCATTTTTTATGGCTTATAGCTATTGGTCATCATTTGTATTCTCGCGTGGCAAGCAATACTAGAAAGCCCCTAAGACAAGTTCTAAGTATGACCCAAAGATACCCCATGAGTTCATACATTGTACCTATGCATACATCTAAAAATCATGTGCACATTTGAAAGTAAACATGCAAGTAGGTTCTCGGGCACTAATTCTCAATCAATCAAGCAATTTTAATGAGCCACCACCAGATCATTTATTTAGTCGACAAGCGCCAAAAACAACCATAGGCGTTTTGTGACATTTAGAAATTCGATCCGTCTCGATAATATAAAATGGACATTTCGTTAACGCGCCTATGGTCATTTTACTTTGAATTGGCCATTCATGAGTTGACTAATCTATTAGATGAGGCCGTTAAGGGATATAAATGGGACAAACTAGAGAATTCGATCGGAAATCGATCGCTCGACTGTAATAATTGGCAAGGGTCAATATGATGCCGTTATAATTGAATTGTGATTGGATATAGGTCGATTCGACAGAATCACATAATTGGATTACAGGTGATTTCGTGTGATTATGAAATTCGCGTCGAACGACACTAACCCTATTTTCTATCGATTTTATACTTGAGACACATAATTGAAACATTGCAATTTTTACGACAACCTAGAGTTGTCTACGAGTTGGAGATGCACAAACGTGGATCGAAAATTATCGACTGCAGGTCAAATGCTCTAAAATCCCTAAAAGCTACCCGATATGTTAGGTTGTACTAAAATCACGTTTGGTCGAGTTTAACCACAAAATTGAATTCGGTTTTGGGAATTGAACATTCAAGCATGTCACGATTTATTTTTAGGACGTCGTCTCATCTTTCAGAAAATTTTCGTCGAGTTCGGAATTTTCGGAAAAATCGCTTTCAGACAAATTGGAAATAAAATGGAAATTCGGATGGGTTGATTTATTTGGTTATTTAGCCACCAAAATGCTTTATTTTGTGAGGAAATGAAAGGAAATTGCCCAATGGAGGACCCCTTGACATTTTGGGCTAAAGACTTTGTGGCATAGCAATCATCATATAGATATTTCTAAAGGCCTCCTATTGGTTAGAGCTTGGACTTTCATTTTCCCTTTCTTTCCCTCTCTCCTCCCCTTATGCATGTGCCCCTTCCTCAGCCGATCCTCTCTTCTCCTTTTTCTTCTTCTTCTTCAATTCTCTTTCAAGCTCATTCTCTATTCCTCCTTCTGCATATCACCACTAGAACTACCCAACCCCTTTGCATGTCTAACTCTAGTGACCAACCTTATGCCAGCTAGCCACCACACTGTTGATCGATCCAACTCGCCAGCTTCGCCCACCAGTTCGTGTCCAGCCCAGCCGCTGTTCCTTGATCGTTCGCCTCAGCTTAGTTGAGTTGCCAATAGCTCCGAGCAACCTAAGCCGCTCGCTAGTCCAACGCCTCAGCCCAGCTTCGGCTAGCAGCCACCAAACTGCCAGCAGGCGCCTCACCGCGATGTCTAAGACTGACCAGCCCAAGTAGGGGTGTGCAACTGGACCGGGTCAACCCGGTTCTTGGTTCGACCCATCCGGAAAATAGGGTTGGGAACCGGTTCCGAAGGAATACCCACCTGGGAACCGGATCGACCGGATCGGTTTGGGAACCGGTCTGAGAACCAGTTTGAGAATTGGTTTTTGGGCCCCAAAACAAAACCCTAGTCGTTTCTATCTTTACTCTCAGTCTCTCACGCAGCACGCTCGTTGCTCTCAGCCTCTCACGGTCTCACCTCCGCCGATTCATTCGAGCGGAAGCAGCATCGCCTTCCTCCAGATCAGCGCCCCCATCTTGGTCCCGGCCATCCTCGCCACCCCGGCGCCGTCGGCCTCGCTGCTCGAGAAGGTTGGGTGCAAGACGTTCGCGGGCCTCCTCGTCTCGACACCGGGGTTGACTCCTCACGGGTGGCCAGCACGGTGCTCAAGTCCACCCCCGTCGCGATCTTCACCGTCGACAGCGTCCTCCTCCACGCTGAGTTGTTCGACAAGTCCCCGTCCCCCGCACCGGCGCCGTTGCTGGTAAGCATGATTTTTACTCTTCGTCTTGAGCTGCCGGCTAATTAGTTCTACTTACCCCCGCGTCGGCGTCATCGATGTTTGCTCTTTTGATTCGTTCTTGTATTGCAAGTCTGGTGTTTTTTTTTCTCGGTGGGACGAATCTTAAGAATTGGTCAGGAGTTGAGCGAACGAGCGAACGAGCATTTGAGGTTATTGTGAATCACGATTTTGGTTTTTGGGTCTGTGTTTGTTTTGTGAATACAGATTGATGCTTTGCCTTTTTTTGGTGAGCAGCTGGATGCGATTTTCTCTGTGAGGTTCATATGTGCACTGTGGGCTGCGGATCCGGGTCTCGAATAATTTCAACTTTGTGATTAGCTTTTTCAACATCTAAATTTTAGGGGTTATTGCTCTTTATCTGCTTGTGCTTTTGTGTTGAAATTGTGGTGATTGTCAATTTATCTGATTTTTTGAGCTGCACGAAGGCGTGGATTTAATATTTGGAGGATTAAGCATTTGGATACTCAGCAATTTGTTTTTATTGCGTTGTTAATATTCATTTTTGTGGACATGGCTATAGATGCGTTGACTCTAATGTGTCTCTCCCCTTTCCAGGGGATGCTCATGCACCTTAGAACATAGAAATGAGTCATGATCCGGTCATGGCTTCGATTTTGTTTGTTGCTCTTTCTTTGTGCCCTTTCTCTCTATGATGCTGGTCTGCTCCTATTTCACGCATGATTTGATCAACCGAGACTAATGTGGATCTTATTCAGTTTAGAACTTAGAGTTGATGCATGAAATTAAGTCTTCTCTTACAATGAGCGGTTACACTGATATGATAATAACACATAGTTCTAGGTGGCAAAACTGCTTCATCATGTGTTTGGTCATATATATATGTATGTATAACGAGGAGATGTTATGAAATTGGAGTCTCGATCGATTGCTTAAAGAAGCTTTGTCAAATTTCTTCACTTGTATGAAGTAATTGATGTATCTTATGCTTGCTTGTATTACCTCGAGGCTAAATTTCTTCTTGCGCTATGTATTTGGTGTTTCCTTGGGTTTTTCGCTTTCGCCCGATTAAGTGGCTCCTTGGCTCCTTTTCCTTTTGGTTGACTTGAATTTGGTTTAGCACGGAACTGTAGTATGATCATATCATCGGTAGATTTGCACTTCTTATTTTTTCTTTTGAGTGGATTGATGGTCAACTTCTTCAAGTGAGGATATCACTTTAAAGCTAACGTTTGTCTTGCTTGGTGTTGGCTTCCTAAGTGAAACTTGTAGTTGTCATGTTCTATTCCTTCCACCAACTTTTGTCTTTCCACTGTATATATGTTTTGATATATCTGTATCATCAATTGAATCTCTGTAGTTATAGTGCTTCATTTTTGGAGTATCATCTTTTGGTCTTCTAACAAATTAATTTCATTATAGTGGACCATGTGCTTCATACTTGCTCCGTAAAAGAGCCCTTTACAATGACATGTCAAGGTAATGCTCTGGTGTGGTGATATAAGATAGTCAATATACCCCATAGGATCAACTAAGTGGTTAAAGGCATACTTTATGTGTGAATTTGGCACGCCGTACAAGTTTGATTCCCACACCACTGAGTACAAACATTTTAAGGGGTTTGCCTACCTAAGGTCCTAAGGTGGGTGCCTCAATCCTAGTTATAAAAAAAATAAGAGTGATTACCTAGGAGGAGCAGGAAGAAGCTAGCACAAACTTTGACAAATCAGAATATCTGCTTGAGAATTCATGTTGTTTCAGAATGGTAAGTTATTGCACATCTTTCTTGTGAGAAAACGAATGCCTCAAGTTGTTGCATTCTATTTTTTTTCTGGTTTCAGTAGTGATGTATGGCATTGTTGGCATTGTTGTAGCTTAAATATCATGGAAGTGGTCGAGATGCGATGATTGGTTCGTTGATGGGGCATTGGAATACGATCAATTCTTCTTTTTGCCTTTTCTTTACAGCAAATGATCAATGGAGTTAGAGTGGATACTGTGGTGTGATGAAATACTCTTTTTCTTTTCCTTTTCTAGTGATGTTATGAGGTACAAATTATTTGCTACAACGGTGGATGTGCTTATGTTGATCGATATGAATGTTAAACGCTTTATTTTAAATATGAGTGCTTTTGTACATTAATTTTTGCAAAACGGGTTCCAATATAAACGGGGTTGACCTTTGTTCTCGAACCGGAAAAACAGGGTGGGTCGGGAACGGGGTCCAATGTAAACAGGGTCGGGAATAGGGTCCAAAAAAATAGAACCGGTTATAACAGGGTCGGAAACAGGGTCCAGGTCTAGACCCTACCCACTCTGAACTCGATCACCCCTAAGCCCAAGTTGCGGCCACCTCCAGCCCTTCCACATAATCAAATCCAGCTTTAGCCGTGAGCCCCTTGTTGTTTCCTCTACTGGTTGGCCTTCGTTAGAGATGCGGTAATCATGGGATCTCATCACTGTTGCACCGCCGTTGTCATGAGCCTGCCACCGTCCTAATCTGGTGAGTTAAACTCCATAATCCTTGATTAGGTTGTTAATTGCTTAGGGGTTAGATTAGGTTAGTTTGGTTAGTGTAACTAGGTTGGTTAGGTGGTTAGTTTAGTTAGCCTACCCTAGGTTAGTTTAGTTAACTTGGGTTAGATTAGTTAACCATGGTTAGTTTACTTAATCATGGTTAGATTAATTAAATTAAATTAAATTAATTGCAATTTATTTAATAAATCATAAGTAGCATAAATTGTGATGGATTAGCCGTTTAGTGAAATTTTACGCCGATTCTTGTGGTTGAATTTATATGTGAATTTGATGGTTTAATTATGTTATGATGTGCAATTGAGTGCTTGGTGATAATTATTGATTATTATTACAAAATTTGATTTTATGGGAATTTAAATAGAAAAATACCGGGTGTCGATTTTTGACACAAAAAATGTTTATGTACTATATAAAATCGTGGAATTTTGAAATGGGAGTGTAACATGTTTAATGGTCAATTTAAATGCATGACCACACACGATTATTTTACAGTTATGATTTTTAATACGAAGAAAAGTGGTTAAATCCATTATTTGAACACGAAGTATGTGTGCGCGTGTTGTCATGTCTAGATCCTTTAAGCCCGTGTCCATCCTTGCTTGGTCGATATAATAGCGATGTCTTAGGACACATCGCCGACCCATTCATTTTAATGTGCATGCAAAAATGAATAATAATCCCCAGACAATAACACAATGGGATAGGAAAGCAGGGCCATAAATTTTTAAAACCATAACAACCACATATATATATATAACATAACCAGTCATATATATACAATACAAACCAAGCCATGTATATATATATACATAAGGTCTAACAAACAAGGGATGCCCATGAATCGGAATGCCCAAATTATGGTCTTCACCAGTTCGTACTGTAATCCCTCGGGATGCCCATGAATCGGAATGTAGTACTTTTGTTCTGTGATCTTCCTTGGTTGTCCAAAATGCTCGGGAGGAGCGGCCATCTATGGACCTGAAAATGGTTATCCCACAATGGGGTGAGATGATGTCTTAGCGAGTTCTACCCCCTAAGCCCTAACTTGGAAGAAAATATGCCACAAGGGCTGCCTAAGCACAATCACGAGTCAAAGGACTTGCCTTGGCCTCCACTTCTTCCTGCAAGTTAGTTTAATTAATAAATACTGACAAACCATACCATCCAATGAAATCAGATCGAACCATTGATCAATCGATTCAGTTGATTACATGTCATCATGACCACTTCTCAGTCAATCCAATCAATACTGTCTATAATGTCCTATCAAATTAGAACCGCTCGCCTAAAGCTGAAAATATATATAGTATAGCTTGCCCAAAGTTGATAATAAATATAGCTCGCCCAAAGCTGATAGTAAGATACATATATAAGCTGATAATAATAAATCATATATAGCTCGCCCGAAGTTGATAATAAAATACATATTGCTCGCCCGAAGCTAATACTAAAATATATAGCTTTGATCATCAAATCAATTTATCATTTTTATCACACCTGATAAAAATACCTATGTGTGGGTACACGATTGACCTTAGCCAAAATGCAATAATTTCAATAATTAATCTAGCAGCTTCGGTGAGCAAATTTTAGACATCAGCTTTAGGGAGCAATGATATATGAATATATCTATTTCAGCTTAAGTGAGTAGTGTTCGAATTGATAGAATTTATAGATGGCATCGATGACATGGAGTTGAATAAGTCAACTGACTGATGGTCAAATTGAATTGAATTAAATTGAATTGTTTGGTCGAGTATTTGATTGTATTGACCTGCAAGATGGACCCGGGGTGACTTAAGTCCCTATGATTGTGTGATTGTGTGATTAAGACACTTCTAGGCGTATTTTCCTCCTAATTTAGGTTTAGAGCGTGAACTTGCTAAGATTTATATCTCACCCCGTCGTGGGCTAAATTTTCAAGGTCATCGAGTGGAGGACCTGGAGTTGAGAGAAGGTGATCTAAAGTGTAGGTCAGTTAGGAGCGCTTCTTTTTGGAAAGCCAGTCTTTGTATTTTTTGATCATAGACCTTGTGCATGACTCAGTGTGTGTATAAAGGTGTGTTTTGTTTGTGAATTTGTTTCTTGCTTTTCTATCCCAAGTTGTTGATGTCAGGGGATTTATTATTCACTTTCGCATGTGCAATAAAACAAAAAGAGTCGGCGACTCATCCTGGGAAGTCACAAAATATTATCGACTAGAGAGGGACGGGCACATACTCGAGGTTCGGGCGTGATAGCTGGCGACACCTATAGCAAACTCTTGTCCTAGGAAAACACGAGGCCGATCCATATTGTCTACCACAGATACGGCACACTCCATTCGATTTAGTGCTAACTTGCCTATTCAACTCTTCCTATTAGGCGGAATAGAATATCGCCCTCCGGTCATCAATTTTGTTTCCAAACCGATCTCCATCCCAATTAGACTCGAACCGCGATCCCAATGCAGTGGTTTGTTCGTGCTAGTCTCTTTCTAACAACTGAGCCCATCCAGACAGCTCATTATAATCTTTTAGATTAAACGGCACCAACGAAGTCCTCAACTTTGGTCAGAGGCTGTTCTTGAACCTTCGAGCTTTATTCTCTAGATCCTCAATCAACCTTGGAGCATACCGAGAAAGCTTCGCAAATTTGAACTCATATTGGTCAACCGTCATGGTCCCTTGGTGGAGATGCTGAAATTCTTCCATTTTATGCTCTCGGGTGCTTCCCAAAAAGCATTTATCATTGAAGGCTCTGAGGAAAGCGTCCCATAGCGGGACTACTCCTCCTAGAAACATTGTCTCTTTAGCGGCTCTCCACCAGGTGTTGGCATTGCCCTACAGTTGATAGACTGGCAGGACTACTTTCTCTTCCTCATTGCACCTTAAGAGTGCAAATGCCTTATAAAGATCCTGAATCCAAAGAGTTGTAGTCTCTGAATCTCCAGTACCCGTGAACCTCGGCGGGTTCAGCTTTAAATTTTGCTCCACCAACTTGTGGATTGGCCTCTCCCTATCCACAACTATGTTCCCAGCTAGAACTTTGACAGGTGCGGTGACAGATGCGGTAGCAGCTGTGGCCTCAGCAGTGGCGGCAATGGTAGCAGTAGCGGCAGCTTGAGCGGCGGCGAAGGCGGCAGCTTGGTTCTAGGCCTATTGCCCCATCATCTCTCTCATTGCATCCAACGCTTGCGTGATCCCGACAATTCCCAAATCACCAGGGGCTGCTACCCCAATACTGGCCTGCGATGGTATTCTCTCACTCGCACTGGCCTCTGCCTACGCTCTACTGCGACCACCTCAGGTATCGACCCTAGTTGGCATTTTACCCCGAGAAACTGATGAGATAGTCCTCTTCTGAGGAGTCCTCTGATCCAGATCACTCATTCTATAGGATCTCTACAAAACTTGCTTTCCAATTCCACACCGAATTAGGAAAATCGAGTGACCCTCACAAAACCAACTACCAATAAGCTAGCCAATCATTGGTGTTTGCATAAGGAAAAAGCCTTTCATACTCACTATCTCAAAATACATTGCACCTTATCATTCCAACCACTAACCTTGCTCTGATACCAGTTAAATAGGGATGTCACGCCTCGACCCTCGAGCGCGTACATCCCTCTATGGTCGATACAAATTTGCGACTTTCCAGGACGAGTAGCTGACCCTTTCAATTTTTAATGCACATGTGGAAGCGAAGCAATAATCCCTGACAACAAACAGTATGGGATAGGAAAGCAAGGCAACATTTCACAAAAGCACACTCTTATGAACAATGGGGTTTAGGTATAAAATGAGTCTGGTAAAAAGCCTACAAAAGATCGACTCTAGCCATATAACCATGCAATTTGAACAGACAATTGTCGATTCGCACAAAACCTTACCTGGTATGTCATACCTTGCACGTTATAATTCAGCATGATACATGCAATACACATGGCCATTAGATGATGCATTTAATCAATTACATATGAGTCGCGTTACAAGCGATCTTACATGGCCATTGCAACTTCTGCACGTTATCGATTCGTGCGTGCGTGCCATAAACAATGTGTTCAACTCATGCCTTCCAATTAATTTTGACCACACAGGCACAATACCTGACACATAGAAATACAGCCACACGGGCTCATTATTACGCCACATAGGCATTATACCTGACACATAGAAATACGGCCACACAAGCTCAGTATAACGCCACACAGGCACGATCTACGCCACACAGGCAGGTTCTATGCCACATAGGCATGATTAATTATCGCAACACAGGCACGGGCTTTCCACATAAGAGCATCGTCCACTCAACACACAGTGAGGGACGGATTCAACTCAATGATCACGCAAGCACACTACTACAACTTCCTTTTTATCTTTGGGCACTTAGCCAATGCACACACGCTTGCATATACACTTACAAATCATTTTCTCGTAAAGGCGGTCTAATTCGGTGTCCTTTAGACAAACTGTTTCCTCTTTTTGTGAAATTTACTCAATTCATGCGGATGTCCATGCATTTATACACTCCAATCACCTCATAAAATCAAAACACATGAAATTAGGCATTTTTTTCACTTTCGGGTGAACGGTGTTTCATATGAACAGTAATTTTCTAGAATTAAAAAACTAATAAATTAAATCCACAAGTCATTGAAAATCCTAATTGGCATAAACCAAGCCACTCATGCGTCTCCAAGTTTAAATCCATAAACCTAACCAAACGAGCTTAGAAAATTCATAAATTTAAATAAGTTGTAAAGGACACCTAAAATAAAATTTTTCATGTAGACACCTAAACCCAGATCCTCTTAGATTTAGCCCAATAATTCGCTCAATCTAGCACCAAAAACTGGGTCTGTTTCCAGAAAGTTTGTTTTTCGAAATCAGTTTGGTTCGAGGTCCAAGACATATCCGTTTGATTTGAAATTTGAGTATATTAAACTAGAGGATGTGAAAAATAACTTTTGTGAAGAAACCATTTTGAAATTCGGATTCTAAAAGTTGATAAAAACCCCTAGCATCCTATAAGGTCACAAGTTCCAGCGAAAACTGAGGTTCTATTTGAAAATAACAAAATTGATATCTTCTTCTTTTGAATTCCTAAAAATCTTGAGAAATTTTTTTGTTGTAGCTAAGGATGTCTAAAATTTTCTCCAAAAGACATCAACCTCAAATTTAAAACCCATTTTGATCTCCAAAAATGGCAAATGATGAGGGTTCAGAGATCAGAACTACAGGAATTCCACTGGATTCGACTAATCCATCATCAATTGTGCTAATCTCATTAATTAGATTAACAATAATCCATTCTAAGGCTAATCTAACAATTCTAGATTATTATTAATCCATACTTAAGCTAATTTAAACAACCCTTAAGCATAATTAACATCATAAGCAAGGTTTAGTGAGTAAACTCAACGGTTTTGTGATTCGATGAGTCCACGGCGACAGCAATGCGAAGGTGGGGAACAAACCTCCTAGAGGCGATGCCAAGAGAGGTTCGGAAGTGACCTAAAATGAGCCACGAAGTTTCAGCTCTTGCTGGAACTTTTGCTTTTGACCAAGGCTGAATCGAGCAACTCCAGCGGCTGGAACGGCTGGAAATGGTGGAGACGGGTGCCTACGGGGCTAAGCAGTGTGCGGGGCTGAGCTAGCTGGCTTCCAGGCAACCTAAGGGAGCTCGATGACACAGGAGGATGCCTAGACGCACACGGAACAGCAGTTGGATGGCTGGGACGCGCGACGGCAATGGTTGATGCGAGGGAGCTCGGATAACTTCAAGCGGGGCTTGGTTGGCTTACTGCTGGTCTTGGCTGGTTCCTCTGGTTTTCTAGAGCTCTCAACACTTCAACAATGGAGAAAGTGAAGTTGAGGGAGGAAGAAATGTGACAACTCTTGCTTGGAGGGTCCCTCTTGCTCTTCTTCTATCCCTTTGTCCCCTAGAAGAGGTCCCACCATGGATGGGCTGGCTTCCTTAGCCAAAAGCATACCACAAAGCTTCGTTAGGAAACCTTGGAGATGGTCCAAAGGTTAAGGGCATGGGGGGCAACGAATTTGGGACATTGCCCACCCAAATTGGATTAAGTTCCCCACCAATTCTCCTTCCAATTAACTCAATCCGGTCCCCAAAAATTCCACCAAGATGTCCATGATCAAATTAACATTTTTCCTTGTAAATCCGTCCAACTCGAATACCAAAAATGCGACCAAAAGTGGCCCTCGGATTTTTCCAGTAAAAAATACCCTTACTTTAAAGATTGGCCGAAAATCTCAGTTTGCAGAAAAATTTTCAAAAGATGAGTCGACGATCCTAAAATGACTCATGACATGACAGAACTTTTAATTTTTGAAATCGGGTTCAAATTCGTGGTTAATTTCAATCTGACATGATTTTAGCATGACCGAACCTACCGGATAGCTTTTAGGAATTTTTAGTGCAATTGACCCGTGGTCGATTTTCTTCGAACCACACGTACCTCTTCGACACATTGGCGACTCTCGGTTGTCGTGAAAATCTCAAGGTTTCAAATACGGACAAAGGGTGCTAGAACGACAGAAAAATCGGTCTAGTGTCGATCGACGAGAATTTTGCAAATTAGTGGAATGACTCACTTGTAGCCACACATCTCAGTCGAACCGACCTATCTCGATCTCTGATAGGTTTTCGACTGTGCCATAATGATCATTGCAAACTAGCACGGTCGAGCAGTCGATTCCTGATCGAATTCTCAAGTCTATTGCATTAAAATCTCTTAACGGCTTCACTTGATAGGCCAGTTATCTCGTGATTGGCTATCCTAGAGAAAATCACTATAGTTGCGTCAATGAAAGGCCCAACTCATCAAATCGAAATCAGAACCTGAAATTCAGGATGTCACAGTAACGGCAACCGTAGCGGCAGCTTGAGCGACGGCTGCAACAATAGTGGTGAAGGTGGCAGCTTGGTTCTAGGCCTGTTGCCCCATCATTTCTCTCATAGCATCCAAGGCTTAGGTGATCCTAATGGTCCCTAGATCACTTGGGGCTGCTACCCCAGCACCAACGAAATGCGGTGCTACTTCACTTGCGCTAACCTGCGCTGACGCTTTACCCTAGCGTCCTCAAGTACCGACCCTTGCTGGCGTCCTACCTCAAGCTATAGGCTTAACAGATCTCTTACTAGGAGTCCTTTGCTCCTAATCACTCATCTTACAGGCCTTCTACAAAAACCAGCCTTCCCATTCAACACCGAATTAGAAGTCGAGTAATAACAACAAACAATTCTACCAATCAACTATCACAAACTTGCATCAACATGAATTTAAAGGCCAATCCTACTAACTATCCCATATACCATCACACCTTATCACTCAAATCTCTAACAACCATGCTTTGATACCACTAAATGGGGATTTCACGTCCCAATCCTCCGAGTCCGTACCCATCCCTGCTTGGTCGATATAATAGTGATGTCCTAGGAACAATACCGACCCATTCATTTTAATGCACATGTGGAAACGAATAATAATCCCCAAACAATAACACAATAGGATAGGAAAGCAGGACCATAAATTTTTAAAACCATAATAACACACACACACACACACACACACACACACACACACACACACACACACACACACACACACAACATAACTAGTCATATATATACAATAAAAACCAAGCCATGTATATATATACACATAAGGTCTGACAAACAGGGGGGGTTTTTTCAATACTCCTAATCTTCATCCTCCTCTACTCCCTCCTCCATACTCCAGTTAGAGCTGTCAACCAGGTACACTAGGGAGTCTAGTTCTTCAAGGGCAGGGTCCACTAGGTTTGTCACCGAACCACTTGGAGGATCGGGAGTAGCCTTACCAAAAGCAACCTCCATCACATATAGAGGTATCTCACATTCGATACGGGGCCCTTGGCCCTCTCTCTACCCACTACGATACAGGCGATACCATGCCCTGTATTGATGGGGCACCTTTTTGGGTAAACCTGCATCAACCCAGACTATGGTCTTCACCAGTTCATACTGCAGTCCTTCGGGATCCCATGAATCAGAATGTAGTACTTCTGTTCCGTGATCTTCCTTGGTTGTCCAAAATGCTCGAGAGGAGCGGCCATCTATGGACCTGAAAATGGTTATCCTACAATAGGGTGAGACGATATTTCAGTGAGTTCTACCCCCCTTAAGCCCTGATTAAGAAGAAAATATGCCCCAAGGGCTGCCTAAGCACAATCACGAGTCAGAAGACTTACCTTGGCCTCCACTTCTTCCTGCAAGTCAATTTAATTAATAAATACCGACAAACCATACCATTCAATCAAATCAAATCGAACCATCAATTAATCGACTCCGTCGATTATATGTCATTTTGACCACTTCTCGATCAATTCAATCAATACTATATATATTGTCCTATCAAATCAAGACCGCTCGCCCAAAGCTGAAAATATAGATAGTATAGCTCGCCCAAAATTAATAATAAGATACATATATAGATTTCCTGAAGTTGATAATAATAAATCATATATAGCTCGCCCAAAGCTAATAATAATAAATCATATATAACTCGCCCGAAGCTGATAATAAAATACATATAGCTCACCCAGAGCCGATACTAAAATATATAACTTTCATCATCAAATCAATTTATCATTTTTATCACACCTGATAAAAATAGAAGTGTGTGGGTATACGGTCGGACTTAGCAAAAATACAATAATTTCAAAATAAACTTCCCACTAGTCTCGTAGTCTAGAAATATATTTTTGGCGCTGTAGACTCACGCCTGATAATTATTCAATTAATTATTAAAATTAATAAAATTTGGGATAAATACCCAATTTCACAAAACATAGCCAAATTGCACAAAATAACTGTCAATTAAATAAATGGAATAAACCACTGCAATCAGCACGAAATTTTGGTCACCGGTTATCCCGATCTAATTTCCGAAAAATCAATAATTAATAAAAATAATTACGGAAAATAATAAATAAATACTAATCAATTGCAAATAAGCAAACTTAGGTCCATAAAGCCTACATAAAAGCCGAGATGAGCCCGAAAAATTTCCGAACTACTCTAGATAAATACTATAGCTTATCTAGGCCCTAATTGGACTAAACTAACTACCTAACATGCAACAACGGTCAATTAAATGGCTAATATAGTCTAACTATCAACATAATCCATACTTAGTCTAAACTAAACAACCCTTAAACGTCATTAACTTACTAAGCAAGGATTAGTGAGTTAAACTCACTTGTTCGACGATCCGCTCAGATCAAACTGACGGGAACACAGCAAGGGGCGAGAAACTCCAAAGCGAGACCGACTTTCAGGGTTGGGAAGTGAGCCAAAACGGGTTGAACAACAACTTGGAGACCTACTGAATTCCGGTTCTGATATGAGCCGAAAGGGGCTAGACCGGTTGGCTGATCGAGTTGGAAGCGGTCCAGGCGAGGTGGTAGGGCTGCAAGCAGGGCTTCACGGTAGCAGGTGGGCGGTTCGGTGACTGTAGCGACGGCGAGGCTATTGCGAACGGTTCAAGGGACTTCCTGGGCACATGGCAGAAACGGTTGTGTGGCTGGGCGAATGTGCAACAGTAGCGACGGCAACTCGGCGATGGTTCCGGCTTCAAATGGGCGTGTGATGGCGAGGACTTGCGGTTTCGACGATTCTGGTTTGCTAGGAAGTTCGAGCAGCTGCAAAAGGGGGAGAAGGGGTCTTCGACAGCTTCAAGAGGGGGAGGGGAATTGATTTAGCTGGTGGGATCGGTTTGGTCCCCTTGATCGGTCTCTTCTCATCTCTTTGGTCTCCCAATTGGTCCCCACCACTAGCTGGTGTCCACACAAGTTTTTTAGGCCAAAATACCCCCTTCTAGAAGCTTGAAGTAGTCCAAATGTTAGGTCTAAGGGGGGCATACGAATTTGCAAAGGAGTTGGCTCAAATTGGACTTCAATCCTTCTTGAATCAATTCAATTCGGCCTCTAAAAATTCAATTATCAAACCCTCGATCAAATTGGTATTTTTCCTCATCAATTGATTCTACTTGTATCCCGATTTTGCGATAAAAAACGATCCTCTGAATTTTCTAGACAAAAATGACCCTACTTCGACTTTTTGTCAAAAAGTCTCAGTTTGCAACAAAAATTTTGGAGACTGAGTCAATATTCCTAAAATGACTCGTGATATGACAGAACTTTCAATTTCTGAAATCAAATTCAAATTCGTGATTAATTTCAATCCGGCGCAATTTTAGCGTGATCTAGGCTACCGCGTAGCTTTTAAATTTTTTTAGTGCAAATGACCCGCAGTCGATTTTCTTCGAGCCACTATGAACCTCTTTGATACATTGGCGACTCTAGGTGGTCGTGAAAATCTCGAGGTGTCAAACACAGACACAAGGTACTAAAACGATAGAAAATTAGTCTAGTGTCGATCGATGAGAATTTTGCAATTTAGTGGAATCGCCCACGTTTAACCACACATCTCAGTCAAACCAACCCATCTCTAATCTCTAATTGGTTTTTAATTGTGCCGTAATGATCTCTACAGATGCGTATGATCGAGTAGCCGATTCCTGGTCGAATCCTCAAGTCTATTGCATTAAAATCTCTTAATAACTTCCTCAAATAGTCTAGTTATCTCACGAGTGATCAACTCTGAAAATAACACTATAGGCGTGTTGATGAAATGCCTGATTTATTCAATTGAAAACATGATTGAAAATTCAGGATGTCACACGTGTGGTCACTACGGATCCGGTCACCTAAAGAGAGTCGGGGAGGCGATGCTTGATTAAGTTCGGATGCTCCACATCAACAGATGTCAGTTGTAGTAGATGCTGGGCTGATGCTCCTTTATGGAATGCTATCTAGGTGTAGACGTTGCCGTGTCCAACAGAGCAAGACAATGCCCGGTTAAGTGGCCGTGGCCAATGGGTGGTAATAACTGGAACACGCCTAAGTGTTTCAGATAGTTGCACCTGATTATGGAGTAAAATTGTGTGGCATGGAATGTGATATGTCATAACGATTTTACCTTATAATCGAGACCCATGTAATGGGTTGAAATATGAAAATGATTTGTTTCGGTCATTAAATTATGCTTGTTGCATTGATAATAGCATGTGTGATGAGCTAACATGCAGGGACGCACCGAGGCAAGGTAAGTTCTGTATGGTGCATGTTTAAGACTGCATTCGAGGTGAATTTGCATCCTAATCGGGGTTTAGGATTTTGACTCACTAAGATTTATCTCACTCCATCGTGGTTAACCCTTTTTCTGGTCCTTAGCATGGAGATACATCATGTCTGTTCTGGGATGCCGTGGTACATGGATTTTGAGTCTACTTTCTTCCCAAACCTCGAGACCACCTGGACCCGTAAGTTAGGAGTGACCACTATTTGGGTCGATGAGAGCCTCCTTCACTTGGTGCCTCATCGCTTCAAAGTGTGGTTCATTAACGAGCTTAACGGGGCTCAAGAGGGTCCTTTGCAGGGTTTGGATGGACTTACCGTCAAAATCGAGGATGAGGAGGTAGCTCATCCCATGGACATTGACATCCCATATGGTGTCATGGAGGACCCAGCGTCAGAGTCGAAGGGATCCGAGGTGTAGGTTGCCTAAAACCTCTTTTTGAGACAAACCTTTTATATATAAACTTGTAGGGTTAACTCGGTTTGTTTATAAAGTGTGGTTTGTGAAAATTTGGTGTGACATCCTAGATTTTCAGTCCTGTTTTCAATGGAATAAATTAGGCTTTTCATCGACGTGCCTATAATGATGTTCTCAAAGCCGATCACTCATGAGATAACCAGACTATCTAGAGAAGTCATTAAGAGATTTTAATGCAATGGACTTGAGAATTAAAACAGAAATCGACTGCTCGACCGTAGTCTGCAAGGGTCATTATGGCATTGTCAAAATCGATAATAGATCAAGGATATGTCGATTCGATTGAGATGTGTGATCAAAATGTGAGTTATTCCACCTAATTGCAAAATTCTCGTCGATCGACACTAGATCAATTTTCTGTTGTTTTGGGTACCTTGTGCCGTAATTGAAACCTTAAGATTTTCACGACTACGAGAGTTGCCGATATGTCGAAGTGGTATAGTGTGGCTCGAAGAAAATCGAACACGGGTCAATTCCACTAAAAATTTCTAAAAGTTACCCGATAGTCTAGGTTACGCTAAAACCGCGCCAGATTAAAATAAATCACGAATTTGAATCTGATTTCAAAAATTGAAAGTTCCGTCATATCACAAATCATTTTAGGAACATCAACTCGCATTTCGAAGATTTTTCTATAAATCGAGACTTTTTGGGAAAAAGTCGAGGTAGGGTCATTTTGTCCAGAAATTGTCGGAGACCATTTTTGATCGCGCAATTAGGATGCAAGTGGGATCAATTGGTGAGGAAAAAGACCAATTTGATCGAGACTCGACAATGGGATTTGTGAGAGCTGAATTGAACCGATTTGAGAACCAATTAGTGTCCAATTTGAGGGGAAATCTTGTAAAATTCGTAGTCCCCCAAAGACCTATGGCTGTTGGACCATTTTAAGAGTGCAAAGAGGAGCGTTGGTGGCTGAATTTGGTCCATGGAAGGCAGCTGGTGGTGGAGGATGGTCAAGGGGACCAATAAATGAGGATAGAAGCTTGTTGGCTCCCTTGTCCCCTTATCTCTCCCTCTTTCTCTCTCAACTAGCTGCTTTCTCCATTGTTGAGGCTTAGAGAAAGCTTGGAAAACCAGAGGGTCAGCCATCAAGTCAACCGAAGCTCCCCCTTGCCCGCACGCCCACCAGAACACCGTCGTAAGCTAGCCAAAGAAAACTGCTTGTCCGCTCGCCCTCGCGTGTTGGTTCGCTCATCCAGCACTTGTGCGCCGCCGTTCTAGAAAGCTCCAGTTGTCATCAGCTATGCCACCACCACCGTATGTCGCCAGACCTCCACCGGAGCCCTGCCATCGCCTCTCCTCACCCTCGTGGCCTTTTTCAGCCCCTTGCAACATCGATTCCAACTAGTTTGGTCCAAGAACAGACGCTAAAGACAGCAACGTTTTGGAGTCTTCAAGGCCCGTTTTAGGACACCTCCGAACCTCGCTTGGTGTTGCCGTGGAATTGTCTTTCGCCATCGTCGTGGACTCACCGGATCATTAAACCGGTGAGTTTGCTCACTAAACCTTCCTTAGGAGGTTAATTATGCTTAAGAGTTGTTTAGATTAACTTAAATATGAATTAGTGATAATCTATAATAGTTATATTAGCCTTAAAATGGATTAGTGTTAATTTAATTAGTAAGATTAGCACAGTTGATGATGGATTTATCCAATTCAATGGACTTTTTGCAATTCGGATTTCTGGACCCTCGTCATTTGCCATTTTTGTAGATCAAAATAGGTTGCGAATTTGAGGTTGATATCTGCTGGAGAAATATTTTAGACATTCTCAGGTACAACATATATTTTTCTCAAGATTTTTAGGGATTTAAAAGAATGAGATATCAGCTCTGTCATTTGCAAACAGAATCTCGGACCGTGCTGGAATTTGTGATATTTTAGGATTCTAGGGATTTTTATCAACTCTTAGGGTTCGATTTTCAAAATAGTTTCTTCACAAACATTTTTTTTTTATATCTTCTAGTTTAACCTACTTAAATTTAGATCAAACGGATATGTTTTGGACCTTGAACCAAACTGATTTCAGAAGACAGATTTTCTAGAAACAGACCCAGTTTTTCGTGCTAAATTGAGTGATTTACTAGGCTAAATCTAGAAGAATCTAGGTTAAGTTGTTTCCATAAAAAATGTTTGTTTATGTGTCCCGTACAACATATTCAAATTTGGGAATTTTCCAAATTCATTTGGTTAGATTTCTGAATTTAAACTTGGAGACACACGAATGGCCCGGTTTCTGCCGATTAGGACCGGTTATGGTTTTGTAGTTGTTCTTAATGTTGTGCTTACTAAATAAGGTGTATTTAGTTATGTGGTGGACTTGTGGCATGCTAAGAACTTATGTGTAAGGTCATGAGAGGGATTTATTTATGTTGGTTGTTTAGTATTATTGCAAAATGTGACTTCTTGAACTATTAAATAGAAAATAAATGAGGTGTTAGGTTTTTTTTTTTTTTTTTGTCAGTCCTACTCTATTCCTATGCTATACTCACTCGCAGACTTGTGCCCTGCCTCTTGCAGGGCGTGGGAGTCGCAATCCACTCTCGAAACTTACGCGTCCCTATCCCCCATCCCCCCCTGAGAAGGTGGGGATTTGAACCCCTCAATGAGATGTTAGGTTTGGATGCCAAGTTTTTGTATGAAGTACGTGCAAAGTTTAGCAGGTTAATTTTAAACACGGGACCCCATACGAATTTATTTCGAAGAGTTTGAACAAAAAAAAAAAATAGATGCCAAGTTTAGTTTTAAAATGGAGTTTTGGTGCTTTGGCTATTTGAAGAAAGCTAAGGTTGACCTAATTGATCAGGTGCCTACATAGTTTGGTTAATTTAATAGTTCAGTTTAATTAACTACAATTTATTTCCTTATTTAAATGCAATTTACTTAATTATTTTGTAATTTATTTAATTATTTAATATTTTTTGAAAATTAGACCGAAACAGTTGGTGAACGGAATTTCGTACTGATTGTCATGGCGCAATTAGTTTATGCAATTGATTGTTAGATTGTGCAATTTGAGTGTGATTGGTGATGGTGGGTTTTTATCCCAAAAAATTATTAAGGTAGGTAATTAATCGTGTGAGGATTTCTAGTCGCGATGAGTTGGCTATTATGAGTTGTTGAGCATGTTGTTGTGAGTTAGGTCAAGAAAACCACCTAATCTAGGTTGTGCTCTTTGAGCTGTAATTCAACATTACCACCGAACTTGGAATCGGTTGTGCACACTGAGCCGTAATTCCGCATTACCACCAAATTTGGAATCGTTTGTGCACGCGGAGTCGTAATTCAGCATTATCTGCTGAAGAATTTGTAAGCCGTGCCCGTTGAGTAGTAATTTAGCACTACCACCAAAGTTTTAGTAGGCCGTGCTCGTTGAGCCGTAATTCAGTGTTAGGGTTGAGTATTTGAGATGACTGTGTAGGTCATGCTCATTGAGCCGTAATACAACATTGGGATTAAGTAATTGAGATGACCGGGGAATGGTCTCGTTGACATGTAATTGATTGAGTCGATTGATCGATGATTCTATTTGAATTCTTGATGCTGTGATGATGTGATTCAATAATTGTTTATTGAATTTTATTTGCAGGAAGGAACTGAGGCCTAGGTAAGCCCTCTGTCTCGTGAGTGTGCTTAGGTAGCCCTTTAGGCGTATTTTCTTCCTAATAAGGATTTAGGGAGTGGACTTACTGAGACATTGTCTCATTGATTATTGTATAACCATTTTTAGGTCCTTAGAAGGTGGTCGTGGAAGGTCGAAGCCCGGAGTCTGAGAAGGTGGAGTTCGAAGGATTGGCGTGTGTGTCCGACTAGTATGTCGTAAGACAATTCCTTTTTTAGAGCTGATCTTTTGTGGGTTTTTGACCAGACTCATTTTGTACCTAAACCCCGTCGTTTATAAGAGTGTGCTTTTGTGAAATGTTGCCTTGCTTTCCTATCCCATGCTATTTGTTGTCATGGGTTATTGTTTCGCTTCTGCATGTGCTTAAAATGAAAGGGTCGGCGACTCGTCCTGGGAAGTCACAAAAATTTTGTCGACCATAGAGGGATATGCGCACACTCAAGGTTCAAGGCGTGACAACCCCTTTTAGTGGTATTAGAGCATGGTCGTTAAAGATTGGAGTGATAATGTGCGATGGGTCCTTGGGATAGTTAGTAGGATTGACCTTTATTTCATGCTAATGCATGTTTGTGATAGTTGATTGGTAGAATTGTTTGTTGTTATCGCTCGACTTCTAATTTGGTGTTGAATTGGAAGTCAGGTTTCAGTAGAAAGCTGAGCCATGAGCGATCAGGAGAAAATGACTCTTAGTAAGAGATCTGTTAGGCTTGTTGCTCGAGGTAGAACGCCGACAAGGGTCGGTATCTGAGGAGGCTAGGGTAAAGTGCCAGCTGAGGCTAACGGGAGAGGAGTAGCACCACCTCTTGTTGGTGCTAGGGTAGCAACCCCTGGTGATCCAAAAATTGATGGGATCATACAGGTGCTTGAAGCTATGAGGGATTTGATAGGGCAGCGAGCCCAAAACCAAGCTGTCATTGCTACAGCCACTGCTACTGCTGTTGTTGTTGCTGCCGTTGAAGCCGCCCCTATTGCCGCACCTGTCACTGCACCTGCTGCCACACCTGTTGAAGGTCCGCCAGGAATCATAGTCGCTGGAAGACCAATTCACAAGCTAGTGAAACAGTTCTTGAAGTTGTTCACTAGTGCAGGAGACCTCGAAGCGCTGCTTTATGAATCCAAAGACTTGAGAAGGCTTTTGTACTATTGATGTGTAATGAAACTGAAAAGGTAGTCCTTGCAACTTACCAACTGGAGGGAGTTGCAAATACTTGGTGGAGAACCACCCAAGGGGTAGTGTTCTCATAAGGTGTCATTCCAAAATGGAACGTCTTCCTTGAGGCTTTTAATGGCAAATACTTTTCAAAGACTACTAGGGAGATGAATATGGTAGAGTTTCAGCGTCTTCGCTAAGGCTCATGACTATCGACCAATATGAGGCGAAGTTCGTTGAACTGTCGCAATATGCTCCTGAACTAAATGAGAATCCAGCGAACCGAGTGAGAAGGTTCAGGGATGGATTTAGATTGGACTTGAGGAGTACATTAATTTCATTGAATCTGAGAAGTTACAATAACCTTTATGAGAGAGCCCAAATGATCGAGAGAGATCAGAATGAGAGAGCCACCTCATCTGGGTCAAGGTTTAATTCCAATAGAGATGCAATTTGACATGGGAAGAGGCTCATGACTAAAGAAGGATTCCAAGTTCCACCCAACAGGAAGGGTGGAATTGGAAAGGTAGAGTCTAGCCAGAATGACATGTGTCACCTGTGTGGAAGGTGACATGAATCCACCCCATCCCATTCTAGACTGGGTACTTGTATTCGGTGTGGCCAATTAGGTTACATAGCTAGGAATTGTCCCAGAAGATAGGGGAGATCGCATTAGTTACCGCCACTGCCACAAATGGGTCAGAACTGAGGAATTGCGTCGTAGAATGCATAGTATGGTAGATTGAATGGGCCGCCAGATCAGAGATGAATTGAGTTATGCATTGAGCAGGAAGGGCAATGTCCTCGAACAATTTTATTAGAGTGGCGCAGCAGAATTTTGGTTAAATTTATAAAACCTCAGTTGTTGTAATGAAATAATAGAAAGGAGAATCATTGGCTATAGTTGTATCTGAATATTCTACTTATGTATAACTTTGATACCACATATAAAAAGGTTTGGCTTGAGGAGCTTTTGTTATAATGAATTGTTGTCGCAATGTGATGTAGTTTGACATATTGACAGATGAAAATTTCGAATTAATTGGAAATTAAGGAGGACCCTCGATCCCTTTAATCTTGTCACTTGAGACAAGCCGTTTGTTAGACGAGGGTTCAAAAGGTTATTGGACGAATGTCATGGATACGATAGTTGAGGAGCACGAGAGACAGTTGAAGACAGTACTTTAGACTATGCGAGATCATGGATTGTACGCCAAGTTCAGCAAGTGTGAGTTTTGGTGGACTCGTATTGCTTTCCCAGGTCACGAGATTTTAGGTGAAGAAATCTCCATGGACCTGACCAAGTTTGAAGCAGTTATCAGTTGGCTGAGACCGACATTAGTGTCAAAGATCAAAAGCTTTTTGGGTTTAGCTGAATACTATAGAAGGTTCGTGGAGAGATTTTCAACAATAGATCCGCCTTTGACTCAATTGCTGAAGAATGAAGAAGAGTTTGTGTGGATAGACAAATACGAATGTAGTCTCCAAGAGCTTAAATAGAAGCTAACTACCATACCTGTGCCGACCATTCCATCTAGTCCTGAAGAATACGAGATCTATAGTGATTCATCGTTCATAAGACTGGGTTACGTTGATGCAATATGGTAAAGTTGTTGCAAACACGTCCCATCGGTTGAGACCTTATGAACTGAACTACCCGATGCATGACTTAGAACTCGTAGCAATAATTTTTACTTTGAAGATTGGAAGACATTATTTATGTGGAAAAAGGATTCCGATCTTCACAGACCATCAAAGTCTTAAGTGTTTATTCTCTCAGAATGAGTTGAATGTGAGACAGCGTCGTGAATTAGAACTTTTGAATGACTAGGATTGTCATATTTAGTATCACCCTAGAAAGGCGAATTAAGTCCCAGATGCGCTGAGTTAAGAGTCTTTAGTGGTGCATATGCTGGTTAAAGAATGGACTTTACTTGTGGACGCTCGAGATTCAATTTCCAAATTTGAAGTAGGCTACCTTCCAAATCTTATAGCCACCCTCAGAATTGAGCTAGATGCTCAAATTAGAAACAAGGCACAACCTTGTAAGCCGGGAAGATGGTTACAAACTCTCGAGACCCTAAAGTGGATATGAGTGCATATCACGATGGACTTTGTGACAAACTCACAAAGAAGCCAGAAGAGTAATGATTCCATTGGGTAGTGGTTGATGGACTAATGAAATCGGCTCACTTTATCGTCGTATGGAAGGATCTTGAATTGAATAAGCATACAGAAGTGTATGTGTGTCAGATAGTTATATCAAATCCAGACCCAAGGTTCTAGTTTCAGCAGAATAGTCAGATGTGCCTTTTGATGCATTGTATAGTAGAGCGTGCAAAGCACCGGGATGTTGAGATGAAGTCAGGAAAAGAAAGATCACAAGCCTAGAGTCGGTTCAGCAGTTAGTGATTGCAGTTGCCGTGATCAGAAACAGATTAAAGACCGCTTAAAACCGCCAGAAATGTTGTATCATTGAGCTTCGAAGGCCCTTACAGATCCAAATTGGTGATTACATCTTTTTGAAGGTGTCACCAATGAGGGATACCTTGCGTTTCAGCAAGGAGGGAAAAAAAAAAAACTGAAACCAAGGTATGTAGGTCCCTTTGAGATTCTGAAAAGAGTCAGGATCCTAACATATCGTCTTGCGTTGCCGCCAAGGTAGGCGCAAATGCATGACGTCTTTCACGTGTCAAGGTTGAGGAAGTATGAGTCTAACCCGACTCACGTGCTAAATCTTGAATAATTAGACGTGGACGATAGAGTGTCGTACATGGAAAGCTTGGTTCAGATTGTGATTTAGAATAGATTTTGTGTACCAAGATGGTCCCCTTGGTCAAAGTGGTCTGACAACATCATGGGAGTGAAGAAGCAACAAGGGGAAGTGAGACTCGATGAGACGACGATACCCCTGCCTTTTTATTTAAGGATTGGTAAATGTTTAAATTTCGAGGACAAAATTTTTATAAGAGGGGAAGAGTTGTGACATCCTGGATTTTCAGTCATGTTTTCAATTGAATAAATCGAACATTTCATTGACGCATTTATAGTGCTATTCTCAAAGCCGATCACTTGTGAGATAACTAGACTATCTAGGGAAGTCATTAACTACTTGACTGTGCTAGTTTGCAAGGGTCATTACGGCATTGTCAAAATCGATCAGAGATTAGGAATAGGTCGATTCAACTGAGATGTGTGATCAAAGTGTGGGTGATTCCACCTAATTGCAAAATTCTTGTGAATTAGCACTAGACCGATTTTCTATTGCTTTTGGTACCCTGTGCCTGTAATTGAAATGTTGAGATTTTCATTACCATCGAGAGTTGCCGATGTGTCAAAGTGGTACAATGTGGTTCAAAGAAAATCGACCACAGGTCAATTGCACTAAAAAATTATTAAAGTTATCTAGTAGTCTAGGTCACGCTAAAATCGCGCCAATTGAAATAAACCGTGAATTTGAATCTAATTTCAGAAATTCAAAGTTCTGTCATGCCACAAATCATTTTAGGAATATCGACTCGCATTCCGAATATTTTTCTGCAAATTTAGACTTTTTGGGAAAGAGTCGAGGTAGGGTCGTTTTTGTCTAGAAATTGTCGGGGACCATTTTTTATCATGCAATTGGGATGCAAGTGGGATCAATTTGTGAGGAAAAATATCAATTTGATTGAGGACTTGACGACAGGATTTGTGGGAGCTGAATTAAATTGATTTGAGAACAAATAGGTGTTCAATTTGAGGGAAAATCTTGTAAAATTCGTAGGCCCCCACCACCTATGGTTGTTGGACCATTTTAAGAGTGCAAAGAGGAGCGTTGGTGGTTGAATTTAGTCCATGGAAGGCAGCTGGTGGTGGAGGATGGTCAAGGGGACCAATAGATGAGGATAGAAGTTTGGTGGCTCCCTTGTCCCCTTATCTCTCCCTCTTTCTCCCTCAACCAGCTGCTTTCTCCATTGTTGAGGCTTAGAGAAAGCTTGGAAAACCAGAGGAGTCAACCAGCAAGCTAGCCGAAGCTCCCCCTTGCCCGCACGCCCACCGGAATGCGTCGTCGCAAGCCAGCCAAAGCCAACCGCTAATCCGCTCACCCCCGTGCGTTGGTCCGCTCATCGAGCACTTGTGCCCCGCCGTTCCAGCAAGCTCTGGTTGCCGTCCAGCCGTGCCACCACCACCACCGTACGCCGCCGAACCTCCACCGGAGCCTTGCCGGCACCTCTCCTCACTCGCTTGGCTTTTTTCAGCCCCTTCCAATGTCGATTCCAGCTAGTTTGGTCCAGGAACAGAAGTTGAAGACAAAAAGGTTTTAGAGTCCTCAAGGCCCATTTTAGGACCCCTTCGGACCTCACTTGGTGTCACCGTGGGCTTGTCTTTTGCTCACCGTCGCGTTGCCGTCGCCGTGGACTCACCGGACCGCTAAACCGGTGAGTTTGCTCACTAAACCTTCCTTAGGAGGTTAATTATGCTTAAGTGTTGTTTCTATTAGCTTAAATATGAATTATTGGTAATTTAACATGGTTAGATTAGCCTTAAAATGGATTAGTGTTAATTTAATTAGGGAGATTAACACAATTGATGATGGATTAGTCCAATTCAGTGGACTTTCTACAATTTGGATTTCTAGACCCTTGCCATTTGCCATTTTTTAAAGATTGAAATGGGTTGTGAATTTGAGATTGATGTCTTTTGAAGAAATGATTTAGACATCCTCAGGTACAACATATACTTTTCTCAAGATTTTTAGGGATTTAAAAGAAAGAGATATCAACTCCGTCATTTGCAAACAGAAACTCGGACTGTGCTGGAATTTGTGACCTTTTAGGATTCTAGGGGTTTTTATCAACTCTTAGGATTCGAATTTCAAAATGGGTTTTTTTCACAAAAGTTTTTTGTTATATCTTCTAGTTTAACCTAGTCAAATTTTAGATCAAACGAACATGTTTTGGACCTCAAACCAAACTAATTCCGGAAGACATATTTTCTGGAAATGGACCTAGTTTTTGGTGATGGATTGAGTGATTTACTGGGCCAAATCTAGAAGGATTTGGGTTAAGTTGTCTGCATAAAAAATGTTTTTTTATGTGTCCCTTACAACATATTCAAATTTGGGAAGTTTCCAAACTCGTTTAATTAGGTTTCTGTATTTAAACATGGAAACGTGCGAGTGGTCTGGTTTCTACCGATTTGGACCGGTTATGGTTTTGTGGTTGTTCTTGATGGGGGGCTTACTAAATAAGGTGTATTTAGTGATGTGGTGGACTTGTGGCATGCTGAGAACTTATGTGTGAGGTCATGAGAGGCATTTCTCTATGTTGGTTGTTTAGTATTATTGCAAAAGGTGACCTCTTGGACTATTAAATAGAATAAAAATGAGGTGTCGGGTTTGAATGCCAAGTTTTATGTGCTCAATAAAACGAGGAGGTTTTGTATGAGGTGCGCACAAATTTTGGCGGGTTAATTTCAAATACGGGACCCCGTACAAATTTATTTCGGAGAGTTTGAACAAAAAAAAATGGGTGCCAAGTTTAGTTTAAAAATGGAGTTTTGGTGTTTTGGCTATTTGAAGAAGGCTAAGGTTGACATTGATCTAGTGCCTGCATAGTTAGGTTAATTTAATAGTTTAGTTTAATTAACCGCAATTTATTTCTTTATTTAATTGCAATTTATTTAATTATTTTGTAATTTATTTAATTATTTAATATTTTCCGAAAATTAGACCGAAACAGCAGTGACCGGAATTTCGTACTGATTGTCGTGGCGTAATTAGTTTATGCAATTGATTGTTAGATTGTGTAATTTGAGTGTGATTAGTGATGGTGGGTTTTTATCCAAAAAAATTGTTAAGGTAGGTAATTAATCGTGCGAGGATTTATAGTCGCGATAAGTTGGCTATTGAGAGTTGTTGGGCATGTTGTTGTGAGTTAGGTCAAGAAAACCACCTAATCTAGGTTGTGCTCGCTGAGCCGTAATTTATCATTACCAACGAACTTGGAATCGGTTGTGCACACTCAGCCGTAATTCAACATTACCACATAATTTGGAATCGGTTGTGTCCGCGGAGCCATAATTCAGCATTATTTGCCAAAGAATTTGTAAGTCGTGCTTGCTGAGTCATAATTCAGCATTACCGCCAAAGTTTTAGTAAGTCATGCTCGCTGAGCCGTAATTTAGCGTTGGGGTTGAGTATTTGAGATGACTATGTAGGCTATGCTCGTTGAGTTGTAATTCAGCATTAGGATTAAGTAATTGAGATGAACGGAGAATGGTCTCGTCGACATGTAATCAACTGAGTCGATTGATCGATGATTTGATTTGAATTCTTGATTGATGTGATGATGTGATTCGATGATTGTTTATTGAATTGACTAGCAAGAAGGAATTGAGGCCAAGGTAAGCCCTCTATCTCGTGACTGTGCTTAGGCAGCCCTTTTGGCATATTTTCTTCTTAATAAGGGTTTAGGGAGTGGACTTGCTGAGACATTGTCTCACTGGTTATTGTATAATCATTTTCAGGTCCTTAGATGGTGGTTGTGGAAGACCAAAGCCTCGGAGTCTGTGAAGGTGGAGTTCGAAGGATCGGCATATGTGTCCGACTAATTTGTCATAGGACAGTTCTTTTTTGAGAGCCGGTCTTTTGTAGGCTTTTGACTAGACTCGTTTTGTACCTAAACCCTATCATTTATAAGAGTGTGCTTTTGTGAAATGTTGCCCTACTTTCCTATCACATGCTGTTTGTTGTCAGGGGTTATTGTTTCGCTTCCGCGTGTGCTTAAAATGAAAGGGTCGGAGACTCGTCCTAGGAAGTTGCAAAAATTTTATCGACCGTAGAGGGATGTGCGCGTGCTTGAGGTTCGGGGTGTGACATTTGGTGTCCTGCTTTTACTATCCATGTGTTTGATTGTTGTCTGGGGTTTATTTAATTCGCTTCCTCATATGCATAATTGAAAGATTAAAAGAAAGGGTCGACGATGCGTTATGGGACGTCGCAATTTCTGATCGACTGCCAAGGGATGTGCGCGTGCTCGGCGTTCGGGACGTGACACATTTAATGGGACTAAACACATCAAAAAGCTAAGGAAAGTTCCAATGGTGCTCAAAAACCATTTGAAGAGGAATTGAAGGAGAAATTATAAGGAAAAATTGTTAATGGCATGGCAAAGTTATATCATAACCATGGAACATATTTAATCATCAAGGCTAATTCGGATGCATCTTGCGTACATTGACCAAGCTTCGCAAATGCCCTAAATATTGTCCAAACTTAGATAACATCAATGACAAGCGGAAACATGATTTGGAAATTTGGAACATTAAGGACGACATGAAAATTTGAAAATTTTGTGCATGAGCATCATTTGAACAAAAAATCAAGTTCAAATGAGTTGGAAAATGAAAATTTAGATTGATTTCAAAACTTTCAAAAGTCTGAAAAGCATGGTGAAGTCTTTTTATTTTTTAAAGAATTTTTGTGTATGAATTTCAAAAGATGAGGATCAAAGCTTGTGAATACAAGTGACTTCAGTTCAACATGCAAGTTGTCCTAAAAAATTCCAAAGGAAAATCACAGCAGAGAATCATAATAGAAAGCATAGAACATGGCAAACAAGATCAAAGCAATTGAAAAAGAACCCATTGATCATCGGCTCGGAGAAAATTAAAAAACATCAATAACATCACGAAGAACAATTTTCATGAAAGAGTTTTCTAAGGTGAGCTACATAGGAATTTATAAAAATTCAAGAACACAGCATCACATTAGAAATATAACAGGACAACAAGGTATCATGGCAAATCAATAATGGTTTGTCCTAGTAAATGAAATCTAAAAAATTTGAAATTTTACCACGATATAGAAAAAATAAAGATGAACAAACTTTGTTCTGGACCTGGCCTTCGAATCCTTAATGAGAAAATCATACAAAAAAAAAAAAAGGTCTGACTCAACTAAAGAATTTCACTAGAAACAATTTCTAAGCAAACTTGACAACAATAGAAAATGGGACAAATGACATGCAAATAATGCAAAATTGACGCTATTGAAAAGATTAAGACGTACCCTAAGATTTTCTAAGGGGTGACAAGTTCAATTAGGGTTGAATTCATGGTCGAATAGTGACAATCACAAAAGCATGCAAATCAACCATGAGCAAATTAGAAAATGATGTATGATGATTGGCTTGTAAAGCCACCTAAACAATGCATAAAAAATGTGAAATTCACACACGACCTAGAGTTGAATATGACGGACAAATTTGATTAATACATTTAACCCTAAATCGAAGTGCAAAGAGTCACATGAATTCATTAGTATTGAAAAATGATTTGTCATTAAGGACAAAATACATGACATTTTCAGTTATGATATGCCAACTTGATGATGGTTTTCACATGGTCAATGACTTTCAAATAAGGCATACCATACATCAACATGAAACTTGCAATATGCTCTTGATATTTCTAGAAGACCACATGACCTAATTTGGCCCTAAGGAGCTCAACTGAATATGTTTTCATAGGTTCGTGATCAACATCAATGACAAGAAGTATAGCACAGAACATGAGTGATTTCAATGATTTAATGACAAGCTAAAATTCTATGAAAAATCCAGTATATAGATTGCAATGTCATGGTTATTTTCCATGAAGACACCTAAGTCTAATTTGATTCACACAATTGTCCACGAAAATGTCAAAATATGTCCGTGCAATCAACTTCACAAAGTACAGCAACATTAACATGTTTTCGCACGCATGATTTATCTAGTAAACGACAATCATTTGGTGTAAATTATACTTAGTTAGAAATCTTGTAATGCATATTACAACTCTTGTGAAGGGTGGGAATCTAATTGAACACATTTAAGACCTCATTTCAGAGCAAACGTAGGTCAGACTCAAAATAGGGCAGATTAACCTAAGGATTATTTTTCAAGGTTCTGCCTAACTGAATCAACTACAAAGATTCTGAAAAAAAAAAAAATAGAAAAAAAAAACGATATGATTTGACCAACATAGTTTTGTATAACTTTTATGAAAAAACCATATTTAACATCTCAACACAAAAATAAATAGAAAATTAGAAAATAGACAGTACATCCAAACTCAGAACACCAAAATATTCCATGACAATAGCAAATTGTCCAACTTCCAAAGCGTAATTCAGGTATCAAACAAACTGCTTTATCAAATTGAAGCTCGTATAACTTATATCATATGTCTAGAACAACTCGAGGCCAAACATGAGGTTTAAGACCTTAGATCGGCCTTAACAGAAGGTCACATTTCAACATACGATTTTCGCATAACAAGGTAAATCAAGAACAATCATGCTAAAACTCATCCTCAATCAACATAACCTCATCACATATCATCATGTAACCTTCAAATCTTCAGATCTAAGCATGAAATATGATCCTAGGTTTGAATCCTAGCCATGATCGACTAGTTCAATCTCGCTTCATGAGATTCACATTTAGATTCGTTACCTTTGGCAGTTTCGTTGAATTGAACTCAAACTTCTGATGATCGAAGCTTCGCATCACCTCACAAACCTCGAAGATTGTCGGATGGACCTTGTGGATTCACTGGGAGGTCCAGATCGCCATCAATTGGACCGGGTCACGAGTTGGACAAAACCAATGCGGTTTCGATTGGTTTAAAGCGCCAATAGGAAATTGAGTCACTGGAGCTTGTTTGATGACTATGTGACGAGGCCTCGACCATAGCAAGCTCAAGGACTCACCAAAGTAGGGATTGGCAGCGGTCGGGACCTCTAGAAGCCGTTGATTAGCAAGGAGGGGGTCGGTTGACTTGAAGACTAGTTTAACCACCGGTCTTCAATCTTCGACGAAGATGCAGCTAGACAGGAAGCTCTAGTGACCACCAGAGCTGGAGGAGATTGTGATCAGCACCAGGTGAGAAAGAGAGAGAGACAGGTTGTAGATGGTGGCACGGCCAAGGGGATCGTCGGCGTGGGAGCTGGAACCGGCGATTGTCGGTCGCCCACGATGGGGGGGGCCAAAAGGGAAAGAACAGGAAAGGGAGAGTTTGATGTGCAGATCTACAAAATTTGAATAACGAGCTCCCCTTTAAGGTTTTAGAGGGAAAAAAACCTTATATGGTCTTGATTTGACATCAAATCTCAACTGTTAGTTCAATCCGATGATCGAAACTTGATCGAATGACCTAATTAAGCTCTGTAGGGGTTAATCCTAATCAAGTCATATCACATGATCGTTCGGGTGGCATTGATGCGAGAAAAATGGGATTTAAACTCAAATTGCAATTAGGGCCTAAGTAGGTCACGAGATCTGTGATATTTTTACATAATTTGAAAAATAGAGGGGCGTAATGACAAAATATACACGATGAGGAGTCGACGGGCAGTCACTGGCCTCTAAGAACCGATTGACAGAGGGCCGAACCGGCCTCTTCCATCGGCGGCATCGGCGGCTGGTTAGATCAATCAGACCTGTTCAAGCCGGTTTGATCGGTTCTTGGATGGTTTTGGTTAGCTGGTCCTTGGGTTTTATGCAATTTAGTTCCTCAATGACCAAATTGAAAGGAAAACTTACTCAATTTGAATTGAGGAAAAACAATTCAATTCTAAAGAGATTAGGCCAATTAAAACATATCAATGTGATAAAGTGATTCTTTATTGGCCTAATTACTTGATTATCATGAAAAATAATGGACTTACACCATGGGTACACATAATTGGACCTCATAGGCCAAATCGGACAATTTCACATAATTTCTCGATCGAAATTGCAAATTAATCGAAATTGAATTCAATTAATATTGTGAGACACCTATTTGACTAATCGCCTATGCTTAGGATAGCCTATCGCATACAAATTCACTTTGAATTGATCTCACAAATTTTGTGCTAAAAATGAACTAAGGTTTAATAATGAAATTGAACTTGATTTGCAAAATTAAACATTAGTCTCAAATGGGTTTACTTGAATTTCTTTAATTAAAGCTCATTAGCTTGGTTTTCCTATACTCAAGAAGGTTGAATTCCTCAAATTGGAAAGTTCTTGAGTGAATATCTTAAGATGAACCCTAGATTTAAACTTATCTTAAGGAAAATGAGTGCAAAGGAAGCATCTGTTTGCAAATCATGAAGAATTGATTCAAACCTTAAAGGTGGCAATTCACATTTTGACACGACCATTCTCAAAACTGAATGAACAAGTGAGTGAGAAATAGTCCCTAGATCAAGTGTCGTACAATGAACTAAGCCTAATTATGATTAGAATGAAAGTAATTTTATTTTTGGCTAATTTCAAACATAAAATCAAAAATTTCGGAAAACAAGGTTCTTAATTGATTTTTGGAAAAATTTTCGACATTGAAGTCAAGTTGACACTAAAATGAAGTGTTTTGTGGCTTTTTATTTTTTACTTTTTTAGTCTAAGATTTGATCGAAAATTAACTATTTAGTTTACTTTACCTAAAATGTTGATTTTTGCGTCAAATCTTTGAAACTTTTCAAATTTATTGGCTAAGGTGAAATTAAGACAGTTTATGATCTTTTTGAGCAAAAAGCCAACTAGTTACTGTTGACACCTGATTTTTTGTCGACATTTTAAACATTCATTATGCAAGAAAAATATAAAAAAATAAAGAGCCAAAAATAAATGAATGAAAAAGAATGAAAACATTAAAAAAATATGTAAAGAAAACAAGAAAACAAAAAGAAAACAAAAAGAAAAAAAAGGTAAAACGCTTACGGGCCCGCTCATTTTTTTGGTGCACGGATTCTCTCTCAGGAGCTCTCGCTGGAAATCTTTCGGGGCTCTCTCTTGGGCGAGCGCTCTCTCTCTAAAAAAATGAGGATTCTCTCTCCCGCGGAGCTCTCTCCACTCACATACTCTCTCCCTCGATTCTTTGTCTCTCTGTAACTACTCGACGGAGCTTCCATGGCAGATCTCAAAACCCTAGCCTCGGACAATCCGGTAGAGATCCGTCATTCCTCAGGGGAAAATCTCCGCCTCGCTCACCGTCCACCGGAGGGAGTTTCCGCATCCATCTCCAGCACCTCTCCATCGAGCTCGAGTCGAAGGCTAGGGTTTTCTCTCATTAGCGAGGATCGGAGATTGAAGGCCGGCGGTCGGGGGATTGCGAGGGGAGTTCCATTTCACTCTCGCTCTACCGGTTCTCACTCGGCAGATCCCTCTCTTTCTCTCAATCACTCTTTTTGTGGCTCTCGGGATTTGGTTCTTGCTCGGAGATCGGACGCTCACTCTCTGAAACTTGATCGGAGGTTGGTTCGCTCGATCGAAGGGGGTTTTCTCTCGATTCTGGCTCTCTCTCTCTAGAGCTCAATCAATGATTCTCTCGATCGGGGATTCTCTCGACGGATCTGATTGGTCGGATCGGCGTCTCTCCTTCTCGATCGCTCTCTCCCGCACCGGATCTGACTCGCTGGGACGGCCGGTCGAGGAGCTCGAAGTACAGGGCTCAGATTCGCATCGACAGCAGCGGCAGCGACAGCGTTGACAATAGCGTGACGACGAGAGCGGCGGCGACGACGGCACCGCCTTTACAGTCTCCTCCACAACCGACTTTGGCTCGGTCTTAGCTCTCGTGTGACAACTTCGGCAGCTTCTTCGAACTGTGGCTCGGCCTCTGTAGTCACTGTTTCCTCAGGTGCTGCTTCAGTAACTTTCTCCTCCTTTGTCTCTTCAGGAAGTGCCTCTTGTGTCGGCAGTTCAATCACCTTCTCTTGAAATTTGATTGGTTTTTCAGTTTTCTCCACTGGAAGTGTTGTGTTCACTGACTCAACCTGCGCGACATGTTATTTGTTGCAATGAGTCATTTTCTGTGATGAACAATTACTATGCATATAAAGGCTTGCTCGCCAAATATGTTTGAGCGACAGAATCAATTTGATTGCTGAACATGACCCAGTAGTGTAAATGCTTATTTACCATTTGTCACATCACTTTTAAACAAGTTTCTCTAGACCGTCTACTATCTTAATTCTCAAGCGTTCACTCATCTGTCAAACGTGAAAATTTTGGTTTGCAACTTGAGATCTATGTTGCTAGAGCTGAAAACTGTAATGTCCAGTTGGATCCAGCACTTTATTATCTTTGCAGAAAACTGATTGTTTTGATATCCCATGATTGGGTGTGCATTTGATTCCAACTTGAGGCTAGTTTGGTTATGGATTGATGCCATTTTGATCAAGTCAACTCATACGTGCTTGTGAGAAGATATGGCTTCAATTTCATGGCAATTTGTCATCAAACAATCACAATTTGCAGTCTCGTGTGCTCTGTAACAATTCTGATTACATGCCGAAATCATGGATTATAGATGCTGCAATGGATAATAGATGATCAATATGTTGATTGTGGTCATTTGCATTCTCTGGAAATTCGTAGGTTTTCAAGATTTAGTTTTTGCTATGGCAAATTTGAGGTCATAAACTTTGAAATCTTGAGTTGACGTGTTCTGGACAATCGATCTGCATTTGATAAGCTTCGATTTGATATATTAAAGGGCTCAAATGGAAGTCATTTGCTAGCTTAAATCCATCTCGAAAATTTGTGTACTGTGCTGGAAATTTGATTTGAAAATCTACTAGTTGCTGTGATTGTTGGACATGTTTGCTGTTTTCTGATTTTCTTTTGAATTTTTGCTTGAATTCGGAGGTCAATGTATCAAGAAAGTTTTCTCGACATATTCTTGGCTACAACATATAATTCTTTTAGATTTTTTGGACTTGATTTGATTAGGGAAATGTTGTCTCTTCTGTGGCTAGTTGCTGTTAGTCTTGAAATGAGATAGTACATGTGTCCAATTGCTTTTAATATGCTATAGAAATTCATAAAGGACATTTTAAGTTTCGAAAGGATGCATGGCCTACATCATTTGAGCTTCGTTTGATATGGTGATAGTGTCTCTATGAGATTTGTTTGGGATATGCTGAACTTCATTGTGGGTAATTTGTAGAAATGAAAGCATGATTTGCTATTCTTGTCGATCTTCTTAAATTTGCAGGATGTTTTGGAATTTTGATTTCTTGACACTATCTTTGAACTTGTTCACAATTTTAATAGTTCATATGATACCTTTGTGAAAATATACTTTGCATCAAGGTTGTTTAGCCTTTCTTTATGACTTGACATGATTTCCTGAAATTACGAGTTTTGGGTATCATATGAATTGCATATTGACTGCCTTGTTCTTCATGAATATACATGTTGCATGAACATGTTCAATGATGTATATGTTTAGTAAGTAATCCTTCGTCAGCTCACTCATTTGTTTGATTAATTGAGAACCAAGGTCATATGGCTTGAATGCTGGTCATATTATACGCTTCGCATGTGATCGTTAGATGAATGATTTATGTGTAACCCATAATAATGTTGAACCTTGGGATATCACCTAGAATTTGATTTAGGGACTTCATGACTTTAGTCACCATTTCTGAACATAAAAGATGTCTTGTTTTTTTTTTGGTTGCTTTGATATACACGTTTGTTTCTCTCATTTGTATGTACCTAGTTATTAGTTTCTTGGTTTAAGTTTAGAATAGGATCCTGAACATGGATAAAGCGGAGGTCGATGTCCATTCTAATCATTGTCATGTACTATTTGTTTTCTCGACATATGTCTTAAGTTCCATGCATTATATAAAACCCGACGAGTTGTAGGTTTTCTCTTTCTTTCCCGATTGTTTTCTCTTTTATATTTTTAGGATTGCATAATAGATTTATTGTTTTTCTTGATTGTTTACTTCATGTGTTGCAATTTCAATTTTATTGATTGTTTTCCTTTCTTTTTTTAGGATTAGAATATAATGAAAGTAATCCACCACGCATGATCACTTAGTCTAGAATTGATGATCTCAAAAATGTAAAAAGAAATGCATGGACATGTTAGGTAGACACAACATACTATTTAGGTATTGAAAAGGTGCTAATAGCAATATTAGCGTAACCCAAGTCCCCGAACCTAGTATTTGGTTGCGTAGGAATCGAAAAAACACTCTCAACCCCAATTGAGTTTTCTAGCGGACCCCCAGAAATGAGATTAGTGGCGACTCTTGTTTATTTTTAGGTTGTTGTAAACAATTAGATCGCATAAATAAACTCATTGTCGCGCGAGGTATGAGCTTGGGAGAGCTCACGATCTCGAGAGAATTCTCGTGATCAAATATCCCTAGACCTGACCTTTCTCTTCTTTTAACTTCGAGGGTGGCAAGATCGGGTCGCGATAGTTACCTAGGGTTGACTTTTGGTCAAAGAGTTGATCAAAAAGTCAACTGTTTAACTTTTTGGGTTTTTAATGAGAATGAATAGGAAATCGTTTGAAAATGACAAAGAAAAAGAAACAAATGAAAAATGACATTTTTTGGTTGAGAAACAGGCTTTGTCGAGATCAGAAACCCTAATCTTGATTTTTACCTTTAATGATGCGTTGGCTAAAAATCAATGTCAACCGCGATTAGCTAATTTCCACATAAGATCGTTAACTTTTCTAGAACAGCCTATTCACTCTCCTCTAGGTTGTATTATTAGCCACCAACAGTTACCATGTGGATAATTAAAATTGTGCTAGACCAATAAAGGCCACAGTTGATGACTAGCAAACCACCGTAACTTGAGTCAACCTTATCTAGTTGAAGTGCTCTTAAGTATTTATGAATATTGTCGCAAGATGACATGAAATGAAGAACTAACCCACAAACTAGGAGTTATTTATAATTGCATATCATCACTTTAGCAACTAATTTGGTCACGTTGGATTAAAGCATGATTAAGCTGCTAGAGCGCACGAAAACAATACTAGGCTTGACAGCATATCAATATGACCTTTAAAGCATGACCAAGTTCCACTACACCATGGTATTTGAATTCTCCGGCACACAAATGGATAGCACAACCCAGCGAAGGCCTACCAAAATAGTTGCTAGAGTACATGAAGGCAATACTAAGGTGACCATACTTGGGCAGTATCTAAGGAATACTAAGCTGACCAACTTTCTCAATTCAGTAATTGCAAGGAGAAACTATTCACAACCTTTGCCAATTGAAGCAATGAAGCACCACCTTCGAGTCCTTTGTGACCATTGTCATCAAATCCTTCTCCATATTCCTGCCGATCAGAAAATCGAGCAAACTTCACAAAATCGAGTCAGAACAATTGAGTCAACTGCCCATTAGGTCGCAAAAGAACGCTGGGAGCCAAACCTGAGAAGCCAGCAGTTTATCAAACTAAAGTTGAAATGGAAGCACACGCTATGGTCCTCTGTTGGTCTTCATAGCTAAAAAGTTTTGCGAGCAGCTTAAAACGCTGCACCAGTGCTGGAACAAATCGCGATGTGAAGGAGCTCAAAAACCTGTAGGACAGCGCAAGGCTAGTTAGGGAACGGAGGCAATCGGAGAACAGAGATGAAGAATGGAAGAACGAGAGAGTGAGGGAAGTCCACTTGAGTCCGAGATATGCTGAGAAAATTGCAGAAGAGGAACGGATTGGAGAGAAAATGAGGAAGAAAGAGACTTGATTTCACAACAAAGCTGCTGTTGAATATGATCAAGGCAATGTGGGATGACAACATGCAAACAATCTTTACCATTCCAAGAATGCGTTGTCACGGTTTGGAGAAGTTCAAGCAACATCGAGCTCCTGATCCTTCGATGATTTTGATTCCTTTTAGAAGTGCCTTACGAAAGCTCTCTTGGACATTTCAGCATTTACATCCACTAGTGGAATGATAACCAAATCCTGCCAGTGTGTCAGATGAAATCAATCCACCAACTAACATCAATGAACTACTAACATTACTTTGAAGTTACGGATCTCTGTTTGTCAAACTCGATATACTTTTTGAACTCTTTGGATCCAACTAATGAGGCTTCTAACATCGTCAACCACATAAGATTTGATCAAATTAGAATAATGTATTCAACTCATGCTTGCTTTTATGGGACATAGGATGATTCTTTTCCTTATCATTATGTGTTATAAATGCATTAGAATTAACACAAGACAATTTTCAATTGGCATTTAGGATACCAAAAAGCTTCCTCAGGAATGTGGTTTTCTTTTTAGCAAGTAAATGAACTAAAACAAGAGTTAATGCACAATATAAGGAATTAATTCATAGTATAGCCGATTATGTCAAAAGACAATCTTGTTTATGTCTTGCTGGCTCAACAGGTCAAGTATATGACATATGGCTTTACCAACTCTACAAACATCATGCATTCTTTGGGAGCCTTAGAGTAGGTATATCCTAAACCAAATAACATGGATCCATAGTTAGAAAAATTGGCATTGCAATTTTCTCGATTGGTCCAAATAATTCACGATGCTTTTGCTTCTACCCTGTTTGCTAATTCACTCACGGCCACCCCACTAGGAGAAGAGCTTGTTCTTGCATTTAGCATATCTAGACCAATAAGATTAATAAGCTAATGTAGACAGTTCATGAGACCAAATGTGTGGAACTCAATGGTTGGGCAAATTTTATCCCAAGTCAGTAGCATATGCATACTAAGGGACGCCTTGTAAACATGATCCTTTTGCACTGTAAATTCACTCTTAAGCAACTTAGAAACATACGGTCATGAGCTACATGATGAACGTAGAGCAAACTAAAACCTCACATTAGAAGGACCACCATATAGGGTCCTTCATTTTGCATTTCTCGACCTACAAAGTGACCTTTGGCATGCTATCAAATACTTGTTTACCTCAGTTTTTATTCACTACTTCCAGCATTCCAGAATCAATCAAATGTCGAGAATCTTTCTTTTTTTGCATAGGATGAAGGATCTTACCCGAGGAGTAATGACAAATGATGCGCTTAGAAAGCCTTTTCATCTATTTCCGTTACTGGCATGATAAGCAGAACCATTTTGCCAAAGCCCACATTAACTTCCATGGTCATCTCCCCCGGATTCATTGAATTCAAGTAAGAAAACAATGATGACCCTGTCAACCAGGAAATAATCAAGATCATAAATCTTGATAGATATTGCAAATAAGAAATACAAACGAAAAGTGGATCGTAGATCTCAAAAGAGCAAATATAACTTACCTGCTTTATGTACATTCGTTAGAAAAAAGGGATCATTGCCATTATATTGACTCATCCGAGTCGTCCATATAGTCTAATCCAAATTCTATTGTTTTGTTATTTTCAATCTCATAATATTGATAAATCTCATTTCCAGATAATGTTGAAATTTTTTTTAGTGACTTGCATCCAATGGTATTTAGTTCTCTCAAAGACTCCAACTTATCGAGACTTTGAATTTCGACCAACTTTTTGCATCCTTTAACTTTTAACATCTTCAGACTCTTGAATTCTGGAAGGAGCAGCCTTTTGATTGAAGTACACCCAGAGATATCTAGTCTTTCTAAGAACTCCAAACTCTCAAGGCCTTGAATTTCTGCTAATTTCTTGCACGATTTAGCATATAATATCTTTAGACTCCCAAAGTTTGGAAGGTCTAGCCTTCCAATTGAAGTGCAGTTAGAGATATCCAGTCTTTCCAAACACTCCAACCTATCGAGGCCTTGAATTTTGGCTAATTTCTTGCAACCTCCAGCTTTTAAATCCTTCAGCCTCCCAGATTTTTTAAGGTCTAGTTTTTCCATTGAAGTGCACCTTTCGATATGTAGCCTTTCCAAAAAGTCCGACCTATCAAGGCCTTGAATTTCGGCTAAGTTTTTGCAACATTCAGCTTCTAATTCCTTTAGACTCTTGGATTTTGGAAGGAGCAACCTTCCAATTGAAGTGTATGAGATATCTAAACTTTCTAAAAACTCTAACCTATCGAGGCCTTGAATTTCGACCAAGTTTTTGCAGCCTCCAGTTTTTAATTCCTTCAACCTCGTAAATTTTCGAAGGTCTAGCCTTCTAATTGAAGCCCACCCTTCAATATCTAGCCTTTCCAAATACTCCACTTTATCGAGGCCTTCAATTTCGGCTAACTTTTTGTCGCCTCCAGCTTTTAATTCCTTTAACCTCTTGGATTTTGGAGGGTCTATCCTTTTAATTGAAATGCACCCTTCGATATCTAGACTTTCCAAATACTCCAACCTATCAAGGCCTTGAATTTCGGCTAATTTCTTGCAGTAACTCACATCCAATTTCTTTAGACCATTCAACTTTGGAAGGTCCAACCATTTGATTGAATCGCAGCTTCTAACGGTCAAGCTTTCCAAATATTTCGATTTGTCAAGACCTTCAACTTCAAGTAGATTCTCGCACTCTTGGATGGATAATGTCCTTAGATGGACGAACTGTGAAACGTCCACTATTTTGATAAATCCACAGCCCCCGACTTGCAAGAATTCCAACTTGAAGAGCATATTTAAGGATTGCGGTGATTCCAATTCTTCAACGTCTGTTGGTTGGGAGCATTCTGAATTCCTTAATAGCATTGATGGAAGCACCTGGATGCACTCGAGAAATCTGCAGTTTGAAACTCGTAGTTCCTTGAGATGACCTAGGTGGGAAAGCGAAGGCAAATTGTGACTTTGACAGATGACGCCCAAATATGTTAAGCCAGAAGGAAGGTGTGGCAGCGACTGGAGCTTGTCGCAGCCAAGAAAATCAAGGCGTTGTAGGGAAGAAAGATTACACATGCTTTCTGCCATTTCCCCTTTCAGATTGCTGCAATTAAAGGCACGTAAATCTTGGAGATTTGTCAAACTCCCAATACCGTTGGGCAATTCTTCTATACCACTATCAGAAATCTCTAGAATCTCTAGATTCTTCAAATACCTTATGCTATCTGGTAATGCAGAAAGGGATTGAGTACCTTGTAGATAGAGTTGCTGCAGTGCTTTTAATTTACCTATTCTTGCTGGAAGCTCCAAGAGGCTCCTACACCCACATAGCTCCAAGCGAAGGAGGGTCTCCATGTCTCCAATTGAAGCATCGATTTGCTTCAATCTCCGACACCAATTGAGGATGAGAACCTCTAACGTCTTAAAAGCCGAGAGGAAGTCCGTATCTTTCAAGGATACACAATATGAAAGGTCAAGATATTTGAGCTCGTTTGCCATCTGGTAAAAAAATAATAATAACTATTGTCAAGGGGTGAGTCTAGAGTGGTCATTATTCGAAACAAAGCATAGAAGGGGAGGAAAAAAAAGAGTTTATTTAGTTCTTACTTTGAAAAAACTCCATCCTCCCCATTTCTCATTTATCTCACTATGTGGCAATTCGAGAACACCAAATTCCTTTACAAAAAAATTGTTTATTTCAAAATTCATGGGACAATATGGCCATCTAAGCCATCTTAACTCCTCCATTGAGTCCTCAAAATCTCCCCTAAGATGTGCCCCTTTCATGTAAAGGAATCTTAGCTTCGTCAATTTTTTGAATTGTTCTACTGTGTAGATGTTGCCATCTTGCTTGGCTATTTTGTGGAAGCCCTCCGAGCTGCCTCCGCTTAGATCAAAGTCCTCCGAGCTGCCTCCGCTTAGATCAAAGTCCTCCGAGCTGCCTCCGCTTAGATCAATTCCCTCAGTCTTGTCCGTTCCCTATACGCGAGAATCAACATTCATTACTACTAAATCCAACGAAAGTAATTAGATATCATTTGTTCATATTGCTATTGACATGCATTAATGCGTTCAAGAGAACAGCAATGTGAAGATATGATTTTTCTTTTACGCCAATAAACAATATTTATAAAGGCTAACAAAGTGAAGGATGTCAACTTTCATTTTGAAATTTGGCCATGCGCATGGATCTTAAAAATAATTTTGACATAATGACTCGTATAGTGTTATCTTCTTCTTTCTGGTACTGTAGCTTCATTATCAATGCTAGTTAAGATGCGTGCAATACACGGAATTAATTCAAATTGCAAAGTGCAAAAGCAAAATTTGACTTGGTCAATTTTAAAAGAAATACACTTTTTCTCTCTCAATAAATTTAATATTAATGTCATGTAAATTACTTTACTGTGCTACTTACGTGATTAATAAATAATTAACAGTTTTTCTTAACTTTCATTGGAGTAATAACTAATTACAAGAAACTGACTATTGTGATAGTAGTTATATTAATATATATTTTTTTATTTGGAGAGGGAAGTTTATTGGGGAAATGACTAATCTGAGTAGATTACTTCTGTTGAAGAATTGTTACTCTTCTCTTGGATTTCTTTTAGGTGTTGAGATCTAATTCCTTCCCCAAAAATTATGTCGTTCACCTATGAGTACCGATGAAATCTTGTACAACATAGTGAAGTACACTAACAAAATTTTCTAATGCGGAGAAGCTGACGTGGAAATCCATGAACTTTCTATTTTACTCATTGACTTCCTAGGCGTAAGTGAATTTTTTTTTTTTCTTGTGAAAGCTTGCTACACATTTGCTTCTCAGGAATAACTATTCAATTTCCAATCTATTATGATGAAGCAATCATTCCTTCATTTTGTTCAAAAATAGATTAGAAATTACTATTCTCTCACAATCAGGAAGGGGGAGGGGGAGAGGAGGAAGGAAAAGCTATTAATGTAGCCGAGAACAAGCTTCAATTTTCACATTTCAAAAATGCTTTGTACTTTCAATAGTTAATCTTTTTTAAAGTACATCAAAGATATTATTGTCTGTTTATTATATTTATTATACTTGATTAACCCAGTTATTTATGATTATGATTATATCAAATAGTAACATATAGTTAAACTAATATTTATGATAAAATAATAATTTGTACAGATTATCAATACAACTAATAAGTAATTTGCAGAGACTATCAATATAACTAATAAGTTATTTATAATTATGGACATATCAAATTGTAATCTATAGTTCAACTAAAATTTATGATAAAATTATAAGTTTGTGGAGAATATTAATATAACTAATTTTATTTTCTTAATTAGAAAATAATTAACTTTCAAAAATTGATAGCTAGAGTTTCGCCAAATCCCAAAAATAAGCCCAACCTTTTGTACTTGGGACAAAAGTAACAAAACCTTTCAGACATCTATGAAGCCCAACCTTCAACATCTACGACGAAAATAACATAACATTCCAAATGTCATAAAAATAGCTCAAGTATTTACGGTAGAACAAAGTCGACACCTGCTACAAATTTAATCCATTATCATCTTTAAATTGCCATGGGTACTCTACATTGCTCCCTATGCCAACCCACACCAAAATAGATGGCGTGTTTTCTATTTTTATTTTTATTTTTATAATCTTGTTAATAAACTTTGTTTATAATCTTTCTTACAAAATTTCTGGCTCTTTTAAGGAAAGAAGTCATATGTGGCCATGATTACCGTGGTTCATTGGGCATGTTCGCACAAGGAGCCATGTGGGATGACGCTGGGCGATTCAAAGTGAGAATAGGAAGAATTGATGGTGGATGTCATTTTTGTCCCAAGAGTGAAAAGATGAGTTTGAAAGGTAATGTTATTTTGGTCCCATGTGCAAAAGACAGGGCTTATTTTATGACACTTCCATGGGTGAAGAGCGAAACGTAATCTTCTACTTTCCGGTACCGTCGCTTCATTACCATAGTAGTTAAGACAAGCGTGCAATGCAGGGAATTTAATCAAATTACAATGTGCAAAATCAAAAGTTGATTTAATCAATTATAATAGAAATAAATTTTTTCTCTTTGTAAATTTCATATTAATATTGTGTATATTACTTGACTGTGCTACTTACGTGATTAACATAAAAATAACATATACTCTAATTTTTCATTAGAGTAACAAGTAATTACAAGAAGCTGAATATTGTGATAGTAGTTATCTTAATATATTATGTACTTATTATTTTACTAATATAAAGTTGAAATATTTTTAATTAATTATTTCTAATTATAAATAACTAAGACAATGATGTTAGTTGTGTTAATATTCTCTACAGCTTATTATTTTATCAAAAAAAATTAGTTTAACTATAGATTGCAACTTGATATATTCATCATTATAGATAAGCTATTAGTTATATTAATATTCTATATTTTTAATTTTATCTTAAATAGTTAAACTATAGATTACAATTTGATATAATCATAATCATAAATAAACTGAGTTACTCAAAGTACAATAAATATAATAAACAGACCCTTATAACTTTAATGCATATTGAAAAATTAATTGTTGAAAGTGCAAAGCATATTTGAAATGTGAAAATTGAAGCTATTCTTGGCTACAAGCCTTCCCATTCCTGATTGTGAGAGAATAGTACTTTCTAATCTATTCTAATCTATCTTTGAACAAAATGAGGAATAATGGCTTCCTCGGAATAGATTGCAAATAAAATAGTTATTCCTGAGAACCAAATGTGTGGCACGCTTTCACCAAAAAAAAAAAAATCACTTATGCATAAGAGGTCAATAAGTAATACAGAAAGTTTATGGATTTCCACGTCAGTTTTTTCAAACCAGAAATTTTGTTATTGTACTTCACAATGTTGTACAAGATTTCATGGATACTCAAAGGTGAACGACATAATAATTTGGGAAGGAATTAAATCTCAACACCAAAAAGGAATCCAAGAGAAGAGTAATTATAAAAGAAAAAAGGAAGAAATCTTCAACGGAAGTAATCTACTCACATTAGTTATTTTCCCCATAAACTTCCCTCTCAAAAAATCAAGATACCCTATTAATCTTCAAGATTTCTTTGTGCGGTGTGCGACTTTTTTCACCTTAAAAAATGAATAACTTGAGTTTTGCCAAATCCCGAAAATAAGCCCAACCTTTTGTACTGGTGACAAAAGTAACAAAATCTTTAAGACGTCTACAAAGCCTAACCTTCAACATCTAGGATAAAAATAACATAACCTCTCAAACATTAATAAAAAGAGCCCAAATAAAATTTAAAAAAAAAACCGTAGAATAAAGCTAACACCAGTTACAAATTTCATTATCATCGTTAAATTGCCGTAAGTACCCTACATTGCTCCCTGTGCTAATGTATACAATGAGTGATGTCAACCCACACCAAAAAAGATGACGTATTTTATTTTATAATCTTGTTAACAAACTTCGTTTATAATCTCTTACAAAATTTCTTGCTTTTTCGTTAAAAAAATAAGAAGTCATTTGTGGTGATGATTAATGTGGTTCATTGGGCATGTTCTTACAATAAGCTATGTAGGATGACGTGGGGCGATTTAATGGTCATTGCATGAAATAAGATTGATGGTATATATTTATATAGACACACACATGTGTATTATATCCATAAGGAATTTATGTTCCTATCTTATTCGGTAAGTTTTAAATCAGTCCTTATCCTGTAAATATTGGTAAATGGAATTTCTGACGTAATCTCCCATAAGATAAGTATCCCTTCCATTCTCCATTATGCAATAATGACAAAAATTTCATGAGAAATGTGGGCATCGTTAGTCCTATTATATTAGTTTTAACATCTAGAGATTATAATTCTACGACTTATATATCCTGGGTACTTACTGTTTAAAGTAGCACAGTTAAATTATTTACCCTGTGTGTGTCCAAGACATAAATGAAGCTATTATAGAAATTCAAGATCTTTCCGATATAGAATACTCCTATCAACTTGTCAAGTACCTAAAAAATTCTTGGAGATAATTTCATAATATACACTTTAAGAAAAATCTCAAATAACACTACAATGCTTACTAAGAGAGAGCAACCTCTCTACTTTCTAATCTTTTCAACGAAAAATTCGAGGGCAATAATAGTAGCAGGTTCTCTGCTCACTAGGGCAAGCACTGAGTAGAGGACCAATAATACTCTAATAGTAGAACATGGACTGAGTGAAGAAAAGATATTGTTACCTTATTATCCTTTAGCACTTTCAGAGCTTCCTTGGAGTCCCATAACCTGCTACGGTACTGAGGCTGCTGCTGGTTTTCCTTACGAACTATTTCCCTACCAAGATCTCTCAATTGGTCATGCATCCCGAGCTCCCGATTATCTCCAACTTTTATTAATGACATCGATCTCAATACTTCAATTCCTTCCCCCGGGAAAAAGTTACAGGCCTCCCACATGTAGGATGCGATTCTCTTGTCGATGCCAATGAAAAAGCAAGCGATATCCAAAAATATTTGTTTTTGCTCATAGTCTAATGCTTCGTAACTTATTCTCAACCTTTCCTGCACTTCCACACGAGGGACTTTTTTTAACTTCTTTATAGTATCTCTCCATCGTGTTGAATCTTTTCCACACAATAATGAACCAAAAACCTCAAGGGATAAGGGAAGCCCTCCGGTGATGGATACAGCTTCATGAGTGAGGTCCTCAAATTCCTTTGGAGGAGAGTCCCTTCGAAATGCATGTTTGCTAAACAGAATCAAAGATTGATTGTCATCCATTACCTGATGCTCATAGGCATAGTCCACCCCAACTTCTTCAAGAATCCCCTTGTTTCTAGTGGTAATAATGATCCTACTTCCCGAAGTAAACCAATCACGATTACCAGCCAAATGCTTCAACTGAATGACTTCATCCACATCATCAAGAAGAATGAGAACCTTTTTACATATAAACTTGGAGGAGATGAACTCAGTCCCTTCATCCTCATCACAAACTTCATTTTCTTGCTTCAATAGATCACAGATTAACCGATTCTGTAAGTATTGTATACCCTTAATCTTCCATGATTCCTTGATATCAGCAATGAAGCTACAATGCTCAAATTGATCCAAGAGTCTATTGTAGATGGCCTTAGCAAGCGTAGTCTTACCAATGCCTCCCATTCCGTGGATGCCAACAAATAGGGTGTCCTGAGATATATTATCCACAAATTCCATAACTTTCTCCACGTGAACGTCAATTCTGACCAAATTCTTAGAAATGTCCAACTCAAACTTTTTCTTCAGCTCGTTCAACACTTTTCGGACAATCGATTTCACCAACTTTACTTCAGACCTGTCAAATATGACATGAATTCAAATATGTAGCAACAATAATTTTATATTGTTTATCTATAGTGAACATAATAAATCTAGGGATAGATTGAAAAACTTTAAATATCATTGTTGTCATACCTCTATATATAATGATATATGCTTAGTTTAAAGTGTGGTTGCTTCAAATGGGGTGCCCCATTTCACCGTTACTCCAACATAATTTATCAAGCCAGGAAAAACTCAAGGGTATCACTTATGAATCTTAAATATTGTATATATTATGGATTTGAACCTAATTTTAAACTGGTTTTTTTCATTAAGGATATTAGGAATGACGTGGATGTGACATTAAAAATTGTTTAGAGCATTTGAATAAGCAAAAATCCTATAAGCCAGCCCAATATGAGTTAGCTATCAATTAATAAACAAGTCATAACTTTTTATGCAAGATGAATTCAAGTCCTGTAACACCAATCGGAAAAGTTGTTCAGATTGTGATATTGTGAACTCCTTGAATGCAATTGAAGGGATTTCTTCTTGTTTGCGCAAATCTACAGGCTTGCAAGTTTAACTTGTGTTGTAAATTTAGAATCATTCTAGACAGGTGCTCTTATCAGTTTTCATTGCCTCTAGGGATGATTACAAGTTGTACTTTATTTTCCTTTTGAGTATCGATGTTCTATGACTGTAATGATCTAGTATTGAGTTTATAGGGAAGTAGAAGAATAATTTTTACCCAAAAAAGAACATTGCTTCAATATATGCAGATGCATGAGATAGAAATTACTTGTTGAAGATAGGAAATGCTTTGAAATTATTTAAACAGACATAATAAAAATAATCATTTTTTTTGTCATCATCTTATATAACCAATGAAACATTTATTTTGTAAAATACTTTTAATAATAACTAATCAACTTTATCAATGATTTAACAAATGTAACTTTTGAAGATAAAGAATTATAGCAAAGCTTGGACGCTACCATCTTATGAGCTTTAAATAAAAATCGCCAATGAGTTGTACTATTAATCTCAAATAAATATGTAATTAGAAAAGTTTGTGACAAGGATTAATGTAACGCGCCCTATAATTAGATTGGTCAATATCATCAAAGCAATAAAATTTATTCAAGTGAATGGGGGTGTAAGAGTAAAAAATCTTTTGATATAAGAGTAAATTCGTTAAAGCAAAAAAAAATTTACCATCATCTTATACCATTACAAAATCTTTTGATATAAGAGTAAAAATTCGTTCAAAAAATCTTATTATTCAAGTGAATGGGATCATAACAGTAAAATTTATAAATTGGTCAATATGGTTAAAGCAGAAAACTAAAAAAGAAAGAATAACTTATAGAATTCATGCACCGTAGGATCTTACTGCCAGCAAGATCTTACAGTTTTTTTATATATAAAAAAAGAACGTAAAATGAAGCAGGTGAGAATTAGAACAACCAACATACCAACAAAAAAAAAGGACTTAGAACAACCAGTAAACACCCACACATATTAAAAGAAAATAGAGAATGTTTTGGTGAGAAATTTTACCCTAGGGCTTCGTATCCTTTCAAGGTGCTGACTTCATCAAGTGCTGACTTCCATTTCTCCAAAGTCGTTGGGTCGAAAGAAGACCTCTCACGCAAACGACTCTCGCGCTCATGAAATGCCTCTCCAAACCTCCCAATTTGATATCGCACGTCAGCTGGTTTCACTTTGTAGAATATAGGCAACACTATTTGCCCGTTATTATTCCTACACTCCATTATTTGAACCAGTTCATCTAGGCACCAACTGCTTGTACCATAATTCACAGAGAGAATGGGGATCGAGATTTTACTGTTCCTAATGGCTGCCAAAAGCTCTGGTTTGATGTTCTCACCTTGGCAGAGCTCATCATCATCTCTGAAAGCATCAATTCCAGCAGTGAGGAGCCCATGGTAGAGGTGATCAGTGAAGCCATGTCGAGTATCTAGGCCTCTGAAGCTCAAGAACACCTCATAGCAGTTTCCAATCAACGAACTAGATGCACTGTTGTTAGTCCTTGTCGAAGATGAACTAGATCCACCGAAATTAGTTTCTATCGGAGACAGAGACGAACTAGATGCATCGTTATAAGTTTTTGTCGGAGACGAACTAGATCCACCGAATTTAGAATTTGTCAGAGACAAACTAGTTGCACCATTGTTAGTTTCAGTTGGCAGCAAACTAGATCCACTAGAATTAGTTTCTGCCGGAGACAGAGACAAACTAGATGCACCGCTGTCAGTTTCTATCGGAGACAAGCTAGATCCACTGGATTTAGTTTCTGTCGGCAACGAACTACATCCACCAGTAGTTTCCGTCGGAGACGAACTCGATGCACCGTTGTTAGTTTCTGCTGGAGATGAACTAGATCTGCCAGAATTATTTTCTGTCAGCGCAGTCAACGAACCAAATGCGCCAATATCAGCATTTTTGGCATTGCTATGCACACTCGCTTTCTTCTTATTGATAAAATAGAACGCGAGCCCAGGAAGCAAGATCAGTGCCACGAGCTCGATGAAAGAATGCCCAAAAATGAGACGATGCATCTCGTCTTTGCTCTGACTCTGGCCTTTGATTTTCGCTTTCAAGTTTGACACAGAAAAAAATTGGAAAGCCTCTCAGGAAACAGGAAATGCGTTCTTGCTGCCCATTCTCTTGTGGTTTGATTTATATAATGAAACCAAGTGGGCAACCAGAATTGCACCAATAAGTAAAGCTTGTCAGGCTACATATAAATTAGTAATTCATTCACCGGGAACCCCAACCACGTGCTTGGAGTCGTTGCCTTCACGGGGCTGAAATCTCAATGCTATAGACAGGGGCTCTTCAAATTTCAATACACATAAATAAAACAGTGAATTTGTTGGGAAGATGAAAAGTGGGGAGAGAGGCTTGGGACGAGAGCGTGACATGGATTTGCAGGAAAAGATGAAAATTGGGGAGAGAGAGAGAGAAATAGAGGCAGAGATTCGTACGGTCCAATATTTTCCACACAAGTGCTCAGAATAGATAATATACAAAGCGCTAAGACAGTGATGTCGGACACCCTTATGTTTGGGCAAATTTGGGATTATACATAAATTTTAGGATTTTTTTTAGACAAAAAAATTGAGGGCAGATTTAAGTTTGGATCAAAGTTGAGGTTTTTTTTTTTTTTCTCATTTAGCTAGAAAGTTTTCAGGGTTTATAGGACATTAGGCCTATATAAAACGAGGGAAGAGAAAATTGAGGAATTTCACCAATTTTAATGGTCCGGGGGCAGATTTGTAATTAGATGGCGTATACTTTTCTTTCAATCCCTTTACCCACGGCCGGGACCCATCAGTCCTTTAACTTGAGGCTATTGCTCTTCCCTACGAAGTTTTTGTTCATTTCTTATTGTGAATAAATGATTAGGCTCATCACTCTTCTCTTCACTTAATTGTCAAGTTACCAATTATTATTTTTTAAAATTTCCACTTCTTGATTTTATTTAATCAAATTGATTTATTTCACAATTTCTTAATTAACCCAAATCCAAATTAATAAATCAAAATTTACAATTTTTATGGGCCAATGTTTTTTCTTGTTTTAGTTTAGCGATAGCTTTAATATTTTGCCCTTTTTCTTGACTTGCTCAAAAAGTGAGCTTAAAAAAAAAAAAAAAAGGAGATATAAAATGAAAAAGGAGAGCACGCACCACGACAGAAACGAAAAAAAGGGTAAAGAAGTGGGCTTCCTCACGTGTGACCCAACAACTCTCTCTCTCTCTCTCTCTCTCTCTCTCTCTCTCTCCTTTCATCTTTTCATTTCACCTCCTCCACATAAAAAGGTGCATTTATTTGCGTTTTGTTAAAAAATTGTTAGGGGACGGAAATAGAAAAAAGTGTTTCATTAGGGAACAATTTTTGAACAAAAAAACGCGTTTGGTAAACTTGTTAAGGGAATAAAAAAAAAAAGAAACACGTTTGGTAAATTTATATAATTTTTGTATTTCTTTTATTTTTTCTATTTTTTTCTATTTTTTTCCTTTTTTTCTTTTTTTTTTTTCCTTTTTTCTTTTTTCTTCTTTTGGCCGGTCATTGTCCTTGGTCATGGTAGTCGGCCCGGCCAACGAGGGCCGGCAGCCTCGCCCAACCATGGCGAGGCTCGCCGGCCCCGGCGAGGCCGAGCTCGCCTAGCGGCCTCGCCGGCCACCGCGAGCGATCTTGAGCTTCGCCCAGATCCGGCGAGGCCGAGCCTCGCCCGGCCGGGCAAGCTCGGCCTCGCCGGATCGGGGGCGAGATCGAGCTCGGCCTCGCCGGATCTGGGCAAGAGATCGAGCTCGCCCAAGCCGGCGAGCCTCGCGGAAATGGCTGGGCAAGGCCGCCGGTCGCCGGCCATGGCCAGAGGCGGCGACCGCGAAAAGAAAAAGAAGAAGAAAATAGAAAAGTGTTTCTCGGTTCATAAATAAGAAACACAAATTTATTGTTTCTTGTTTTTCATTTTTTTTTTTTTTGTTTAAGAGAACAAAAGAACAAAAAACAGAAATTTTTGTTCTGGGAACAGAAATAGGTGCCAGCCAAACGCACCCAAATCTGCCTCCTCTGTCCTTCTTATTATTTCTTTACTTTTGCCGACCACTTCTCATTTTTTCTTTTTTAAAGTTTTCTCTCTGTTGCCGACCATAAGCCGCTCTCTGTATTTCTTTCTTTCTTTTTTTTTTTGTATTTTTGGTAAAATTATTTATCTTTCTTTGCCATAAAGAAAAATCCCCGCCCCACTTGCCCGAGAATCCTCTGCCTTTTTGTCTGCCCAGATTTTCTCGTCTTCTTTGGCTGTGAATTCCGGTTCCTGAATGCCGAGATTGCTCCCTTGTCAAGATGAAAACTGCTCTCCTTTGACCTCATCTTCGAGGTTCTTGCCATTGTTCAGGGCGGAATTGAAACTAAATATAGAGTCTGAAATTTATTTTTTAGGACGAACAAAAATAGGGGCTGATTTAGCATGGAGTTTTTTAGATAAAAAAAGTTCGGGATGAAATTAAGTCAGACTCTAAAATTTGAGGGTTTTTAAGAGATACAAAGGAAAAAGGGAGAGCACGCACCAAGAGAGAAACGAAAAGAAGGAGAAAAGAAGAAAAAAGGAAATGAAAAGAGAGAGTGGGTTTTGCGTGTAGATCTCCCCTAGATTTACTTCCATTCGTAGTGCTTTGTAAGGATTTAAGCTGTTTGTTGGTCTCATCGGGCTTAGAGTAGAAATTCAAAAATTATAAGAAAGTTTATGTTATGAAATTCGATTTTGAAGTTGTTAAGCAGTGAAAGTAAGGGCATTGTGAAGCCGTGACATTAAACGGTAGTTGATTTGAAGTAACATTTTGATAGACAATACCTAATAAAAATTTCAATATTTATGTAACGGTGCATTTATTGGGAAGATGAAAAGTGGATGGAGACTTGGGACCAGTTTTTGTTGAACTTAATCCACTGCTTGCACCGTTGAACTTTCCTTTTTCTTATGTTAAGTTATTTTTATTGGAAATGGTATTTTTACTGAATATATTTAAGCTCGTGTTATCACTTGAAAATTTAATCCCTCTCACTTTAAGCTTGTTTATACTGTTAAACCAATCAACTTTCATTTCAATACTTATAAGTTTAATGAGTTAACACGTATTGAGAATCATAAAAAATTATCAACATGCTATATATATTTATTTTGTACTTGAGCACGATGAGAAAATTTTATTTTTTGCTCTGATTCTGTCTTAATTTCTCTTTGAAATCTTATAAATTAATTAAATACCTTTTTACTTTTGCTCTTGCTTTATTAAATATATCTTTATTGATATTATTTTCCTAATCTAATCAATTGGCACGCACCAACAATTCAAACGCGCTAAGGTAAATATAAATTAGTACTTCGTTGATCGGGACCACCGACCATGCATTTATAGTCATTGCCTTAATGTGGGGGACGTTTCAATGGACAGGAGAATCCAAGGCGATTGTGCCCAGGAAGAAAATAAAATGTGAGCAAGTTTCGATGCAAAAGCAATTAAAAAAATAAAACAAAAAATTAAAAGACAACTGCTTTATTGGCATCTGTGAAAGGTAGCCATAATTGATAAATTTCGTACAAAGTGTCAGCACAATTGCTGCGCCATTGAACTTTCCTTTCTATGACAAAAAAAAAACTTTCCTTTCTCTTTTTTTAATTATTTCCATCTAAAAAGTTACTTTTGTTCAATATATTCAAACTCTTGATCCCAAATTGATGAATTTCATGTCATTATTAAAATATTGCATTAGCAACGATCATTTAAAATTATCATATATATATATATAAAAAAGACTTCATATGATTATAAACCCAAAAAAAGTAAAGAAGAACTTTCTAGTGACTAGTAGATATCTTGACTCCTCCCTGGAGAAGCAGGCCAAGGTTGCACTTTTGGTACTTTCCTTGCATTTCTCCCTTTATTGTTTCTTAGACAAAAGGGCAGCCAATATAAATGAATTAGACCCATAATAAATTATTCTATAATGAAGAACGGACCAAAACGATTTTCAATGGCACATAATTTTTCACGCACATCTACCTTAATTTTGCTAGTAACTGAATACGATGAGAGATATAGTGGAAAGATTTTCTAAATATATAATAAGGCATGGACAATGACTTCCAATCTCTCTGGACAAGAAGTGCAGATGCAGGGACCACTTATGTATTTTATTATTTGTTGGACTAACCAAAGAGCGGTCAATGTTTAATAAGAATCAGCACAAGAATAGCTATTTCTATAACGTTTACTACGTATCTTTTAACACGAATATCACTTCTTGAACGCATCAATGCCCCGTATATTTTGTCTTTTTTTCTTGTCTAATTTCTTTTCCAGGTAGACTTTTCAACTCCATGACAACTCTTTCTAGTTCATTTGCACATTTCTTTCTTCCTCACTCCAAATCCTTGATCTTTCCCCCGTCGTCGCTGCTTCCCTCACGTGCCTGTGACATGGATTTGCAGGAGAAAATGAAAAGTGGAGAGTGAGAGAGATTTGTCCAGTCCAATATTTTCCAGACAAGCTCTCAGAATAGATAAAAACATACAAAGCGTTGGGACAATGAAGAGGGCAATGCTTGGTCCCTGCCTGCACCGTCAAACTTTCCTCTTTCTTTTTTTAATTTACTTTTCATTAGAAAAGATATTTTTCATTAAATATATTTAAGATCTTAATCGCACTTAGGAATTTACCCATCTTACTTTGAGCCTAATACATATTATACAATCAAACCGATGAAGTACTGAAATGTTGTATTATAAATGATAACTTATTCTAAAAAATTATGTAATCAACGCGTGTCAAGGATCAAAAAAAATCATATTCATTCAATACCGTAACACAATGGGCAGAAAATTATATTTTGCTCAGGTTTCATCTTAATTTCTCTTTCAAATCTCATAAATAAGTCAACATGCCTTTTTGCTTTCGTTTTCACTTTCTCTTATACTTTATTTTATATATATTATATTGGTTTTATTTATCTAATCCAATAAGTCGGCACATGCCATAATTCAAACTCGTCGAACTAGATATAAATTAGTAATTCATTGATCGGGACATCTAAAGTGTCTCTTAACAAGGTGTTCGGTTGAAAGACACTCTACAAAACACAGGTCGACCATACAGTAGGTGTTTCACCTACCCTTCCACCTTCACCGGCTCGAACGGTTACCATCAGTTTCTCAAACACTCCTTATGAGATGCGATGAAGGCTACCCTCTCCACCTAAAGATCCCCTAATTCCTAAGTATAATTTTTTCTTCCCGCTTAAGAGGAAATGCCCTCGATGTTTTACGTCTCATATTTCAAATGGAATAATTTTAGGACCTACTCAAATTCAAAACCTGTCGAACTAGATATCAATTAGTAATTTATTGATCGGGAGCTCTAAACATGCGTTTATGGTTGTCGCCTTCAACTAGCGAAAGTTTCAATGCACAGGCAAAGTGAACTACAAGGAAATGTAGATGTTACAAAAGTAGATTAAACAAACTTTCGGAACATATTTGGGACTTGATGTAAAATTTAAAAAAAAAAAATTAGACAAAAAAATTGAGGGTCAATGCAGTAGCATTTGGTTTAAAGTTAAGGGTATTTTGGAACAAAAAAATTTAGATTGAACCTAAAATTCGAGGAGAATTAGGACCGCATAAAGGGAATAAAGAGAAAGTTGAGGACTTCACTTGCTCTTATCAATTGGGGGGGGGGGGGGGGAGCGCATATTTGTAATTAGATAGCATATGAAAATTCTATTTCTACCCTCACTCCCGATGCTAGGCCCCACAAGTCCGTTGTTAACTTGAGGCTGTCGCCACCCTTCCAACATGGGGTGGAAGGGGAGGTGAGGTTCAAATTCCCACCTTTTAAGGGGGGATGGGGTGGGGACGCGTAAGTTTCGGGGAATGGGTTTCGACTCTCACGCCTGCAAGAGGCGGGAAAAAAGTACGAGTAAGTGTAAAGTATGAATAGAGTAGGGTGACAAAAAAAAAAAAAAGAAAAACTTGAGCCTGTCGCTCTTTTCTACCAAGCTTTTGTCCATTTCTTATTGCAAAGGAGTGGCCAAGCCCACTACTCTGCTCTCCACTTAATTATGAAGTTACCAATTAATCATTTAATCAAATTTATTGATGTCACACTTTCTTAATCAACCCAAAGCCAAATTCGTAAATTTTTTCCAATTTTTTTTCTTGGTTTAGTTTAGTGGTTGCGATCTACCTTCAACACCGATAATTTGTAATGCATGTTAATTCAAATATCTATATTATTGAATGGAACTAATATGTGCAATGTTAGTTCAATATTTTAAATAATACCTTAACATAATGCATGCGGTTCCTCTTAAATAATGAGGGATAGCTATGTTAATGAAAATGTAAATAGGTTTTACTTACCACCAATAATACACCTAGGCATATTACTCTCATCCAACCTTTTATATAGATCTATATGTAGGTGACTATCTTTATAAATATGTTAAATAGGTTTTACTGATCACTCAAAATATATCTAAGCATATTAATGTTGTTATTCAATTTGGTTGGTGCAAGATGTGAAGCAATTTGTATGTTCAATAGAAGAAGCTGTATTTTGATATCCACTTGTGACAATGCAAGCTAAAAGAATTATTGGTACTATTTATATACCAACAATCCAAACTAAACTATTGGTACTTGAAATTGTGAAGTGTTAAGAAAAATAACAAAAGATTGCTCTTGGCACGAGCACTCCTTTTTATAGTATCGATTTACAATACTTTACCAATGCTAAATAATCACATTAGTTTCCTTCTCATTAAGAAATTGAACGCAAGCATGGAGAGAAGAATGCCCAAAAATGGGACAATGCATTTCGGCTTTGCTCTGGCTTTGTCCTTGATTTTCCCCTTCAAGTCCAACGGTAAAAAAAGACAGAATGCGTCTCAAGAAATAGAAAATGCCTTCTTGTTGGCCTTTCCTGTGGTTTGATTTATTTAATGGAACCAGTTGGCAATCAGAACTCGCACCAATAAGTCAAGCTTCATGGACCACGTGCTTAGAGATGTTGCCTTCACGCGGCTGAAATCTCAGTCCACAAGAGAATCCAAAGAGACTTGGGATGAGACTTGACATGGATTTGCGAGGGAAAATGAAAAGTGGATGAGAGAGAGATAGAGAGATTCGTCCTTTTCAATAATTTTCAGACAAGTGCTCAGTAAATGATAAAAACACGCAAGGCGTCAGTACATTGAAGAGGGCACGCTTGGTCAGTCAGCTGCTTGCACCGTTGAACTTTCCTCTTTCTTTGTTGATTTATTTTGTTAAATATATTTAAGCTCCTAATCTCACTTAGGAATTTACCCCTCTTGCTTTAAGTCCGTTAAATATTATACAGTTAAATCGATAAACTTCAGTTTAATACTGAAATGATGGATTAGCGATAATTTATTCTGAAAATTTATGTTATCAACACGTGTCGCGGATCATAAAAGATTATTAGCCTGATGAGAATAATTTCTTTTTTGCTTAGGTCCTATCTTAATTTCTCCTTCAAATCTCGTAAATAAGTGAAAATGCCTTTTTGCTTTTGCTTTTGCTTTTACTCATTGGTTTGATTCATCTAATCCAACCAGTTGATATGCTTTTATAATCCAAATTTGCTGAACTAGATGTAAATTAGTAATTCATTAGCCTAGACCATTAAACATGCATTTATGGTCGTTGCCGTGTAGTGGAAGTTTCACTGCACGGGAAAAGTAAATTAGTAAATTTCAAGGATTAACAATCGTTTCTGTAAAATTGCAACTTTTTACTCTGTCCTTTCTCCACGCGTGCCCCGACAATTCTGTCTCTCTTTCTTCATTTTTCTTATTTTCACCTCCTACGTTCTTTTTTCTTTCCTTTCTTTTGCGGACCACTTTCTCAGTTTTTCTTCGTAAAAGCTTTTCTCTCTTTTGCCGACCACAAGCCTCTCTCTGTATCTCCATTTCTTGACCGTGACGAAAAGCTCCGTCGTACTTTTTCGTCCTCTTTTGACAATGATCGCACGCTGAAAAATTGCCCACCCCATTTGGCCGAGAACCCTTTGCTTTTTCCATGCCCATATTTTCTTGTCTTCTTTGGCCGTGAATTCCGGTCCCTGAATGCGGAGATTACCCCCTTGTCAAGATGGAAATTGCTCTCTTGACCGTGTCCTCAAGGTACTTGTGGTTATTTGAGGTTCATTTGAAACTGAACATAAATTTTGAAAATTCTTTTTAGATGAAAAAACCGGGGGTCGATGTAGCCTTGGGATTAAAGTTGAGGGGAGACAAAAAAAAAAAGTTAGGGATAAAATTAAAATTGAACCTAAAATTTGTGGGTCTTTAGGTAACTAGGACTGTATAGACAGAGGGAAGCAAAGCTTCACCGGTTTTGAGAATCCATGGGCAGATTTGTAATTAGATAGCATGTAATAATTTTCTTTCTCCTCTGTTGATGGCTGGGTCCCACCAGTTCTTGCTTTTTGTCATTTCTTATGTCGAATGAGTGGCTGGCCCACCAGGTCTTCTCCTAGTTAATTATGAAATTACCTATTTAATCATTTAATCAAATTTATTGATTTCAATTTTTCGATCAACCCAAAGCCAAATTGACTCAATTTTTTTTCTAGCCAATGTTTTTCTTGGTTTTAATAAACAAGCTCCGATAAAATTTTGATACCCGTATAACGGTGGATTTGTTGGGAAGATAAAAAGTGGAAAGAGACTTTGGACGAGTCTTCGTTGAACTTAGTCCATCGCATGCACTGTTGAACTTTCCGTTTCCTTTCCTTTTGTTAAGTTATTTTCCACTGAAAATGGTATTTTTATTGAATATATTTAAGCTCTCGATCCCACTTATAAATTTAATCCCTCTCACTTTACGCCCGTTAAATATTATACTATTAAAATGATAAACTTCATTTCAATATTTATAAATTTAATGAGATAACATGTGTCAAGGATCACAAAAAATTATCAACATGCTATATATATTTATTTTGTACCTAGCACAATGAGAAGAATTTCTTTTTGCTCTGGCTATGCCTTAATTTCTCCTTCGAATCTCATAAATTAATCAAAATGCCTTTTTGCTTTTGTTCTTGCTTTATTTTATATATATTTCTTTATCAATTTGATTTATCTAAGCCGATCAGTTGACATATATCGATAATTCAAATTTGCCAAGCTGGATATAAATACGTAATTCGTTGATTGGGAACCTCGACTATGCATTTATAGTCGTTGCCTTAATGTTGGGGAAGTTTCAAAGGATAGGAGAATCCAAGGCGATCCTTCTCGGAAGAAAATAACATGTGAGCAAGTCTTGATGCAAAAGCAATGAAACAAATAAAACCAAAAATAAAGGAGGACTGCTTTATTTATTTGTATCCATAGAAAGTGGTCATAAAGCGTCAGGATAATTGGTGCACCATTGCACTTTCCTTTGCTTTTATTTATTTATTTATTTTCCATCGGAAAAGTTACTTTTGTTGGATATATTTAAACTCTCGGTCCCAGTTACAAATTTAACTTGAATCAGTTAGGTATTACCATATCAAACTGATGAATTTCATTTCACTATCGAGATGCTGCATTATCAACGATCACTTAATATAAAGACTTCAGATGTGTATAAATCCAAAAAAAGTAAGGAGGAAAACTCTAGTGACTTGATATCCTAAATACTTGTAGGACTCCTTGCGTTTCTCCCTTTGTTGTTTCTTGGACAAACAAAAGGGCAGCCAATAGCATTGAATTAGACCCAACGAAGAACAGACCGAAACGACTTTCAATGACACACAATTTTTTACACACATTTGCCTTAATTTTGCTAGTAATTGAATAAGATGGCAAACATAATGAGAAGATTTTCTAAATATATAATAAGACATGAACAGTGACTTGCAATCCACCTAAACAAGACACGTGCAGATGCATAAATCACTGATGATTTTATTATTTCTTGGACTAACCAAAGAGCAGCCAATGTTGAATAAGAATTAGTATGAGGATAGATATTTTTATAAGCATTACTACCTATCTTTTAAGGTGAAAACCACTTTGAACATATCAATGCTCTGCATATTTTGTCTTTTCTCTTGTCTAATTTCTTTTCCAAGTAGACTTTTCCACTCCATGACAACTCTTTCTAGTTCCTTTGCACATTTCTTTCTTCCTTGCTCCAAATTTTTATTTTTCCCTTGTTGTCACTGCTTCCCTCACATGCCTATCACATGGTTTTGCAGGAGAAAATGAAGAGAGAAAAGAGAGAGAGAGAGAGAGAGAGAGAGAGAGAGAGAGAGATTTGTCTAGTCCAATATTTTTCACGCAAGTGCTCAAAATAGATAAAAACATACAAAGCATCGAAGACAGCGAAGATGGCACGCTTAGTCCACCGCCTACATCGACGAACTTTCCTCTTTCTTTTGTTAATTTATTTTTCCGTCAGAAAAAGTGTTTTTCGTAAAATATTTTTGAGTTCTTAATCACACTTAAGAATTTACCCCTATTATTTTGAGCTTGATATATATTATACAGTCAAACTTATTAACGATAACTTATTCTAAAAAATTATGTTATCAAAGCGTGTCAAGGATTATAAAAAATTATCAACACACATATATGTGTATATTCATTCGGTACCATAACACAATGAGAAGAATTTATTTTTTACTCGGTTCCATCTTAATTTCCCCCTCAAATCTCATAAATAAGTCAATATGCCTTTTTGCTTTTGCTTTCACTTTTACTTTTATTTTATTTTATATATATTATTGATTTAATTTATCTAATCCAATACGTTTGCATGCATCCATAATTCAAATATGTCGAAAAAGATATAAATTAATAATTCATCGACCGAGACAGTATTTATGGCAGTCGCCTTCTACTGTTGGAAGTTTCAATGCACAGCCAAAATGAACTACAAGGAAATGTAGATGTTACAAAAGTAGATTAAATGAACTTTAGGTGAAATTGCAGCTTTTGCTCTCTGTCATTATTTCCACTTCTCTCTCTCTTCATTTTTTTCTTTTCCCTTCCTCTATTCTTATTTTCTTTCTTTCTTTTGCAGACCACTTCATCAGTATCTGGACCTCTCAAGCTCAAGTACACCTCTTAGCAGTTTCCAGTCGACGCAGTCAGCAAAGTAAATGCACTGTCGTTGGTTTCTATCAGAGACGAACTAGATCCAATGGAATTAGTTTCTGTTATCACATCCAACGAACCAGATGCGCCAGTAGCAGCATCATCTGCATTTCCACACACACTAGCTTTCTTCTTATTCAGAAAATATAACGTAAGCCCGAGGACAAGGATTGGTGCCACGAGCTCGGCGAAAGAAAGCCCAAAAATGAGACGATGCATTTCGTCTTTGCTCTAATCTTCCCTTGATTTTCGCTTTCAAGCCTGAGGAAGAAAAAACCAGAATGCTTCTCGGGAAACAAGAAATTCTCGTTGCCTAATTCTACTGTGATATGTTAAAATTTCAATACGGGCATAAAGTAGTGGATTTGTTGGGAAAATGGAAAGTGCAGACAGACTCATGACGAGACTGTGACATGGACGAAGATGAAAAGTGGGAGAGAGAGAGAGAGAGAGGTCCAATATGTCCCAAACAGTGCTCGGAATAGATAAAAACATCAAAGGGTCAGGATAGTGAAGAGGGCACGCTTGGTCCACTGCTTAGTTCGTTGTTCATTGAACTGTCCTTTTCTTTTGTTAATTTATTTTCCATCAGCGACGGTATTTTTGTTGAATAAATTTAAATTCTTGATCCCACTTTGAATTTTTTTGGGGTACTAATCCCCCTTTGGATTTCTTTTGGTTTTTTATACTTTGAGCCATCTAAATATTGTACCGTTAAATCGATAAAATTGATTTTAATACTAAAATATTATATTATTAAGAATCATTTATTCTTAAAAATTATGTTATTTAAGTGTGTTAAGGATCATAAAAAATTATCAAATTGCTATATATATATATATTCATTTTGTACGTGAGCACAATGAGAAGAATGTATTTTTGGGTCTAGTCTGCCTTAATTTCTCTCTCTCTTTTTTTTTTTTTTTTTTTTTGTCGGGCTTTAATTTCTCCTTCAAATACTAATATAAGTCAAAATGTCTTTTTGCTTTTACTTTTACTTTATTATTTATATATATTTCTTTCTTGGTTGGATTTAATCCAACCACATGGGACACAACAATAATTCAATGCCATAATGCGGTGGAAGTTTCAATGCACGGGAAAATCCAAGGCAATCTTACCCAGGAAAAAGAGAACAAGCCAACCACATGGGACACGACAATAATTCAATGCCATAATGCGGTGGAAGTTTCAATGCACAGGAAAATCCAAGGCAATCTTACCCAGGAAAAAGAGAACAAGCCAACCACATGGGACACGACAATAATTCAATGCCATAATGCGGTGGAAGTTTCCATGCACAGAAAAATCCAAGGCAGCCTTACTCAAGAAAAAGAGAACAATCCAACCACATGGGACACGACAATAATTCAATGCCATAATGCGGTGGAAGTTTCCATGCACAGGAAAATCCAAGGCAGTCTTACCCAGGAAAAAGAGAACAATCCAACCACATGGGACACGACAATAATTCAATGCCATAATGCGGTGGAAGTTTCCATGCACAGGAAAATCCAAGGCAGTCTTACTCAGGAAAAAGAGAACAATCCAACCACATGGGACACGACAATAATTCAATGCCATAATGCGGTGGAAGTTTGCACAGGAAAATCCAAGGCAATCTTACCCAGGAAAAAGAGAACAATCCAACCACATGGGACACGACAATAATTCAATGCCATAATGCGGTGGAAGTTTGAATGCACAGGAAAATCCAAGGCAGTCTTAAAGGAAAAAGAGAACAATCCAACCACATGAGACACGACAATAATTCAATGCCATAATGCGGTGGAAGTTTCAATGCACAGGAAAATCCAAGGCAGTCTTACCCAGGAAGAAGAGAACAACCCACCCCATGGGACACAACAATAATTCAATGCCATAATGCGGTGGAGGTTTCGATGCACAAGAAAATCCAAAGCAGTCTTACCGAGGAAGAAGAGAACATGTCAGCAAGATTCGATGCACAACGATGAAGAAAAAACAAAACCAAAAAAAAAAAAATATTATTGTTGTTATGATATCATAGAGTAGGGGTGATCCATTGTAGATCCAGTCCCATTTCGGGATCCAACAGCCAGATTGGGAGGATGAGCTCCTAATTTCTGGAATCAGGACCAAACCAGTTTGTCATGGGCACTAAAAGCGATACCTAACAACCAGCCCTATCAAGGAAGAAGAGAAAATAGGTGGGGCCTACCACCTAAATCTTATTTCTTTTAGTGAAAATAATACTTTTGGCATGAATTCACACCCCATTATAAGAACCTTTTTCCCTTCATCCTAGAAAATTAAGGAACTAGAAATAGGTATTTTTATCATAATAATAACAGTTTTACCTCATCTCGTTCATTGAGATCATAATATTAGGTAAGAGATGATAATATTAGGTAAGGGTACAGTGAATATTTTAAGAGAGGGCAAGAAGTTCTCAAGTTTTCTGTTTTATATTTGTATAAATAGATAATGTTTAAAACTTAAATAAAGCTTTTCAACCATAGACACTTCACTAATTATAATTCCACAAAGTTTATAGAGCTATTTCCTTACCTACATAGTACCAATAATCGCCTCATCTTTTGGATTACGATAATTTTAAAAGCAAAGTACTTAATTTCAAATATGTTGAGTATATATATTGAAATGAATAAATTTGAATTTACATTTTTTTAAAAAAATATTATGGAACGATCATGCCCATGCTTCTTCTAAAATGAATTTATTGTTTTGTTCGGACAAAATGATAATCTAGAAGAGTACAAGCTCTCGTGTACAAGCTTTTATGGTGCCTACATGCACAAGCCTTCTAAGAAAGTAAACTTTTGATCATCGTATTCCTGTGAATGTTCGATTTTAATCCTTATAAATTATTTTAATGACAAAACAAGTCAAAAATATATTTGTTGGATTGATTAAATGTTTTTGACCCTTTAACAAATTAAATTCATTTCCTTAGATAATCCAAATCAAGCACATTTGTGTGCCCTTTTTGCTAGTGAGTTGAATAAGCAAACTAATCTAGGTGGACTGATTCCTCATTTTGGACATAACTTTTCATATCACTTTGTTAATGTGGATTTTTTATTGACATAGAAATGTCACGTCAAACAACTAACAATGTTTTTGAATGTAAGGTTAACGATGTAGATTTGAGACTAGTCATGATTTTTTTAAATAAAAAATGTTCAGGTTTAGGATTAGATTTAAAATTTGGGATTTTTTTTATACAAAACAATTGGTGGCAGACTTAGGACTCGATCCAAAGTTGAAGTTTTTTATTAAGTAAAAAAGTTCGAAGTAGAATTAAAATTGGACTTTGATATATGAGAGTTTTTAGGACATTAGGCCTATATAAAAATAAGGAATAGAAAATTGAGGAGTTTCACCTAGTTTAATCATTCAGTGGCAGATTTGTAATTAGATAGCATATAATTTTCTTTCTGCACCCTTTGCCTAGTGGCTGTATCTCACAATCCTTGCTACTGCTCTTCTTTACCAAGTTTTTTTTGTTCACTTCTTATTTCGAATGAGAGGCTCACCAGTTTTCTATCTACTTAATTGTCAAGTTACTAATTATTATATCTGCTTTTTTTTCTGCCCAGATTTTCTCTTCTTCTTTGGCCGTAAATTCTGGTCCTAAATGTCGAGATTGCTCCCTTGTCAAGATAAAACTGCTCTCGCTTCACCTCGTCCTCGAGGTTCTTGCCCTTGTTCGGGGCGAATTTTTGAAACTAAATATAAAATTCGAAATTTTTTAAGACAAAAAAAATAGGGGATGATTTAACATTGAGTCTAAAATTAAGAATTTTCTGAGATAAAATAAAGTTTGGGATAAAATTAAAACAGAACCTACAATTTGAGGGTTTTTAAGAGATGCAAAGGGAAAAGGGAGAGCACGCACCAGGAGAGAAACGAAAAGAGAGTGGGTTTTGCGTGTAGATCTCCCCTAGATTTACTACCATTCGCAGTGTGCTTTTCGGAATTAGAGTACAAATTCAAAAATTATATGAAATTTATATTGCGAAATTCAATTTTGAAGTTGTTAAGCTGTGAAAGTAAGGGCATTGTAAGGCGTAAATGGGAGTTGATTTGAAATAACATTTTAATAGATAAGGTCTGATAAAATTTCAATACCAATATAACGGTAGATTTGTTGGGGAGAAGAAAAGTGGAGAGAGACTTGGGACGAGTCTTCGTCGAACTTAGTCCATTGCTTGCACCACTAGACTTTCCTTTTCCTTTTGTTAAGTTATTTTTCACTGGAAATGGCATTTTTATTGAATATTTTTAAGCTCTTGATCCCACTTAAAAATTTAATCCCTCTCACTTTAAGCCTTTTAAATATTATAATGTTAAATCGATAAACTTCATTTCAATACTTATAAGTTCAATGAGTTAACACATGCAATTATCAACATACTATATATATTTATTTTGTACCCAAGCATAATAGGAAGAATTTCTTCTGCTATGGTTCTGCCTTAATTTTCCCTTCAAATTTCATAAATTAATCAAAATGCCTTTTCGCTTATGCTCTTACTTTATATATATCTTTATTGATTTAATTTATCTAAGTCAATCAATTGGCACGTAGCAATAATTCACACTTGCGGAGGTAGATATCAATTACTAATTCGTTGATTGGGACCACCGACCGTGCATTTATAGTCTTTGCCTTCATGGCGGGGAAGTTTTGATGGGGTGCATTTATAGTCGTTGCCTTCACGGTGGGGAAGTTTTGATGGACAGGAGAATCCAAGGCGATCCTGCCCCGGAAGAAAATAACATGTGAGCAAGTTTGGACGCAAAAGCAATTAAAAAAAGTAAAATAAAAAATAAAAGACAACTACTTTATTGATATCCGTGGAAAACGGTCATAATTGATGAATACGTACAAAGCATCAAGACAATTGCTGCACCATTGAACTTGTTTTTTAGGACCCAAATAAAAACTTTCCTTTTCTTTTTTTAATTTATTTTTCACCAGAAAAGTTACTTTTGTTGAATATATTTAAACTCTTGATCCCAATTAAAAATTTACCTTGATCCTATTAAGCAGCCAATGGCATTGAATTAGACCCATAATAAATATAGTCTATAATGAAGAATAGACCAAAAGGACTTCCAATGATACATAACTTTTTTACACACATCTACCTTAATTTTGTTAGTAATTGAATATGATGGCAAATAGAGTGGGAAGTTTTTCTAAATATAAAATAGGATATGAACAACGACTTGAATCCATCTAGACAAGAAACATGCAGATGCATGGACCATTGATAAATTTTATTATTTCTTGGACTAACCGAAGAGCTGTCACTGTTGAATAAGAATCCGTACGAAGATAGATATTTTCAGAGCCCTTATTACACGTCTTTGAAGCTGGAGATCACTTTGAAAACAACTACTCCGTACTTTTTGTCTTTCCTCTTATCTAACTTCTTTTCCAAGTAGATTTTTCAACTCCATGATGACTATTTCATGTTCCTTTGCACTGCTTCCCTCACATGCCCGTGACATGGATTTGCTGGAGAAAATTAAAAGTGGAGACAGAGATTCGTCCGGTCCAATATTTTCCACACAAGTGCTCACAGTAGATAAAAACGTACAAAGTGTCAGGACAATGACGAGGGCACGCTTGCACCGTCCAACTTTCCTCTTTCTTTTGTTAATTTATTTTCCATAAGAAAAGGTGTTTTTGGTTAAATATATTTCACCTCTTTATCACACTTGGGAAGTTATCCCTCTTACTTTGAGCCTGATATATGTTACCTATAATCTTCACTTTTATACTGAAATGTTGTATTATTAATGATAGGTTATTCTAAAAAATTATTTTATCAACGCGTTGAGGATCATAAAAAAATATTGACATGCATAAATATACATGTGTATATATATTCATTTAGTATTGTAACACAATGAAAAGAATTTATTTTTTATTCAGGTTCCATCCTAATTTCTCCTTCAAATCTCATAAATAAATCAAAATATGTTTTTACTTTTACTTTACTTCATATATATATTTTTTATTGATTTGATTTATCTAATTTAATTAGTTGATATGCATCAATAATTTAAATTTGCCGAACTGAATATAAATTAGTAATTCATTGACCGAACCATTAGACATGCATTTATGGTCGTCGCCTGCAACCGGTGGAAGTTTCAATGCACAGGAAAAGTGAACTTTCAAGGAAATGCAGAAGCTGTAAAAGTAGATTTTCAATGTGAATGCAACTTTTTGCTCCTTGTTGTTTTTTCACGCGTGTCCTGATAACTCTCTCTCTCTCTCTTCATTTTTTCTTTTCACCTCCTCTGTCCTTCCTTGTCTTTCTTTTCCATTGCAGGCCACTTTATCAGTTTTTCTTTGTAAAAGCTTTATCTCTTTTGCTGACCATAACCTCTCTCTCTCTATCTCCTTTTCTTGGCCCAAAAGAAAAGCTTAATCTTTTTTCTTTTTCGAGCTCCCCTTGGCAATTCTGGTATAAGGAAAAATGCCCCACCCACTCAGGAAAGAATCCTCTGTTTTTTCATGCCTAGATTTTCTTGTCTTCTTTGGCCGTGAATTTCGATCTCTGAATGTCGAGATTGCGCCATTGTCAAAATGGAAATTACTCTCTTGATCTTGTCCTCGAGGTTTTTGCTGCTATTCAAAACAAATTTGGGACTGGATATAAAATTTGAAAAACTTTTTTAGACGAAAAAAAGTGAGGGTTGATATAGCATTTGGTTTTAAGTTGAGGGTTTTTGAAACAAAAAAAAAAATTCGGAATAAATTAAAATTGAACCTAAAAATTGAGAGTTTTTAAAGAATTAGAACCGTATAAAAAGAGGAAAGAAAAAGTGGAGGAGCTTCACCTCTTTTTATCATCCCGGGGCATATTTGTAATTAGATTGCATGTGATGAGTTTATTTCTACCCCACTCCCGGTGGCTCGGCCCAATAATCCTTTTCCTTCCTGAGGCTACCGCTCTTCTCTACCAAGTTTTTGTTACCAAGTTTTTGTCCACTTCTTATTGCAAAGGAGTGGCTAGCCCACCGATTCTTTCTCTACTTAATTACGAAGTTACTCAAATTATTGATGTCACAATTTCTTAATCAACCCAAAGCCAAATTAATAAATTAAAATTCAATTTTTCCAAATTTTTTTGCTTGGTTTAGTTTAGCACTTGCAATATTCCTTCATCACCTAAATTGTATTGTCTGTTAATTCAAATATTTATATTATTGAATGGAACTAATACGTGAAATGTTAATTCATTTATATTAAACTGCATTTTAAATAACACTTTAACATAAATGCATGCAGTTCCTCTTAAATAATGAGGGTAGCTATTTTAATGAAAATGTAAAATAAACAAACAAAGGGTTGGTCTAGTGGTAGCATGCTAATCCCACACGGACTTCACTTGCCAATGGGCAAGGGTTCAAATCCTGGCAAAAAGCCATTGTTGGAAGGGAAGAAATCCTTGATGCTCAATCCCCAAAGTAGTTGCGCACTTTAGCCACCATTTTATTTACCAAAATAAATAAATAAATATAAAATAAGTTTTATTTACCATCCAAAATACACCTAGCCACATTATTCTCATCCAACAATTTATTTTATGTAGATCTATTCCCATTAAATAATGAGGGTAAACTATATTTGAAAATATGTTAAATAGATTTTACTAGTCACTCAAAATATATCTAAGCATATTAATATTAATATTCAACTTGATTGGTACAAGAAGTGAAGCATTTTGTATGCTCAATAGAAAGAAACTTTATTCCAATATCCACTTGAATAATCAATGCTATTTAAATACCACCAATCCAAACTAAGCCATCGATACTTGAAATTGTGAAGTGTAAAAAAAAAAAAAAAAGAGTGCTTCGCATTTCACGAGCACTCCTGTTCATACTATTGATTTACAATACTTTATAACTGCTAAATTATCACATCAATTCAAGAGCTTAATTGCATTATTCTCTAAAGCTAATCAACTCTAGCTCGTAAGTTGAGAGTAATTTGCCTAAAATGCATCCAATATAAGAGGCACCAAACATGAATGTAATATATCAACCTATGCATTTTTACCACTCTAATAGAAGAGTATTAGGTGTATTTACCATGTCAACTATTGCAATACTAACATATTCAGCCTATTAATATATACAATAGTCCATCATCAATTTGATGTATTAAAGTTGACCTTTGATAACAACTAACACAATTTTATCGAATTCAACACAGTATTGTTATTAAAAGGCAATGTCATGACTTTACATTTTTATCATATTATTAATTCATTATATGCATGCTATTTAGTGCCGTAAATATTGCTTTAAATTTATATTTGTGATGTTCATTTTTTCACACTTGTTTTTCCGACATCATATCGTGCAAAAGTTTGACAAACATCATGGCCCTTCAAGTAAATTTTCTCATGAAGTCTATACTAAGGCTTCTGCAATGTCTTTGGCCTGAATTATACTTGCTGGGTAGGGGAAGATCTTCATAGGCTCTCTCAATCTTCCTAGTATAGAGCAGAATCCCAATAGTCAGGAGAGGAGCGATAAGTATGCAAGGCAGGCCAACCTCAGGCCAAACAACAAAAAGCATCATATAAGTGTTCAGTATCAAAGTTGGAGGTGTCATCTCTGAAGTGACCAATAGAAGTGAAATCTAGCCTAAGAAATGGCATAAACATCTAGACCTTTTACAAGCATAACCTCGCCTAGGAATAATTGTTTACTTAACCAGGCCATTACTTCCCAAGCAATAATGATTTGCTATCAGTCTACCATCAAATCCCTTTAATAAGAAAAACTGCTGTATGAGAAGCAAGAACAAGGAAAGGACTCATTTACTGAATATGACAGACCTTATAGCTAAATATTTGATTTGAACAGACAAGACACTGACAATATATTCGATTGGGAAGACACCAAATATACTAAAGTGCAAAACCACATCTATATCTCCATTGCAAAGGCTATGCAAACATTGCTTTGAAGAATTTGAGAGCTCTACAAATGAATCTTGAACCTTGTCAGTTAAACCAGCATCTCCGGGTACTAGTCCAGGCATTCGAGGAACTCCTAGAGCTGGAGGGAAGAATTGAGTAGTGCGATCTTCAAATGCCAAAGAGTTACCAAAAGCATTCTATAAAACAAATGAATAATTACTTTCCAGTTGGAAAATAAAAAGGTGAAAAAATATGAGATCAAAGCTAAAGAGTCAAACAAATCAACAAGTTACAGATGACGCCAAACATACGCATCCAAAAAATCTTCCATAAACCCATACTAAAGCTGTTGGACTGTGAAATTAGATTCTAAGTTTGAAAAAGAAGTATTTAAGAACACCACACTAAAATAACTACTTAACTGCAAACGAAGCATTATGAAAGGTGTGAGCCATAAGATATCTGCTATTGGTAATAAAGATCACGAAACCGTACCATCTTTTAAGTTGAAAGATGCCATACTCCATTCACTTGGGCATCCTCCTCCTAGTTGAGACACACCCCAACTGCCATACTTCAAGCTTCTCAAAAGTTTTCCATTCTGCTTCATATTTATACCATGTTAGAATGATTATACCACAGTGTGCATAACTGCTGCAAGCACTAGCATGTCAAAAGCAGCACCCTGCACATTTATAGTTCCATAAAGACAACTACTTTGGTAAGTAACATTTATTATGTAAAAATTTCTCTTCTTAGCAATTCTTGTGGATCCATAAGTGCTATATTAGATTTGAATCAGATTTCGGATCCATCTATATTGATTGACTGCAATCCAAGAAGTGGATGATTAGTCATAAACTGGTAGAAATCTCAAAGAAACAGAATTGCAACATCCTCAGCCATTCTACTCATGACCAAGCCGTTATGGCTTGATAAAAACATAACCAGTTATTTACAAACTTTTCCACCCACAAGCATAATTAAGGCACGCACAAATCCCATCATCTAAGGGTCACCTAAATTATTACCTTCCTAATTTGACTGAACTGAACAAATTTATAACAATTGAAAGAAGCTATTAATTTTCATGAAAATGAGCATCTCATGAATGAATGCTTCAGTACAACACCTTCCACCTAGACCATAGATGTAGATTCTCACCACAAGCTGGACCCCAGCACACACTATCCTGTAATTTGTTGTTGACAATTAAAATAGTCTCAACCATTGATGACAACATTAGTAGTGAAGTAAAAATCTTGTCCTACATGAGAATGCAATTGAGCACATCAATAAGATTCAACTCCTAAAGTATATAAATCTATTAAATGAGCATATTAATTCTGTATGATATGTGATTAAAGTAACTCACTGCTGATTTCACTAATTAGATATGAGTCAATCAATTTCCTTGATTCATAATTTAACGCATGTATCAAACAATGTAACGTCAAAAACATTTCACGGCTTTGATATAGGACTGATTCCCACAATAAAGAATAAATATTAAAGCATCACACGCAAAATTGCCCAAGCAACATACCCAGGGTTTCTTAAGCATCATGCCAAAGATGAATTGGATCACACAATCTGCAAAGCAAACTCTTGCCAAGTTCAATAACAAGAAACATTATCGAAGTATACGTAAGATCCTACTATGCAAGCTTAAAAAAAGAAAGAAAAGGAAATTTTAGTGATTAAACTTCAAGAAGAATCCTGATCCTTGTTTGAGTTTCAAAGTCAATCTTCACCAAAAACTTGGTAGTCATCCTGCATGATTCTATTGGCTGCATCAGGCTTAGTGGATGTTTTGATTGTCTCATACTCAATTCTATGAATGGGAATCCAATTACAATACTATGTATAAGATCTTTGCATCCTCGCAGTCAAATGGGTACTCATTGGGCAAAAGAAAAGTAATTTGTAGCAATATTTCATGTCTGGAGATAATAAAATTAGTTGAATTTGAAGTATCTTTGTGATTAGTTATTATCTAATAATTAATTTACATATGTCATGGAATACCAATCTCAAACATTATATCAGATTTTATGATTCCATTGGATGAAAATCACGATCCACAATCGAAAGATTTAATTTTTTTATTCATGACTCACATTTCCATGTGACCACTTAAGTGAGGCTACCTACTTAACAGTTAATTAATAAACGAATATTGTTCCACATTCAAAGTTAAACCGCGAAAGACAGATTGACTCATGTAATCTATATAACTAAACGATAGAGCCAACTTGATCAACAACCTGACCTATCATGACCTGTTTATATTTAGTTCAGTAAGTTTTCTAATAAAAAATCATACATAAATTTGGTCTCCTTAGTTGTTACATATTATGATTTGATCACACCATATAAATAAAACATTTCATGTAAACCTAGGATTTTGTAAGCTTATGGCTAGTCCCTTTTCAAACTTATTTGACATTGATGAAGATATGCATATGGTACATATGTCACGTTGGTCATGTTAGGATGGGAATGACCCATTCAATTCAATCAAATTAGTTAAACGGGTTATACATCTCTTGCATATTTAACAAATGGGTCATGTTCAAATAGAATTTTCTAATAAAATTTTTTGTTAATCTTATCTTGCTCAGATTGACCTATCTACCAATCCATTGTTAACTTGACATTGAGGGACATGACCAATAAAAATGGAGTGCCGCCTCTATTAGCAGCTGAATGTTCAGTTAGCAAGTTTGTTGTTTGCATTGCATCATGCAGATTTTGAGCAATTCAGAATATTTCCCAAGAGAGACTAGAGAAAAAAACGTTTTGATGATAAAGGAATGTTTCAGGAGGAATATCTAGTTGAGAATTAATGAGGGTAACATTCAAGTAACAACATAAAAAACTTACTTCGACATCAGCAGTAAAACTGTACCGTCTTCAAGTCCCAAGACAACAACCTTGCCATCAGGATACCGGCATAATGATGTTACACATTTACCTGGAGCAGACTAGAATGATTAAGAGAAGCTAGTATTGACAACACACATTGAAATGTGCAAAGAAAGTGAATTCATTGTAAAAGAGAGAGAGAATATTTTGTCCCAGTAAAATTAATAGAAGAAGAGGAAACATAGAGGATAGATATTAACCAACAAAATGTTAATCAAAATTTATGAAGTGAGGGAAAATGTAATAACTGTACAAATAACTAAGAGGGATATTAGTCACTCGATATGGGATTTCTTTGAGCTAGTAGGTCATCTAAAGCAAGGGAGTCTATATCTTGTCGGCAGCCTCCAATCTAATATCATCAAAAAACAAACCTTTTTGTTCAATTATGGAACCTCAAGGCGAAAAGGATGCACGAAAAATTACTTCAGGTGAGGATTACAAGTGTAATAGTATTTACAACTTAGGATCTTAAGAGAAACCATTCAAGGATTGGCTCTAGTACTATAGTGCACTCAAAACATTCTCCATATCCAGAAGACAATATGATGACCGAAGCATTGAGATGTTTCCAGAGAAAAAATCTCCTCTCTAAATTTTTCCGGTGAGAATAGACATCAAGGAGTACCAAGGCTAGGCATCTAATTCTAAGTTCTTACAACTTTGAATTACCAAAAGATTAAGTCATATAGGAACCCAACATACTTGAATGTAGCTCCCCCGACCCTCCTAGTCTTTTTGCTTTCTCCAATTTCTACTCCATTCGTCTTGACCAGATTGTCATACAAGTATGCAGCATAGCTCGAGATATATCCTATTCAAAAGTTAGAACTCCCACCATCAAACTTGATTAATCAAACTGACGTGACGAAATGCCCCCCCAGTAATGACAAGAAGATAAATGAAACTTCAAGCAATACAAAATGTATGAAACTTTATGCCTATAGTCTATATTTCAAGATATCAATAAATCTCCCCTTGCGGGGCATGCTCGATCCGTTAAAGAATTCTCAATCGGTAAAGGAAGATGAGTCGTAGTAAAATTACACCGTGAGAGTCATAATCGGGAATCTAAGATCTTTTCGGATGCGATGACATTTAGATAATATTCTGCAGTGGCTAAACCTGCCAACTCCAAGTGGGCATCAAGCATTTCTGCATCTGACAAAGCTAGTCTATCTAGCATCCATGGCATCCCGTCCAATTCATGTTAATTATTTTCATGGACACTTTAACTAGTGTACGAAGAAGGGCAACAAGAAGGCGATACAGGAGTATGGTACACTTACGGTTAGGGTAGATGACTGTCCAGCTTTATGGAAAAAATCTCGCAAAGGCAATAACCTGGTCGAGAAGTTGATAGGAATCTATGCGCCTATAAATAAAATCCCTTCATTCAACTACTACTAGCTTTGGAATTCTTTACTTGCAACTAAGTCATCTCTAGATTTCCACTCACATCACCATCATTCACTCTTCATTTCTGTGTAAAAGACCAACTCCTTAGATCGATGTCACCTTCTCATTTAGACTTTCAACACTTTATCTCTATATTCGTCCAATCATCCATCGAATGCAATTTGAACTAGATTGGCTATTACAGTTGGTTCCTATGGCGAAAAAGGAAGTGTTACACATTTAGGAATAGCAAAAGAAGTAGAACGAGATAAGGCCAATGACTCAAAGAGCAAGCACAGCAAGCCATCGTTGAAGAAACGAACACGCTGAATAAAAGAAAAAAGAGAACTTTCTCGGATCGAAGCCATACCCAGGAGAGATTGTTCATAGCCTCTTGCCAACTGAAGCGATGAAGCACCCACCTTCGAGTGCCTCCGTGACCATTGTCGCAAATCTTTTTTCGTGATACCGCTCTCCCATCTTCACCGCCAATCGGAAATCGAGCAAAAACCTCAACAAAACCTAATCCACCCACCCACCCACCCAACAACGCCAAAACGGGAGCCGAACCCGACAAGCCCAGGGTTAATCGCACTGAAGCTGAAACGGAAGGACACGCCGTGACCCCGCCGAGCGGCATGAAAACAACAGCCGCCAGCTGTGGTGGAACAAATCGCAAGGAGTAAGGAGAGAGCTCAAAAACCACGGAGGAAAGCTGAAGAGCGAGACGAGGAAGGGAAGAGCGGGAGCGATGTCCACTGAAGTCTGAGAATTCGTGGAGAAAGTTGCGGGAAGAGGGATAGGCGGGAGTCAAAACAAGGAAGGAAGAGAGAGATGGGAATTGGGCCGTAAAAGGCCGCAGCAGAATCAACTAGGCCGGGCCGCAATTTATAGCCTTGCCAAATAATGCCCGAAAGGGCCCTTTTAGGCCCAATGAGACATCACATTGATGCGAGTAGGGGTGATCGGGTCCAAGATGGGTAGGGTCTAGACCTGGACCCTGTTCCCGACCCTATTATAACCGGTTTTATTTTTTTGGACCCTATTCCCCACCTTGTTTACATTAGACCTGTTCCCGACCCACTTTGTTTTTCCGGTCTGGGAATAGGGTCAACCCTGTTTATATTGGAACTTGTTTTGTAAAAATTAATGTACAACACTCATGTTTAAAATAAAGCGTTTAACATTCATATCGATCAGCATAAGCACATCCACCGTTGTAGCAAATAATTTGTACCTCATAACATCACTAGAAAAGGAAAAGAAAGAGAGTATTTCATCACATCACAGGTATCCACTCTAACTCCATTGATCATTTGCTGTAAAGAAAAGGCAAAAAGAAGAATTGATCGTATTCCAATGCCCCATCAACGAACCAATCATCACATCTCGACCACTTCCATGATATTTAAGCTGCAACAATGCCAACAATGGCATACATCAACTGCTGAAAGCAGAAAAAAATAGAATGCAACAACTTGAGGCATTCGTTTTCTCACAAGAAAGATGTGCAATAACTTACCATTACGAAACAACATGGATTCTCAAGCGAGATATTCTGATTTGTCAAAGTTTGTGCTAGCTTCTTCCCACTCCTCCTAGGTAATCACTCTTATATTTTTTTATAACTAGGATTGAGGCACCCACCTTAGGACCTTAGGTAGGCAAACCCCTGAAAATGTTTGTACTCAGTGGTGTGGGAATCAAACTTGTACGGCATGCCAACTTCACACATATAAGTATGCCCTTAACCACTTAGTTGATCCTATGGGGTATATTGACTATCTTATATCACCACACCGAGCATTACCTTGACATGTCATTGTAAAGGGCTCTTTTTACAGAGCAAGTATGAAGCACATGGTCCACTATAATGAAATTAATTTGTTAGAAGACCAAAAGATGATACTCCAAAAATGAAGCGCTATAACTACGAGAGATTCAATTGATGATACAGATATATCAAAACATATATACAAAGTGGAAAGACAAAAGTTGGTGGAAGGAATAGAACATGACAACTACAAGTTTCACTTAGGAAGCCAACACCAAGCAAGACAAATGTTAGCTTTAAAGTGATATCCTCACTTGAAGAAGTTGACCATCAATCCACTCAAAAGAAAAAAATAAGAAGTGCAAATATACTGATGATATGATCATACTACAGGTTCTGGTGCTAAACCAAATTCAAGTCAACCGAAAGGAAAAGGAGCCAAGGAGCCACTTAATTGGGCAGTAAAGCGAAAAACCCAAGGAAACACCAAATACATAGCGCGAGAAGAAATTTAACCTCTGAGGTAATACAGCAAGCATAAGATACATCAATTACTTCATACAAGTTAAGAAATTTGACAAAGCTTCTTTAAGCAATCGACTGAGACTCCAATTTCATAACATCTCCTCAGTTATACATATATATATGACTAGACACATGATGAAGCAGTTTTGCCACCTAGAACTATGTGTTATTATCAGATCAGTGTAACTGCTCATTGTGAGAGAAGACTTAATTTCATTCATCAACTTTAAGGTCTAAACTGAATAAGATCCACATTAGTCTCGGTTGATCAAATCATGCGTGAAATAGTAGCAGACTAGTATCATAGAGAGAAAGGGCACAAAGAAAGAGCAACAAACAAAATCGAAGCCATGACCGGATCATGACTCATTTCTATGATCTAAGGTGCATGAGCATCCCCTGGAAAGGGGAGAGACACATTAGAGTCAGCGCATGACAAGTCAACGCATCTATCATGTCCACAAAAATGAATATTAACAACGCAGTAAAAACAAATTGCTGAGTATCCAAATGCTTAATCCTCCAAATATTAAATCCACGCCTTCGTACAGCTCAAAAAATCAGATAAATTGACAATCACCACAATTTCAACACAAAAGCACAAGCAGATAAAGAGCGATAACCCCTAAAATTCAGATGATGAAAAAGTTGATCACAAAGTTGAAATTATTCAAACCCAGATCTACAGCCTACAGGCATAAATGAACCTCACAGAGAGAAAATCGCAGATCCAGGCTACTCACCAAAAAAAGGCAAAGCAGCAATCTGTATTCACAAAACAAACACAGACCCAAAAACCAAAATCGTGATTCACAATAACCTCAAATGCTCGTTCGCTCATTCGCTCAACTCTTGACCAATTCTCAAGATTCGTCCCACCGAGAAAAAAGAACACCAGACTTGCAATACAAGAACGAATCAAAAGAGCAAACATCGATTGCGCCGGCGTCGGCATGGGGGTAAGTAGAACTAATTAGCTGGCAGCTCAAGACGAAGAGTAAAAATCGTGAGCGACAGCGCCGGCGCGGGGGACGGGGACTTGCCGAACAGCTCGGCGAGGAGGAGGAGGCTGTCGACGGTGAAGATCGCGACGGGGGTGGACTTGAGCACCATGCTCGCCACCCGTGAGGAGTTGACCCCGGTGTCGAGATGAGGAGGCCCGCAAACGTCTTGCACTCAACCTTCTCGAGCAGCGAGGTTGACGGTGCCGGGGTGGCGAGGATGGCCGGGACCAAGATGGGGGCGCTGATCTGGAGGAAGGCGATGCTGCTTCTGCTCGAATGGATCAGCGGAGGTGAGACCGTGAGAGGCTGAGAGCGACGAGCGTGCTGCGTGAGAGACTGAGAGTAAAGATAGAAAGTTAGAAACGACTAGGGTTTTGTTTTGGGGCCCAAAAACCGATTCTCAAACTGGTTCCCAAACCGATCCGGTCGATCCGGTTCCCGGGTGGGTATTCCCTCGGAACCGGTTCCTGGACCGGTTCAAACAGGGTCTGAGCTTGGGGAACCGGTTCCCGAACTGGTTTCCACCGGAATCGGTTCCCGACCCTGTTTTTCGGGTGGGTCGAACCGGGAACCGGGTTGACCCGATCCGGTTGCACACCCCTAGATGCGAGTGTGGTGGATTAGCTATTGAAACGTAATTTTGGAAAAAGCAACTTATCATCCTCATTTACTTTTGGATAAAAAAATTGTTAACGAATTATTCAAATTGGCATCTCACAAGAGATGACAAACATTCGCGCATGCTTAAATGTTGAGACAACGGGCCAAGCTCGAACTCGACCATGCCATTTGCCATCATCACCCGAGCTCCTAACACTCGGCCAGATACAAATACTCGACCAAGCCCCAGTTGGTGAGCTTTATGCAAATCTCATGTTATAAGGTACACAATCATACAGTAGAAAGTAGCAATAAAAAGATCCAATGTCTTCTTTTTCTCTTTTAATTGGAACTAGACAATTCACCTCGTTGCATTAATTCTAATCAACAATTATTTTTTCAATATTTAGAAAATAGGACACAGCTGCTTTTCGTTAATAATTTACTATGATCTTTGGGATCATGATTATGCACTATTGAGGAGGAAAAAGACTTACCCTAAACTAGCTGTCTTTTTCTTTTTGACCTTTTGGTAGTTATTCTGAAGGCAAAATGTACATTTGCACCATTAGACGTCAGGCAGAGTAGCAGATGATGTGAACCAGATTCTAGTGTGATGAAGTAAGAACTTCCTCAACTCCAGGAAGAGGGACCATGAACTATCCATAAGTATGAAACCATCTGGACCGTTTCCCGCGCCTTCGCCATGATGGGTTGATGGTCGAGCTTAAGATTTAGATTTTTGCTCGACCAAATTTGGGCTTCCATTGAGCTACACGTGTCCCTCCCTGGAGAGACGACCGTTTTCCCGCGCCTTTTAAGCTTGAGCGGAGACTCTACCTCGGATCACGAGTTCGAATATATGTACGGATTTTTTGCGTCCCCTAATGCTCTGTGGAGCTGATCAGTGGACGAAATTTTAGAAATTTTCCTTTATGTTCACTCAGACAATTGCCATTCGAATTTTCGCGATGGTTAAAGTAAAAAAAAAAAAAAATCGAGATTCAAGATGCTCGATCACGATAAGACTCGTTTCTTCACTCAAAAGAATTAGATCAATATGAATACTACCTTAATTGCACATAGGGGTTAAGTCAACATCAGCGTGTAGAAAAAGACTTTAGATTTCGAGTTTCCATAAATTTAGCTGAAGATGGCTTTTTTGGTCAAACCAAATAATCGACCTTTGACCAGAAAAAAAGTTTGTTTTTTCACTCGTTTTAATCTTTTTTAGACATCCGATTTAGGAAAACCGCAAAATTTAAGTACCTCAAATCCAATTAAAGAAATTCCAATTTCAAGAATCGATAGGCCATTTTAGAATATCATATTTATTACCATTGGATTTTAGCTTATACTTCTAATGATTGCAATCATACAAAACCCCCTTGGAAGAATAAAATTTATTCTTTTCCCATCTTGGAAGGGGTCATTTTTGTTTTTTTTTGTTTTTTGGCTTCTTTTTACGTTCAGCGGAAGGCGCCACAATAAAAGAAGAGGGGGGAAAGAGAAAAATAAGGAGTAACGATTCTTCATGCCGACTCCTTCACCGTCGCCCCATCGTCATTGGACTTCATCCTCACCACCGCAAGTTGCATCCATTGTTCTTGGATTTCATTCTCTTGAGGAGTCGGAGCAAAAATCACCGCTGCCCATTCCGGCGATTGAAACCCACGCCATCACTTCGATGAGCCTCTCCATCACTCCCCTCGACACCATCAGTCGCCATAGCCACTCGTCCTCACTGTTCCTGAGCCACCCTTTCCTACTCTATTGGCCCATGCCTTCCCACTGTGAAACCGAGGAGCCCAGATCTCGTCCGAAGATTCTCTCGTCGGTCGTTGTTCTATTCGTCGACGGTTGTAAAGGTTCTGGTTGCCAGTTGCAAGCATCCGTCACAACCTAGTTATACCACCGATAAACCAGGCCTTCCTGCTGCCTTCAACGATGGTCATCGATGAGAAGCCACCGAAAACCGGATGGTCCGAGGGTTAATTTTTAAGCTCTAGTATTCCGGTTGGTTTATCCGATTGCCACCTTGTTATTGTTTCCTACGTCTTGTGGATGCAACGGCCAGCACAGTGGTTAGATGATGGTTGGAGACAATGGTTCGGTGAAGAGCGAGAATGAGTGATGGTGGTATACGAGTACTTCTGAGCGTAAGGTTTTAAACGTTTTTGGTTCAGTGAAGCTTTAGATATTGATCCGTAGGCATGAAAATTCATTACAGAAGTCATTAAAGGTAGGAGCTCTGGGCATAGGGAGCCAGGCGTGAGGGTTTCTCCATATATATTATCAAGAACGAATGAACGACGTTGACGTGTCCGATAGGGGTGGTGATGAGGGACCCACACGGGGACGAGGTGACGATCCGACCCTCTCTTTTGCTAATTGCTAATTGTCCCCACTTTATCTACTTTTCATCTACATTTTTTCTTTTTCCTTCAATCTTGTCGTATTTTTGTGCGATGGTACGATTGAGTTGGGTTCGCGCCCCTGCACGTGCTCATCACTAAGTTTAACAGAAAATTATAGGCTCCTATTTGGGTTCACTACCGGCATTTATCATATTGTTTCAATATATAGATTGCGCCATTGAGTTAGCCTCATTTATTTGTTAAAGTTACTAACTCTTATAGGATGTTACTACTCTTAATTTGAGTAATTTATCAACTTTTCAAGAGGTAAATCACAATAGCTGATATTGTTTTAGCATATCGCTTGTTGATAAGAGATCGCATTGAAAAGATTTACTAAATCGGCATTGAAGATAAAAAAAAAAAATCTCAATTATTTGATAGGCAAGAGGTAGAAAAATATGAAAAGAAAAGAAAAGAAATTTAAATCCTTTATTATTTCCTGGAAATGTACTCGAAGTCGCATTTCTGCGAACATTTCGTGCCTACACTTTCAGTCATTGCAAGCCTACTCCTTCATACACTATAAAAGGGAGTATACCTAGTGATAACAAACAATGCAAAAAGTTGTCATTCTTTCCTCTGCTGCAGTATTTCTGCAACCAAACACTCCCATATTCAGACACTTAGTTCAAAAGAAAAGAAAATGCAAACGAGAGCTCCGGCTTCCTCTTCTTCAAGTAAACCAAGTTAACCCAAGAGGCCCTGCTTTGCTCCAATCAAGTTGTACTATTTTTGCTTAATTGCTTGATGATCGTGGTTTTAAATTTACTCAAGGGAAGTATTCAATGAAGAGTTCTTGCGTTCAGCATTCTTTAGATGAGAAATGTGACAGAAGCCTGCATTGTAAGTATTATATTGATTGGCTTTTGACTCATGAGTCATGACTGTTCTAAATCGCTTTCATTCGGTTTTTTGTTTGTGGGTTGGTGTTGTGGCTTCAATGTCAAGTATTAAAGACCTTAAATGTTGTGGTCTCCTTGTTTGAATTGAACTCCATTATAATTTTTCACCTAGCAAGTGAGCTGCAATCGTTATCGGGTTACTTTGCTCTCCTGTTTGCTTGATTATCCTATCTTGCTTGTATTTTTGTGATGAACTTCACGCAGTCAAGAATGAAACCTATCCTAGAGGAAACTCTAGCTAAGGAGCTGTCTTATGGAGGAGGATGTCTGGAGAGTGGTAAGATGAGTCAAGTAGCTTGGACATAAATTATAGTGTTTATTGCATTTCAATTGCTAATCTCTTCTAATTGAAGCGGCTGAATGCACTTCTAACCTTCTAGTAAGTTTCCGAAATTTACACTAGAAATTGCTGCGAGATGTACAAAGAATATGATTTAGTGAAGGGACATTATCTGCAATCCTCTCGTAATTTATTCTATAGGTACTAATGAATGCTTCAACGGTCCATGCAACTGAGAAAATACAGCCACTTTTATCAATATGACCAAGTGTAACTACTGATTTTTTAGATAATGTGTGCAGCTAACTACAGAAAACTGAAATTCTCATTCAACTGATCCGCTAATATTGACGTGTGACATTAACATTAGGATTGCCAAGTAGGCTTGACGCAAAAGTCATACATTAACATAAAGTCTTTGAACGAATAGAGCAACATACACAACAGAAACACAACAGAATTTTTGTTTAACATGGAGCAAAACATTTTTTGTGTACACAGAAATCTAATAAGTCCTAAAGATTTAGAGAATTGCAGAAACCTAATATCATGCACATCAAGACACTACATAAGCGACTGTTTCAATCGATATGAATTCTTTAAAATCAACCTTCGAGAAGCCCATCCAGGAGGTGATCTTTCTTGAATTCATTCCCACAATCACAGGCACACTGACAGGTAACAAATCACAATTGACTCCCACAACTGCACCCCGTGCACACACAGTAATGGTCCAGACATATAGCTCTAAGACAACAATTGCTAATAAAATAAGCAAACTCTCATCCAAATTGTCTTGAATTTTCCCAACTAGGAACAGTCCAGTCACGTGAGGTAACGGCTGACCATCACCAACCACAAAACAGGGTCGATTTCATTTCAAATTGTTGTTATACTTGCTGTATCATATCCAAAATCAACAAGCGTGCAAGAGAGGAAAAATAAAAAGAAAAACTAAAAACCCACATCCTAGAAGGACCCAATTCAAGAACAATTCACTATCAAGACGATCAAAATAGGTACTCAAATTTGGCTAAAAGTAAAAAATAAAAATAAAGAATCCTAAGAAACTGACAGAAAGAAAAGAAAAAAAACTAAATTTCAAACTCGAACCAATAAAGAAAATGCCAATTGAGTTGTCACACCAAACCAATAGAAACTGCACAAAGAGCTTGCTTCGCCTCATCTCCTCCTCCTCGTGGAAAGATGATCTAGATGAGGGGCGAGGCGTGGGCAGAAACGACAATCCGAACTCCTTCACCGCAGATGCGGAAGTGCAATCAAGGAAAAAAGAAGGGTCAATGAAGGTGGGTGGAGGGGGGTGTTTAGAATGGCGGTCGTTTTCTATGACATTATTTCAAAGATGGGGCTAAAGTTGAGATTTCCATTTTTATCTATCCCCCATTTGGTGAGTAATTACTAGCGAACAAGCCACCGGTGGTTGGTGGCGGCTTGTGCTTGCATCTGCATTACGTTGTTTTTGACAAAGAAGAAAAGGAAGGGAGTAACGAAAAGATAAACATGAAAAAATAAATTTTGGCGAAAAACAAAACATAGAAAATAAATAATTAAATTAATTAATGACGAGGATTTGGCAAGAGTTCGGATCGTGTGCGTCACTCGTGACGCACCCGGCCCCCCGGGGGCAGGGGAGGGGCGGGTTGGTGTTCCAGTCAGAAACCCCCACGCGTGCGGGCATTTCGGGATTGCGTTCACGCGCGTGGGAAGGAAGGGGCCCATGGAGGTGGAAACCGAAGGCAGGGCATAATTGCTCATGCTTTACAAGTAGCCTCCGGAACTTTGATTCAATTTGCAATATTGCTTCCGAACTTTGATTCAATATTCATTATTGTAAAATTTTAAATATTTTCAAGTGGCTTAAGAACTACATTCGACATTTAACAATGGATCATATTAAACTGAAGTTTCGGATCATATTTCATAAATTAAAAATATAGGGATGATATTTTATGTTAGATTAAAGTTTATGGATTATATGTGCTATTATCCTATAAAACTCTATCCAACTTCTCAAACAAACTTCTCATCGAAGCATTGTCCCGTGGATCAACGTGCTATCGACTTTGTCCCTTGGTAAAGGATGCATCGCACTCTTAATTAGTAAATAAAAATGAATTAATGGATATTAGAGAAGAGCGTCGAATGATGAGCATAGTGGGGAAAACAGTCCAGCATTTTCCTTTTGATTAGAATGGCCATTCTCATCGATTATCTAAACTGTTTGTCTGGGAGAGGTTGCCTTCTCCTGCTGCCCTGAGGGAAGAAGGCCTGTGCCCTTTGACACCTGAAGAAGCGGTGCTTCTGCTAGCCGCTCTTGGTTTTAAAAGAAAAACATTCGTATGCGTCGCTGGAGCAAATATACACTGGCCTCGTTAGAACATGTTTAGTTTGCCTCGCCGCTTTCCTCACCTTCCGTTCAAACACGCGCCATTCTATTGTGTTGTTCTTGTAAAGATATTCGCGAGTCTTCTCTTGTTCGGCCTTATTGTCGGCATCTTTCCTCCACCGTAATATATTCGGTAAGCAGAGACCAAGGATGATAGCTGACTCCCTGAGTCCGTCATGGCAAAGGCATCTGCTGGGGTGCGGACTATGAAGTCCGAAGCAGCTGACTCTAGAATTACGAGGAAAGGCAGCGAACAATCAGACTAACAATAGTTGCCACAGAGCTTAGTCCATAATCATTGCATGCTTCGCAAATCGTCACATGAAAATGAAGAAAAGAGAAAAGAACATGTAGAGAAGGCCAATGAAATCAAGCTAGAGGCGAATACTTCATGCAGACTATATAACTGAGAAGAAAGTCAAAAAACAACTTTTTCACTTAAGAACACCAAAACAAGAAGATAAGTAAATCATTTTCTAAATTCCATATTTTTTTTAATAGTCGGATTATTTGAATATTGTTTTCTTTGAAATTATCTCTTAATTCTACTTTAGTTTTTTTAAATTGATTCGGGCAGGCCCGAACCGCACAAACGGGTCGGGACCCGGTCCCCTCTTTGGGGCACGTGTGGCTTTTTCTCTTTTTAATTTTTTCACCAGATGCGAGCTGACATAATTCACAGCAGCTAGAAGCTGGAACTCTCTCTCTCTCTCTCTCCCTTTCTGGTTGCTTCGACCAACACCTCGATATCTCAATTGCCCAGTTGATCGAAAGTAAAAAGGTTCGATTTTTCCGATGAATCTCTCTTTTTCTTCAATGGGTTCTTGTGTTCAGCCCTTACGTTTGAGTTTCTTGCCATGTGCAAGAATTGCAATAAAAATCTCACTTTTTACAATCAATCAGTGATGCGATTTTTGTGTTATAAAAAATAGCTCCAACTTTCTTTTGCTGTCTTCGTTGGCTAAAGGCCCTAGCTCCATTAATGGGGGCGTCAGGAGATTTCGTCGTATCAAAATCCAAAGGTTGTTTGTACAGATCCCATAAACTGAATCTAAAATGCTTTGCATTAAAGTAATTAGCACAGATAAAAAGATAGATTTAATATCTCCACGAGGCTAGTAAAAGATTTTGCAGGCCTCTACGTATGCATTTGGAGAGCATTTGACCAAAGTCTTTGCATCGATTATATGGCAAAGAGTTTTTCACCAAATGCAAATAATATTTGGTAAACATTATTTGCATCAAGGAATTTGCTTCTCTTTTTTTTTTTTTTTTTTAAATAAAAAATATAATAATGACCCTCCTCGATAACTCAAGCGAAGTTAGAAACTTCAGTAACAAGTGTTGTCTAGATTGTGCAACACCAGGTGAGCCAAATCAAAGGACCTTTATGTCGTGCAACCAGTTAATGGATCACTAAGGTCACATGACCCTAGGTGTGAGCTGCCGAGATCGTACATACCCAGGCGAGGTGACGCTGAAGTCATTTGACCTCAGATAAGCCAGATCTAAACTCCAAAGTCACACATGTTTTGGGCGATGAATAGCGCGACCCCAACTGAAATGACAACGGCGTCCGTTTAGCTCCTCCAAGCCACCTCTGCGAATCCCATATTTGTAGGGTACAGACAACAGACTAGTGTTAAAATGAAGAGGTTAATGTACTCCAGCTTTACGTGAAATTTTCTGTGGCTCCTTAGACTAAGGGAATGCAATTGAGGAGTCTGCTATGTATCTTTTTATACAGTAATTACGTCTGATATTCATTCGTACTAGTAATAAAATGTTGTCTATCGATGTTTGTCTATTTGTACAAATAAGTCCACCCAACAGTGGTTCAGAGCGTAAATTTTCATGGTGCAGTTGCGCCGGGAATGCTCTCAAAAACATAGTGAAGCAGATGCAGTCAATGGAGATTTCTTTACAGGAATTGGTAAGATAAACAGATTTTATCAATTTTCCACTTCGTCTCAGACATGTCTTTATCAGCATTTCAGTTATGAGTTTTTTATCTACATGTTGTGAAGTGATCGAATGAACTTATTGATCAACAGATCCGTTACTAGCAAATGAATTATGCCGACTGTTTGAACAGCAATCATTTAACATAAGCTTTGCACAATTTCCTCTTCTTTTATAAGAAAATAGTCATTTTATTGATCAACCTGTGGAAAGAAAAACACGGGGGACTACATTTCCATGCAAGTCCATTACAGTATAATGTCCCACATGTATAGCCCACATCGAGGTGTCAAACCTCATCGGGGAAGATTAGCTTGTTATCTAAAGAGTAACTTTTATTTGTTGTACAATGGTCCTTCAACTCAGCACTATATGATCACTAAGGCTGACTTTCATCCCTGCTCGATGGCCCTTCCAGGCTAACTTTCTCACTAATGCCTTCAAATTGTTCCCCTTGATGTGCTACCTGTTAGAAGTATGCCCTAAAATTAATTAACTAATTAAAAAAAAAAAATTAAAGGTTCGTGCATGTGCACGAATTCGTGCACATGCACGAAGCATAATGGTCAGCGGTTGCTGACCATTATGCACGAAGCATGGATGGTCAGCAACCGCTGACCATCATGCCAAGATCGTGCATGAGCGGTTGCTCATGCACGATGGTCGTGCATGAGCAACCGCTCATGCACGATCGTCCACTATGGACGATCAGCAACGGTTGCTGATCGTCCATTGATCAGCAACCGTTGCTGGTCATTTTTAAAATATAAAAAGCAATTGAGGATGTGAGAAAAATAGGTGTTGTTAAAAACAGAGAAAAGTGTGGGCGTGCTTCTTGTGTTTTTAGAAACATACGAGAGTAATTTCTTTTCAAAAGGGGAGCAAATTGTGTGCGTGTTCTTGTATCTTTGAGACGCAAGAAAGAAGAACGTTATCGCGTTCAGGTCGTGACTATTATACATCAAGGATACGACGGTTTGTTTCCACGTGATTGCTAGCACGATCGAAGTGGAGAATATCCGAAGGTTCTCTTCCGTTCGACGTTCGTTGTTGGTGTGTCGAACTAGAGGTCCGACGCTTGTGGGACTCGTACTGTAGAACATCCGAACCGACTTGTTTCAAAGCGCGCTTCAAGAGGTATTTTTCGTTTAACTCCCTTTTATGTTTAGATTTTTGATTAAAACGCACGAATAACGCCTAAGGAGAATCATGTGTAGAATATATCTTTGTTTCCGCTGCATTTATTTTGTTAATTTTCTTATACATGATTCATGAAATACCAACAGTGGTATCAGAGCCAACCTTAGGCGTTTCGTGCGTTTAATTGATTTATAGTTCAAATATATTTTTGCATTCTAATGGCCAATTTACTTTTGTTAAGAGAATTGGTTCTCTTGCTCTTATGTGGCCTATAGAAGTTGATTGATTTATGTGATAAATTTAATCAACAAAGCAAAAATTAGAACTAAATCAATTTTGAATCAAAAATCCGTAACTTGTTATACTTGATGTTTATATTTTGCAAATGATATGCAGAATTTTATGCATGCCTTCCAGAGCTTTAAATTTTGAATTTATGGCTCGTAAGGAAGGGTGGTGATCATGGAAAAATCCCTAATTGTTGTGATTGTTGTATGGATGAATGTATGATGATTACAGGTATTCTTTTTGGGGATGTAATTATTAAATGGAGGCTGCGTCCTTCCTTTTATTTTACTTTAATTTTTTCTTGATATGTAATTTTTAGTATAGTTTAGTATTTCAATTGTTGATGTAAATACTACAAGAGAGGAGGAGCCATTGGAGGAGCCATTAAACCGGTGAGCTCTTTGGGCCCGGTCTTTGAAGAGTTCAAAGATTGAAGAAAAAGTGAAGAGCAGGTCCATATAATTAAAACATTAAAATGGCTAAATGGGTCTCTTTGGCTCGAGACCCATTGAACCATAATTCCATGATCACCACATAGGATAGATGTTTATGTGATATCTATTTATTTATTGTTTATGATATCGTGCATGTTAAACCGGTTAATGTGCAAAGTGAGACCGTTAATAACGACCCAAATCTCCTTACAAAGAACATTAAGTTGAAACGGGTTTCGGACTCGTGGCCTTCCATCGTCGTGGTTTGATCCAATATTATAGTGGTTAATTAACCGGTTATGGATACATAGGGGTTAATTACCATTTATAATATTGGACCACTCCATTATGCATATGATGCTGTGGGGTTGGAGCCAAATGATTTCTAATAACTGTCAGGTGAGGGAATCATTTGTGTTTTCAATACTTGCATGAGACGATGGGCTAGACTTAACTATGATCATGATGCCAATAACTGTTAGGTGAGGCTTTCATGGTCTAGAGGCCGAAGTTATGATTGGGACTCGCATATGATGCATTGAACAAGCTGGTTCACTCACTAAGTTCATAGGACACCAATAACTGTTAGGTGAGGTGGACTTTGGACTGGTGGGACTCCAATCCCCACTAGTAATCTTTACCCAACAAAGATTACCGCTTCCCATCTTAAGGAGTATGGGATTCGAATATAAATTTAGTGGGAGGATCTATTTCATTTAAAGACCAAAATGAAATAGTTATTATGAAATGTACAACGGCTAACAATTTATTTTCTGCAACAGATATATTATTACTCTGAAAAATGGTGACCACAAACCCACTCGCTTCTATACTTGACAAGAATTGTTTGACTGGACCCAATTTCACTGACTGGGTGAGGAATTTGAGAATTGTTCTCAATTCAGAAAAAATTGGGTATGTGCTTGATGAAAAGATGCCAACCTCCTTTCCCGAGGGTGGGACCCAAGAGGAGCGTGTCACTTATGATAAGTGGCGTGATGATGACTTAAAAGTTAGGTCATATATGCTTGCTTCTATGAATAATGAATTACAGAAGAAGTATGAATCTATGGAAGATGCCGCGTCGATCATTTTGCACTTAAAGGAATACTTTGATGAGAATGGTCGAACCTCTAGATATGAGATATCTAAGGCATTGTACCGTATGAGGATGGCTGAAGGATCATTCGTTAATGATCATGCTTTGAAAATGATCTGGCACATTGAAGAATTGGCTAGGCTGAATCTCGTTATGGACAATGAGTTAGCTGTGGATTTGATCCTCCAATCTTTACCCGATTCCTTCTCTGGTTTTGTCCAAAACTTCCACATGCATAAGATGGAGAAAACTCTTGCTGAGTTACATAGCATGCTGGTAGTTTATGAGAAGGAAATGCATAACACGAGGCCAAATGTAGTGGCTATGGCTAAGGCTTCTTCTTCAAAGGGTAAGACCGTTTTGAAGAAAAAGAAATGGAAGAGGCCTGCCAAACCTGTTGTGCAACCAAAGCCCATGATTGATAAAGGGAAATGTCATTACTGTGGTGTCAAAGGGCACTAGAGGAAGAACTATAGGAGGTACCTCGCAAGCTTTAAGGTCAAGCCCAAGAACCGACCTTATGAAGGTATGGTGTCCATGCTTATTGAAACTAATCTTATGGTTAGTGCTGAATCCAGCTCATGGGTTCTAGATTCTGCTGCAACTTCACATATTTGTATGTCTTTGCAGAATCTGGAAATAAGCAGGATGCTAGGGCGAAATGAGATTGTCCTGACATTTGCCAATGGAGCAAGAGTTGCTGCATTAGCTATAGGGACTTTTCGTTTATGTTTGCCTTCTGGACATGTAATGTTTTTAAAGAACTGTTTGCATTATAAGAATGCTGTTAGAAACATCATCTCTATACCTCGTTTGGGTAAAGAGAATTATGAATTTTCTTTTGCTGATGATGTATGTTCTATTTATCATAATAGAATATGTGTTGGTTCTAGCTTATTAACCAACAATCTTTATACCATTACAATGCCCGGTAATGCGATTACCAATGTCAATAAGCAAAATAGAATTGATATAAATGCCATAACTAATAAACGCCTTAGAGATGGTCCAAATAAAAAGTATGTTTGGCATCTCCGATTAGGTCATATTGGAGAAGACAGAATTAACAAGTTGAGTAATGATGGATACATTGATCTTTCAAATTTTGAGTCATACTCAACTTGTGAGGCATGTCTTCTAGGAAAAATGACCAAAGCGCCTTTTGTGGGACAAAGTGCGCGAGCTGCTAACATATTAGAATTAATACATACAGATGTATGTGGACCAATTAATGAATCTGCTAGAGGTGGTTATAATTACTTCATTACCTTCACTGATGATCAGTCACGGTATGGTTATTTATACCTCATGAAGTATAAATCTGAATCCTTTGAAAAGTTCAAGGAATTCAAGGCTGAAGTTGAGAAACAAACAGGAAAATGTATTAAGGCTCTTCGATCGGATCGAGGAGGTGAATACTTTAGTACTGAATTCCTGGACTTTCTTAAAGAGAATGGCATTTTATCACAATGGACACCTCCTGGAACTCCAGAACATAATGGTGTATCTGAACGAAGAAATCGTACTTTATTAGATATGGTACGATCTATGATGAATTACACCGATTTGCCAATATCCCTTTGGGGATATGCCCTTGAGACTGCTACATATATACTGAATAGAGTGCCGTCCAAATCTGTTCCAACTACGCCCTATGAGATATGGCATAGTAGGAAACCTAGTCTTAATCATATTAAGATTTGGGGTTGTCTAGCTTTTGTGAAAAAGCTGAAAGTGGAAAAATTGGAGGCAAGATCTGAACAAGGTCGCTTCATTGGATATCCAAAAGAAACTCGGGATATTATTTCTATTTTCATTCAGACCAAAGAATTTTGGTATGCAAGCACGCTTCTTTCTTGGAGAATCAGTTCATCCAAGAAAGTGGTGTCAGCGGAAAATAGTCTTACAAGAAGAAAATAATGAAGTATCAAACAACCGAGTTCGATACCAATCTCGATTCTGGGAGCTTCGATACACAACCTCTTAGGAGAAGTGCGAGAATGTCTCGACCACCGCTTGTTATAGACACTCGGTTGATCATATTGAACCATTATTCATTGTGAATGATAGTGATCAACCCGGTGATCCTAAAACCTATGAGGAGGCGATGTTGGACATCGATTCGGTAAATGGCTAGAAGCCATGAAATCCGAAATGGATTCAATGTATTCCAATGAGGTATGGACCTTGACCGACTCCGCTCGATGGTATTGTACCAATTGGCTGTAAATGGATCTTCAAGAGGAAGATGAATGTTGAAGGTCAAATTGGAATTTACAAAGCACGGCTGGTGGCGAAAGGATATCGTCAAAAAGAAGGAATTGATTATGACGAAACTTTCTCACCTGTGGCCATGCTAAAATCCATTCGGATTATGTTGGCTATAGCTGCACACCTTGATTATGAGATATTTCAGATGGATGTCAAAACGGCTTTTCTAAATGGTTTTCTCGATGAAGACATCTATATGGAACAGCCACAGGGTTTTGAATCCAATAGTGAAAAACAGAAGGTGTGTAAGCTTAAGAGATCCATTTATGGACTCAAACAAGCCTCCAGAAGTTGGAACATCCGTTTTGATGAGGTAGTCAAATCGTTTGGCTTCATAAAAAATCCGGATGAACCTTGTGTATATAAGAAGATCAATGGGAGTGCAATTGCATTTCTGGTTTTGTATGTCGATGATATACTTTTGATTGGAAATGATGTACCAATGATATCATCGATAAAACTATTCTTGTCACAGAAATTCTCCATGAAAGATTTAGGAGAGGCAACCTACATTTTAGGTATCAAGATCTATAGAGATAGATCAAGACGATTGATTGGCCTCTCACAATCTACGTACATAGACAAAGTGTTAACACGGTTTAACATGCAATGTTCCAAGAGAGGATTATTGCCTTTTAGGCAAGGGATCCGTCTTTCTAAGGAGATGTGTCCCAACACTCCCGAAGAAAGAGAGCGGATGACAAAGATACCATATGCATCCGCTATTGGAAGCATAATGTATGCTATGCTATGTACTAGACCGATATTGCGCATGCTATACGTATTACTAGCAGATATCGATCGATCCGGAGAAGAGCACTGGATAGCAATCAAGAATATTCTTAAGTACTTGCGAAGGACTAAAGATTTATTCTTGATATATGGAGAAGGAGAATTTAAAGTTGTAGCTTATACCGATTCCGATTTTCAATCGGATCCTAATGATTATAAGTCTACGTCTGGGTTTGTCTTCACATTCAATGGTGGTGCAGTTAGTTGGAAAAGTTCCAAACAAAGCATAACTGCCGATTCCACCACTGAGGCAGAGTATGTAGCTGCTTCTGAAGCAGCAAAGGAAGCCGCTTGGATGAAGAAGTTCATTTCAGAACTTGGAGTCGTTCCTTCAATTGAGCAACCGATCACATTGTTTTGTGACAACAATGGAGCGATAGCTCAAGCTAAGGAACCGAGGTCTCACCAGAAGTCCAAGCATATTGAGAGACGCTTCCATCTCATCAGAGAAATTGTTGGGAGAGGTGATATCGCCTTGCAGAAAATTGCCTCAGCAGAAAACGTGGCAGATCCCTTCACTAAGGCCTTACCTCAATCTTCTTTTGAAAGACATATTGACAAAATGGGTTTAAGGAACCAGACAAGTTGGCTTTAGTGCAACTGGGAAATTGTTGGATGTATGCCCTAAAGCTACTATGTAATGGTTACATATTAGGGATTATAGTTGTACTTTCATTATTATTATTTAATTAATGGCAACGACGTATTCATTCATTTGTCCAATTATTTTATATTGATGAATGATTCCATAAGATCAGTTGCAACTAGACCTATTCTTGAGACGTCAAGAATATATGTGACGGGTTCATAGTTAGACTGAATCTTTAAATTGTTCCCGGTCGATGGATTATTAACTGGATATTAATAATTCTGTTGAGACCGGTGTGTTCTTAACTTCGCCATTAAGTATTGGATACTTAAGGGAATGATGAGTCACATGTCATTGGGTATTATGATGCCTAAGTTAGAACACAGGTGTTTGTATTAGACAAATTCACTGAACGTGACACATATGGAACGATTAGCGACATGGAAGCTTTTAGCGTGGTCAATGTCTAATTGTTCATGCTTTGGTCTTGTGTAAATAATCCTTAGACCTCAGGCACAGTGTTAACTTGTGTATTGAACAACTATGGTTCACGGGTACACATAATGTCGGGTCGTCGATCCGTCTTTATACTTGATGGTCATAGTTTGTTCATATACGAAGTTACACGTGTGCGCAATATGGAATATGTCTCCTTGTTAGATGCAAGGTATGATAATGATGTCCTATGCGATCTAATTGTGACACTGCATTTAAATCCTCGGCCGGGGTTGTAACCGAGAATAAATTGTTTATGTCTCAAATAAAATGCATGTCAATTAGATTTGTGCATATGATCGAATTAATGACTTGACAAATATTCCATGGTCTTTGTTTGATCGGGACATAGTAAGACATAGGGATTGAATTACACTGTAGCCAAAGCTGACAGGTTCATTATGTTCTTAAAGCATTCACACTATCTGGGTAGCCATGACATATTGCTAGATGTCAATCGTGGCTTGTAGGACCTAAAAGATTAATTGGGACAATTAATTCTTTTGGAAGTACTAATGTGTTAGTACAAGTCTTACTACCAGCTTAGTGATGAACCTAGGGATGTCACACACCATAAACAACTAGGATGACGTGGAACAAGAGAGAAATATTTTGCAAATGTGTTTGCAATTACTGCAATCGAATTGAGTCGATTTGAAATTAAATTAAATGAGATTTAATTTAATTTGTATTATAGTCATGAGCCTACTTGCATATGATGCACACGCATGCCCAAAGTGGATATATATTAACATACCAAACAAGTTGTTTTTAGTGCAAGTGGGAGATTGTTAGAAGTATGCCCTAAAATTAATTAACTAATTAAAAAAAAATTAAAGGTTCGTGCATGTGCACGAATTCGTGCACATGCACGAAGCATAATGGTCAGCAGTTGCTGACCATTATGCACGAAGCATGGATGGTCAGCAACCGCTGACCATCATGCCAAGTTCGTGCATGAGCGGTTGCTCATGCACGATGGTCGTGCATGAGCAACCGCTCATGCACGATCGTCCACTATGGACGATCGGCAACGGTTGCTGATCGTCCATTGATCAGCAACCGTTGCTGGTCATTTTTAAATATAAAAAGCAATTGAGGATGTGAGAAAAAATTGTTGTTGAAAACAGAGAAAAGTGTGGGCGTGCTTCTTGTGTTTTTAGAAACATACGAGAGTAATTTCTTTTCCAAAAGGGGAGCAAATTGTGTGCGTGCTCTTGTGTCTTTGAGACGCAAGAAAGAAGAACGTTATCGCGTTCGGGTCGTGACTATTACACATCAAGGATACGACAGTTTGTTTCCACGTGATTGCTAGCACGATCGAAGTGGAGAATATCCGAAGGTTCTCTCTTCCGTTCGACGTTCGTTGTTGGTGTGTCTGAACTAGAGGTCCGACGCTTGTGGGACTCGTACTGTAGAACATCCGAACCGACTTGTTTCAAAGCGCGCTTCAAGAGGTATTTTCGTTTAACTCCCTTTTTTGTTTAGATTTTTGATTAAAACGCACGAATAACGCCTAAGGAGAATCATGTGTAGAATATATCTTTGTTTCCGCTGCATTTATTTCGTTAATTTTCTTATACATGATTCATGAAACACTAACACTACCAAGCCCAAGTAATTTCACCCTTTGGGTCACTTGCAGATCTTGTACATAAGAGTAGCTGTAAAACTTGTTGCCAAAATCAGTTTTGAGAATACACTAAGAAAAAAAGTGCATTCAATATTCTTCATGTTGTGTAACTAGCACATAGGGGCTTTTGTTAATAAAAAAAAAAAAACTAGCACATAGGGGCTATCAATGTCACACCTACTTTTTATCTTGTTCGTAAGTGCGCAACCAATTATGAATCACCAGACAAGTTATAAAGCCATATTTTCGCATGTTAGGCTCAAACCATACAAGCCCAAGCCAAGTCTATTATTCCTACATTTCCTCACCAGCTTCCAAGCCTCCTTTACAGAGAAAGAGCCCCTACATGATCCAGTAAATACTGCTATGTCTGAAGAGCCAAAGTTTGGAAAAATCAAGCCACATAAAGCCGTTTGAGTTTCAAGCAGATCATCAGACCTTGCTGGAGGCCATCTCCATCCATTTGCCTCGATAACATTTACAACTGTGGCTATATTACCTAAAGCCGAAATATAAAGAGTATGTAAACTTTTGCATGGACGTGGTATGAAAGGGGAAAATGAAAATGCTTAGGATTGTTCGTAAGAGCTATATATGCAACTGCTGTTGCTAAACACTGTGATTTCAAATGTGCCTGAAGAACTTAGCTCAACAAGGTGTTTGATAAGTTGTTTTTAAGAAGGAACAATAAAATAGGTTGTTCAACTTCTTTTGATGGAATGAATTGGTTTTGCGTCCCCTCTGCTTCATATTTTTCTCATGTCTCCAAGTTTGACAATGCTGCTGTTGGCGTTGTTGAACACAGGGTGGAGATTGCAAACATTCACTCTACCCACCTCACAGGGTATGAATGCACTTCCCCCACGATGCCGTTGAGAAAGGCTTTCTTTTTGGTATCGACTGGTTATGCGTTGTTGATATTTTGGCGGAAGAACGGTCCAACCTATCGTTGCCAACCTACAGCAGGCAGAGTCAGAGCCCAGTGAATGTTGGGCCACAATGACTCTGTAGTATGCCAAAATATCAATTCTCCAATTTAGATTAGAATCTTTGTAGCTTGATAGCAGTGGAGCTTTTTTTTTTCTTTAAAAATTTGCTTTACTAAACTCTTGGACGATGGATCTATTAATCCTTGTAGTTTCCCGGATAGTATGACTTGTCTTAGTGAGATATTTGGCAGTTTGTCCTTCTTTACCGACAATTCAAGCTGGAAATCTCTAGAGTTTGGAAATCTCCAAGTGACACTCAAGAAAGGTGTTGGGCAGATGGGAGAATCGACATTTACTGACAATTCAAGCTGAATAGGAGTAAAAGTTTCCGTACATCGCTTAAGTTAGCATCAAGCTATTGTGGGAGTACACAAATCCGGGAAGCAAAAACAGATGCCTTCTATGACAAGGAACATAGAGGAAGATGTAAGTCCTTCAGTCTTTTTATAGTGTATAAACCTATCCTTTATGACTGACCATAACATGGTTTTGGATGTCCACGGCTGTCAATTTTTTAAATTGAGAGTCATTTTTTAGACCTTAACCTTTTGAACAAAAATTCTGATAAATAATAAACATCGGGCGCCTTTGTTATTATCTATTGTTGACACTTGGATCACTTTCAGGAGAGAGTTTGTATATCTATCAGAAGTTAGCTTCTACTCATTAATCTAATAGTGACCGAGACCTTATTTGCATGTTCTCTTCATTTACTACATACATGAAGCATCATCCACCTGTATCTGACGATGAGGTCTGGAGGTTGGAGAAGATTGCAAAATATGGGAAATCTCAGCAAAAACTGAGTGAAGCCGGAATACATAAGGTGAAGGACTTTCTATTGTAGCTCTTTATGGACTCCAAGAAACTGCGAGAGGTAGGCACTTAGTTAATGATTCTCAATTAGGGATTGATTGACAACCAGGAATAAAAGGCTTGTGTCATCACTCATCATAGAAATTGGAAAGAGCATAATACCGAAGAACTGGAATATCCTCTTAGATCATGCAAAGACTTGCAGAGCGAATTGGAAACTATACTGTCCTGATGGCATGAGGAAGCATGGTGCTGAATTCAACACTAATTGTCAACCGATCACCCTAATCAAAGACCTAATCAAAGGCGGTGCATCTTTGGCTACTCATCAACTTTCTCCCCAAGAGAAGGCAAGTAATAAGGAGTTCCTACCGTGTTTTGTCCAGACAGTTCATGCTCTACACACCATCATGCTAAATTCATATAATTTGTCCCATATCATCTATACAATCAGTAATTTGACATTTACTCACAGCTGTGGCTTTATAGGTGTTAGGATTGATAAAAGATATGGAAACTTGGAACAGGAGTTAGTATGACATCTAGATGCTTTGTCTTTCTTTTTGTTTTGTTTTGTTTTGTTTTTTTTTTTAATTATTATGGGTACCAAGATTGTTCTCTGAGATGCGTGAAGCTTAATTAATTGGGAAAAAGGCCAAATGCAAAGATAATAACGTGCACCTGCAGATAATTGAGGACAACCTACTGAAGTTCTTTTCCAGCACCACAAACAACTTTTGGTACACGCTTCATACCCTATCACTGAACAATCTAGTAGACTAAGATCATAATAGCCAACCAAAAAAGACAGAGTCCTATAGCATCATCAGAGCTTAAAAAATCAGCCATACCACTTCACCCAGAGAAAACTGATGGACTGCAGGACTAGTACTAGCACTAGCACCATCGGGAAGACTAAAAAATTCCTCCTGAGGAGAAGAGTCAAGAACTAGATACGCAAACAAAAACAGTTAAATGAAGAAAAATGAAACGTCATCCACTGCTCGTATTAACGGTACCACTTGCCATGCTCACTAACAAGGTTTGGCAGAAAATCAAACTTCCCCATGAAATATGCAATGGCATCAGCCCATTGCTTATGCATGACTAAAAATGATGTTTGGATGACATGAAGTAAGTCTTCAATGTCCAAAGTCAGTTGAGCGACTTGATGAAGTTCATTTTTTTTGCAAATAGAAAGAGATCGATAATCTAAGGAGGCATTCTGCTGATAAAAATTCTCAAAAGTTCATTCTGATTTCAATTTGAGAATTAAAACAAGCTAGAAAATGCGTTTGGTAACACTCTGAAAGCAGCTGATGAATAAAAAGGAAAACTATTCTCAGAATCAAAATCACAAATTGAAGATGACTTTTTAGTATTCTCATTCCAAATGCAAACATGTAGATATGTAATAACTAAGCCTGTTTTTGGAATGTGATATAACCCAAGCATATATTCACAATTTTCATCCCTAATGACATATATCATTTTCACTTAACAAACATTTTGTCAGAAAAACAAAAAAACATCGAAGACAGTTTCGATGAAGACGGAAACTAAGCAGGCCTTAAACAGTTAGGAACAAATCCTCCTCCAGATTCCACTCTGCCATGCTCACCTGCCAATCGGAGGAAATCGAGCAACAACCTCACAAAACCAAATCGGAAAACAATCGAATCACCGCTGCCCATTAGGAGGTCGTGGAAAGAAGGCCCGAAAGGGAGCTGAACCTGAGAAGCCAAAGCGGTCTGTCGGAACTTGAAGCTGAAACGGAAGAGCATGCTATTGGAACAGAGCTGGTACAGAGCTGTTACGCTCGGTCTGATAGTCGGAGGGAGGGGGCGGGGATTGAAATATCCATTTCTTTTTCCCTCTCTTTTACTTATTTTAAGGACGTGTATGACATTGAAATATGAATCTTTTGATTTTTTTTTTTTGGGCGAAGAATCCTCTTAATTAATAGGTTAATTCTCATAGTCATAACCAAATACAAAATAAAGAAACTCTCGTTCGACTCTATTCCCCTATCGATTTCATTTTGTTTTTCCGTTTCATTTCTTTATTGCGTACATTCAATTTTACAATGTCAAATGGATCTTGAGTTCTTTAGAACGTGTATGATTGTTTACTGACTAGTTCCGAAAAGTACCGGATTTTGTTATAATCTTCATTGTTTTGGTGGGAGAAAGTTTGTAATATTTGATACGGCAAAGATTGGTCAAATCGATGGTCGGTAATCTCTTAAGAGTATTCAATGGTTTCTTCTTTGAAATTCGTTACGAAAACAATGGAATCGAGGAATTCCTTTTTACCTTGTCTCCTTTTTGTTGAGCAAATGAAAACTGACGAGACTAAACCATATGCTACAAAAACGTCATCGTCTATCTTTTGTTCGTTTAGTTTTTGCGTTGCTTATACCTGATATCAACTTTTGTTAATTGCTCTACCAATTATCCAGAAATAAAATCGCAAAAATTCTTAAAATAAACAAAAAAAAAAAGAAAAAAAAGCTCCAAACAGAGTAGCTCAGCAACATGAAAAAGGGGAAAAAAAAAAAAAGAAAGAAAAGGAAGACGAAAAATTGAAAGAAAAAAGCAGTGCATTGAAAAAAAATCGTAAATTTTCTTCATATAGTATTGGATTTTCTAACCATCATTGGCCTAATCTGTGCCCTCGCCGTTGTCTTGGCAGCGCAAGACTCTCGCCAAGACTTCATTGACGGGCAAACCGCCCCTCGTGCTGAAGTAGGGGTCGGCCCGATAACCTAGAATCGTACGGTCGCAGCTTACGCTGATAAGTACGCGGACAAGCCTAGAGGTGACTGCGACCTCTCGAGCACTCCGGAGGGCCCTACGGCAAGAACCTAGTCAAGGGGCTATGGCGTCCTGAGCAGCAGAGACTCGGTGAAGATGTGGCCGGGAGAGAAGGGCAACTACGACTACTGCTCGAACTCGTGCGTGGGAGGCGAGTACCTGCACTGCCCTCAAGTCATGTGGCGCAACTTGGTTTGTCAAGGATGTGCTAGAGTGAAGTGTGATAACGGGCAGTGGTCTACGATCCTCCCGGCAATTACGCACAGCGAGCGGCCATATTGAACGGTCTATATAAGTTCTAAATAAGCTCTCATGATTCAGATGATTCTACGAAACCACACCACTCCCTATTTGAAACATACATATCGTAAACCTACTGTCACCGGACGACACTTCCTGCCAAGAAGTTCCTACCTTTGCATCTCTATTGTTATCATATAGAAAGTCACACAACAAAACTCAAATCATCATAACTCAACAATCTCAGTACGCTTTCTCAGTTTCTTTTTCGACTGTTTGTTTCTGATCGCTCCATATGAATCCTCTTCGCCAGACTCGGACATCGCGTGCTTTGTGGGAACTCTCGCTTGGCAAATATGGTGTTCATCGTCATCATCGTCGCCGGTAGTATCTTCTGAGTCTGTTTCGCCAGTGCTAGAAGCTAACAGATTCGGAGGTTAACAACTTGCCACTGCAGATTCTGCAGCTGCTACTGCTTCAGGGGTATGAAGATCCGCGATCCCCAGCATCAAGTCCTGTTTCGTTAATTGCTCTACAAATTATCCAGAAATAAATTCGCAAAAGTTTCAAAATGAACCCAAAAAAAAAAAAAATCCAAACAGAACACCGCAGCAACGCACAAAAAAAAAATGATGAAAAAAAATGAAAGTGAAAGTAAATTTTCTTTGCGTAGTCGCTTTATAAGTGTTTAGGCATTTCTTTTACGAAATCCTACTGCTTTCTACTTTTTTATTTTTTGGTTCTGTTGTAGACAAAAACGACACAATTTTTGCACACTGGCATATGTTGTCGCTGATTAAGAAGAAAATAAGAAAATCTATAAGATAAGCGTGGATCGAGTGGTCCGCCCATTCATGTTTCAATCTTCAAATTGCATATGGCCCGTATGTACCATTGCGTGTTGAGATCATACAATGTTCGTGACGGATCAAATCGCTACACTTTTATCTATCAATGGGGTGATACATGTCCATCACTCTCGATTTCCAATCAAAAAGATAAAGCCAAGATCAATTCCGAAATATTGATCTGTCTTGAATTGCTAGCCAAAATCTTTCGCGGAAAGCGAATGATATGAAAAAGATCCGCCCCTTCCTAAAACAAAGAGGCAAAATACTGGTTAATAGACATTTCCTCCGCAAGGAGGAGGCAGAATCCGTGCGGCATCTCCTCCTCCACCGTTTATGGACAAGAATGGTTTGGACAATTTCCAATGCTTGCACCGAATGATCTTTGGGCTATTGGAGCTTCATAGAGCAAGAACTATGGGCTTGGCAAGGCACTTGTTTACAATGCCGCAAGAAAAGAAGGATTTAACTCAATTCCCCAGGTGGGATAAATACCCGTTATGGGGCATTCATTTCGGAATTCAGAACCCAAATCTTCTCAAGGCCTACCAAACTATGTTTCGCAAGTTTCATGCCCATCATTTTGTTGCTCATACTTATAAAACTCGACACAATTCTATCTTATTCGATATCTGGTGACCATCCACCTTACGAAAGATATCCATACCTCCATTTACAGTACTCCTCTGAAAGCCCAAACTTAGATCAAGACTAAATTCAAACAATTGATTATGACCTATAATTTCTATTATATGCTTACAGTAGAGATTGCCAACTTGTGAAATCAGAATCAAATCAGATTTTACCTCACCATTTCCAGCCATATAATGTTAGTAATCCATATCATTGCACATGATAGGTTCGTATAAGAATCCAACATCAGGATGTTCTGAAAGATATGGCATGTCTCAAAATGTGTGAAGCATAACTTATTATGACAAATTCCTAAATCTATCTCATCATCCTCCAAGACTGTTCTATGCGATCCTTAAAACTCAATAATTTCTCAGAGAGAGGCCAAATGCCAAGGTAATACGTGTGCCTGCAGATGATTGAGGACAACCAGCTCAAGTTCTTTTTCAGCACCACAGGCAACTTTTGATACACGCTTGATACCTTACCATCGAACAAACTAGCAGATAGATTATAAAAACCAACCAAAAAGAACAGAAGTCATACAGTGACACTGGAACTTTAAAAAAAAAAAAAAAAGCCGTACCACTTGACCCAGAGAATTAACAAGGAACTGATGGACTGCAGGACTGGTCCTAGCACCACCTAGAAGACTCAAAAATTCCTCCTGAGGAGAAGAGTCAAGACCTAGATAAGCAAACAGAAACAGTCAAATGAAGCACAATGGAAAGCCATCTACTGCTCTGTTTTAACAGGACCACTAACCATGGTCATTAATAAGGCTTGTTAACAAATCAAACTTCTCATGAAATAGGTTCATGACATCAGCCCACAGCTTGTGCATGACTCATAATGATGTCCAGATGACATGAAGTAAATCTTCGAAGTTGGAAGCCTATTGAGCAACTTGATGAAGTTCATTTTTACTGCAGACAGGAAGAGATTGAGAATCTAAGTAGGCATTTGGTGGATAAGGATTCTCAGATATCTGTTCTCATTTTATTTGAGAATGTAAATAGTCCAAAAAGGTGTTTGGTAACACTTCGAAAACAGTTGATGAAAGGAAAAATATCATCAAAATCAAAATTAAAAACTGAAGACAACTTTTTAGTGTTCACATTCCATGTGCAAACATGGAGATTTGTAATAACTATGCCTGTTTTCTTATTGTGATGGAACATGAGCAAATTCACACAACTCTCATCCCTTACAACATACATCATTTTCACTCAACAAATTTTCTGTGATAAAACATTGAAAATGGCTTTTAAGTGGAAACAAAACATGTCATAGAAAACTTGGCAGGCCTTTAATTGTAGAGAACAAAAATGAAGTGTGAATCATGAGACAATGTTCAAAATTTTGCTATACTAACTCCTGCATTTTTGTCCCACCACTTTCAACACCAAAACTTCATTGATTTCTAGAGGTTTCCACTGAAAGATGGTATGATACTTAAAGGCCGGGTGAAAACCTTAAGCATGAACAAAATTATTGAGGCTTCAAAGTATGAGCCATCATGTTGTTCAGCTTATGGTGACTCTTGAAAGTCAACTTGGCATTTAAAATTATCAGAAAGAAAGTTCTTCTATCTAGCAAAGTTTAGAGTTAATTCCAAGAAAAATTCCTCAAAATTGCTACATTAACCATCGGTTTCATTTTAAGGATGATGATCATATCCTGAGTTATATGAGTTTTACTTTCTGTAAAACCAAACAAAGTTGATGCCTTTGAAACACATATCAGTGCACATAAACAATCCTAATATAATCATAATATCAAATACAATCGGTCAATCACTACTACATAAATTATATATATATATAAAACACTAGAACAGAAGTTTCACGTAAAATTTGAATAACACTAAATCCTAGTGCAATTTTACCTCAATTGGAATATTGAAGTATCAAGCACTAAGCAATGGAAGCCATGCATTCTGTTTCCAACCGTTTGACCCCCCTCTAGATTCAACAATGTCTTCAACAAGTTCTCCTGAGCATGCAACCATCAAATGACAAAGATCCTTGGATAAAGCCACCTAATGATAACAATTGCATGCCAGTTAGCTTCCTCTGGCGAAACATCTAACATGATATCTGGAAGAATCCAATCATAGGAATAAAATTACAGCAGGTCCATTTGAAGTTTAGCAAAAGCTTCAGCATCTTACATCTATCAAAATATTATCCAAGTTGTTTGGCATTTTAACCAAGCCATCGTTGAAGAAACGAACACACTTTGAATAAAAAAAGAGAACTTTCGGAGTCGAAGCAATTACCGGGAGAGATTGTCCACAGCCTCTGCCAATTGAAGCGATGAAGCACCCACCTTCGAGTCCTCCGTGACCATCGCCAGCAAATCCTTCTCCGGATTCCACTCCGCCATCTTCACCTGCCAATCGGAAGAAATCGAGCCAAAACCTCACAAAACCGAATGGGAAAACAATTGAATCGACCTACCCATTATTAGGTCGCGAAAGAAGGCGGACCGGAGCCGAACCCGAGAAGCCGAGGCTTGTCGAACTGTAGCTGAAAGGGAAGCACGTGCCGCGACCCTTCGTCGGCCTCCATAGCTGAAAAAGATCCGGGAGCAGCCAAAGCGTCCGGTGGAAAATGCGAACTGAGAGGGAGAGCCAATGGCGGAGGGTAGAGCTCGAAAACCCTAGAAGAAGGCCTGATGGAAGAGAAGAACGAGAGAGTAACGAAGTGCACTGGAGCCTGAGAATTTTGCAGAGAAGATCGCGGGAGAGAGACAATGAGGAAGGAGAGAGAGAGGATACGGGCCGAGCCGGGCCGAATTGGGCCATAAGTCGGGCTTAACTTCTGCTCCGGGCTCGTTCATCATACAAAAAATAACGTAAGAGAAGACCCAACGGGCCGCTACGGCCTCAAGCGGTCCAGACCACTTTCGATAACTCGAGACTTGAGATTAAACCGAATGGGATTTGGTTCAGGCATTTCATCAAACGTTTGAAGCGCGCTGGCTGAAAGCGGGGAAAAACCGAGTACCAACTCGCGCCGGGACTCGCAATAATAATCAACAAGCAGTAGTGATCCAAAACAGCGGCGCGCAGACGAATGGGGCCGGTGCTCGCGCGAAGCCGACAGCGAGGAAACCCGGTCCGGCGAGCCGAAACGGGGCAAGGCGGGGCACAAACGGGGTGTTGTCCAAGAGTCCCTACCCGGCTGCGCGACGGCGAATGGAGGGCGAGTTCGATAGATCGGACCACGTCCCGTCGCCTTGCACGCCTCCGAGCCGGGATCCTCGGAAAAACGGCTCGTCCTGCGAAAAATTGGAAAAAAAAAAAAAAAACAAAAAAGAAACCTAACCTACTGGAGACTTGGGCGCGGGGAACGGGAGTCGCGGCCTCGAGAGCGTGGGGGAGTCGTCGGACGGGCCGGGCATGACCGGACTGCCGGAGGGCTCCTCGCTCTCTCTCTCTCTCTCTCTCTCTGTAGGTTGCTCTCATGGTCTATCCACCCTTTCTCTATTCCCTCTCTCACTCTATTTCTCTCAAAAAATCCTCCCTTTTAAGCTCTCCACCCAGCGCGCATGGCTTCCCGCCACACAAGCTGTCGCCGCGGTCTTTCTCCGACCACCAACTCCGGTGAGACGCTCGCCGTGTCCTCGCGTCTCTGTCCTCGCGGTGCGGACCCCCTCCACTTTTTTTTTTCCCCATTTTCCCCTTTTTTAATTATATATAAAATACTTTTAATAAATTCTAGCACCTTACAATTTATCGTATATAAGGCATGGCTGCCAATTGTCGACTTGTGAATGCTTTTGTTAAGAAGGTACAGTATTACCATTGTCACTTCCGAGCCTCCGTGTTCCTTCAACTAATGGGTTAATGATAGTTGGCATTTTTGGCTCTGCTATGACTAATTTTACTTTCCTTCCTAATTAGTCTTCCAATATATTTCGACTTTATGATATGGTAAATTGTCTTTTCTTTAGTTTTCCCCATGCATTAGGAAACAAAAAATACAAATAAACCTTAAGAGACACTTTTTGAATGATGGTGATGATGTTAAACTTAAAGTTATACAAAAGAATCTAGACTAAATTTAACAAAAATTACTGGACCCACGTTGATGCTTTTGGCCTATTTCAACATTTAGTTTATCATGCCTTAGTTATTTTAGATTGCATGCTCTCATGGACTTCACGCATTGGTGTGACACTTTTATGGGATTGGAAAGTGGAAGGAAATGCTTTTAAAGGGGATGATTCAATAGATATTAGGGCTAGTTATCAGTGCAATCTTGTGGGTAGAAGGTTGAGGGCTTTTATTAATCAACTATATTTTATATTCTATTTTAATGATTCAATTAGAAACAAGAGAGTATATGTATTTATTAAGAATGTTTTCAAAAGTAACTGTGTATGCCCTTGCAAGACTCACATAAATGGTAGTGTTCCACTACTCATGTGTCACATTGATCTTAGACAATAATGTGATGAAAATTGTCTATTCTACAAAATTGAGCTGTGGACAGATGTTTATTTATTTATATATGTCGTCATTTTCTAAAATTCATTACATGTTATAAATGAGTTTTTGATTGTCCATAATTTCTTGCTCAAAATGCTTCAGTCAACCTCACTAGATTTGGTGAGGGGGCAGGCAAGCGCGACTAGCACTTGCCCTCACCTAGGCGTGGCTTGACAAGGTCGACCCTCATCGGCCATGGCTGTGGTTGGTGACTGGCAATGGCCACCAGAGAAAAGAAAGGGAAAGGAAAAAAAGAAAAAACAAATCAATAAATTCAAAAAATTATTATAATATTATTAAAAATGTTCATCTCAGCGCCAATCATCCGATCAGCGTTCATGTCAACAATTTGTAGCCTAAATTGGTCTAATAAACTGAATTGGTACTAATATGAAAAATTTTTAAGGTTATATTGGTCCAATTAAAAAGCTTATGACTGAATTAGTACCGATGCAATATATTTAAGGCTTTTTTGGTACTTTTTCCCTCGATAAGTGGTATCAAAGCTAGGCGGTCAGGGATTGACTAGACTTCGCTCGAGTCCTTGTCCATTTGCCAAGTCAAGTTGAGCAATGACGTGATCGAGAAGATTTTGATGGGTAGTTGTATTCTTGAGCACTTATACTTAAGCGAGAAACTTGAAGAAACTCAAAGCTAACTTTACCTGAGCATCTTCGGAAGCTAGAGGATATCTTTCAAAAAGAGGGTTGTTACTGCCGACATCAAACCTTTCAAATTGAGCAAATTGAGCGAACTTCGTGAAACTGAGTGGAAACCAAGTCGAATGCCTGTTAGCTCGTGAAAGAATGCCGACCAAGAGCTAAACTTGAGAAGCCATTGGTTTGTTGAACTAAAGCTGAAGCTGAAGCACTCGTTGCGGTCCTTCATAAACCTCCATAGCCAAAAAGCTTTGCAAGCAATTGAAAAACACACCTTGGGCCGAGAACAATTGGCAATGAGTGTACAGAAGTGTCGATGGAAAATGTGAGCTGAAAGAGAGCTTGTGAAGGATAAAACTCAAAAAACCGAGAGGAAGGCTCAAGGCTAGTTAGGAAAGAATAGAGCTAAAGAGCAAGTCGACGAATGGAAGATCAAGGGCGGAAGTACAGCACAAGTGCCATAACTTGGTACCGAGGGACACTTAAGTGCCATAACTTTAAAATGGTACACTTGAGTGCCAGTTTTGAAGTTAAATGGGACACTTAAGTGCCACTCCGGCGAAGATCCGGCCAAACGGCTTATGTGGCGACTTTCCGGCGAGCTTGGTCCAAAACGGTGTCGTTTTGCACGCTGACGTGGCAGAGAAAACACAAAAATGATGCAATTTCGTGTCTACGTGTAAATAATAATATATAAATTAATTAAATTAGATTTAAAATATTCAAAAAAATTAAAAAAAAGAAAAATTTAAAAAATTTAAAAAATTAAGAAAAATTTTAAATTTTTTTAAAAATTAATAAAAAATTTAAAAATTTAAAAATCTTAATAAAATTAAGAAAAAATTTAAAATTTTTTAAAAATTAAAAAAAATAAAAAAAATTTAAAATTAAGAAAAATTTAAAATTTAAAAAAAAAAAAAAAAAAAAAAGGGGGGGGGAGGTCGAATGGGTGGCTCCTCGCCGTTGCCGCCTCCTCGCCGTCGCTGGCTAGGGTTGGCCGGGGTCGCCGGTCCTCGGTCGACCGACGGCGAGGGCTCGCAGGCCCTCGCCACCAGTCAGCCGGCCTCGCCGGCCCTTGGCCAGGGCCCAGCGACGCCGGTCGACCCTCCCCACTCCGTCGCCGGCCCTTCTTGGCAGTGGCGGGGAGGCGGCGAGGGCCCGCGAGCCCTTGCCGGATTTGGCGAGGGTCGCGGCCCGGCCGACCGGCGGCAAGGGCTTGCGAGCCCTCGCCCAGATCTGGGGCGAGGCTCGCAGCCCTCACCGTCGGTCGGCCGGAGGCCGGCGACCTTGGCCGACCCTCGCCCCCTCCTTCACCGGCCCTTCTCGGCGACGGCGGGGGAGGCGGCGGCAGCGAGGAGCCGCCCCGTTCGACCTCCACCCCCCCTTTTTTCTTAATTTTTTAATAATTTAAAATTTTAAAAATTTTTAAAATTTTCTTAAAATTTTCTTAATTTTCTTAATTTTCTTAATTTTTTAAAATTTTCTTAATTTTTAAATTTTTTTGAATATTTTTAATTTAATTTAATTAATTTATATATTATTATTTACACGTAGACACAAAATGGCATCGTTTTTGTGTTTTCTCCACCACGTCAGCGTGCAAAATGACGCCGTTTTGGACCAAACTTGTCGGAAAATTGCCACGTTAGTCATTTGGCCGGATTTTCGCCGGAGTGGCACTTAAGTGTCCCATTTTACTTCGATATTGGCACTTAAGTGTACCATTTTAAAGTTATGGCACTTAAGTGTCCTTCCGTGCTAAGTTATGGTACTCTAGGTGTCCCAACCTCGAAGATCAAGAGAGCAAGAAAATCCACTAGAGTCCGAAATCATGCAGAGAAAATTGCAGAAGAGGAGCAGGCAAGAGAGAAAAATAAGAGATAAAGACATGATTACAAAAGTGAAGGCGAACTCATTTGATTGATGGGTGGGCTGAGCCAGGCCGGCTCGTGCCATATGTCAGATGGAACTTGTTGTCCAGGCTCATTTATCATGAAGAAAAGTATGCGATTTCGAAACGAGTCGGGTTACCAAAGTGTTGGGTTAACTTGTAACCATAGTGGCCACCTTTCTTATGCATCCATTATCAGATTGATCAAAATCATAATGAATTGGGAACCATATAAGCAAATTTCATTAAATTTAAATTAACGGAAATACGATATTGAACATTTTTATATATCTTAGGATTTAGATTAAACATTAAGTAAATCAAAAGTTCTATTCCAACAACCTTGTTGGGGGTAGTTAGGTAACAATTCACAAAGAACTAATCCAATCCACAATCAATTTCTTCCCTAAAACTAAACTAACCAAAATGGACTTAACGCCAGCAACAACTAGCTGTGTATTCCATCACTATGATTTCGAAATAAATAAATATAATGCTAAATGTTAAAAAAAAAAAAAAAAAAACAAGGCAACAATAATACTAAAATTATTATGTGGAAAATCCAATGAGGGAAAAAACCACAAACCGCTCAAGAACTTTCACTAATCACTAAGAATAGTAACATCGACAATACAACAATATTTCATCGTTATTGAGGTGGATTAATACAAATAGAGCAAGAAACTTTAACCATGATAGTAGAAAATGTGAGACAACTTGAAGAAGGTTTTCGACGAACAAAATTGATCAACTCATAGGCCTCGGTCTCACAAACATCATTCTAAAATTGTTCCAATTCCAATTCCGTTAGGCCTCCGAATATGGACCAAAAAATCGCTGCCCCTTTTTCTTCTTCTCGTGCGCTCTTCTCAAGGAACTCTCTCTCTTCCTTATATTCACTCCACAAACGGCCCCTTTTTTTTTGTCTTTTTGACTTTTTGACTTTTTTCATTTTCTTTGATGTTATGTTCGCTAAACCCCACAAAGAGACGGCCCCAGGAAACAATCCTCCATCACTCTAATAGCAAAATCAATAGGAATAAGATCTTGGTCTCACAAAACTTTGATTCGGAGACCATCAACCGACAGCAGCTTCCCATGGTAAGAACCACTAATTTCTTTTTCAAACCCACAAACTTTAGCAGGCAAGCATCGAATTGCTCCTATTTTAGCATGAAGATCCACACTTGAATCACAAACAATGGCAAAAGAATGCTTCAAGTGCCATAACTTTGGCCAAAGGGACACTTAAGTGCCATAACTTACGAAAGGTACACTTAAGTGCCACTTTTAAGAAAAACGGATCACTTGAGTGCCAATCTGGCGAAAATCCAGCCAAAATGTCGACGTGGCACTTTTTCGGCGAACTGAGCTCAAAACGACGCCGTTTTGCACGCTGACGTGGCTAAAACGGCATCGTTTTGGGCTGACATGGTAATAAAAAAAATTAAAAAATTAAATTTAAAATTAAATTTAGTTGAAATATTTAAAATAATAATTTTAAATTAAATTTAGTTGAAATATTAAAAAATTAATAATTAATAATTAAAAAATTTTAAATTTTTTTTTTAAAAAAAAAAAGGAAAGTGGGGGAGGCGGGCGAGGGATTAGCCCTCACCGCCGCCGCCCCCGCCCGCCGCCCGCCGGAAGGGCCGACGACGGCGGGGGGAGGGTCGGCCGGGGTCGCCGGGCCTTGGCCGGGTCGCGACCACGGCGACCGGCGGCGAGGGCTCGCGAGCCCTCGCCGGATCGTGGCGAGGGCTCGTGGCCCTCGCCCGGATCCGGCGAGGGTCGCGGCCCTCGCCCGGCCGGCCTGGGCCGCCGCCGCCGTGGCGACCCGGCGGGCGGGGGCCCTTGGCCGGCGGGGCGAGGGCCGCCGACCCTCCCGAATCTATGGCGAGGGCTCGCGGCCCTCGCGCAAATCCGGTGAGGGTCGGCGGCCCTCGCCGGTCGGGCCAAGGGCTGCGACCCTCGCCCGTCGGGGGCGGGGCTCGCAAGCCCTCGCCGCCCGTCGGCCGGGTCGCCGGCCCCGGCCGGGGCCGCGACCCGGCCGACCCTCCCCCCCCGTCGCCGGCCCTTCCGCGGCGGGCGGGGGCAGCGGCGGGCGAGGGATAGCCCTCGGCCGCCTCCCCCCTTATTTTTTTCAACTAATTTCAAAATTATTAATTTAAAATATTTTAACTAAATTTAATTTTAAAATTATTATTTTTAAATATTTTAAATAAATTTAATTTAATTTAATTATTTTATTTTATTTTTTTTGCCACATCAGCCAAAACGACGCCGTTTTGGCCACGTCAGCGTGCAAAACGGCGTCGTTTTGAGCTCAGTTCGCCGGAAAAGTGACACGTCGACATTTTGGCCGGATTCTCGCCGGATTGGCACTCAAGTGATCCGTTTTTCTTAAAAGTGGCACTTAAGTGTACCTTTCGTAAATTATGGCACTTAAGTGTCCTTTGGCCAAAGTTATGGCACTCCGGGGTCGCGCGTCCACAAACAACTCTCTTTAAACTCCAATAGACCTACATACGGTGTCAACTACGATACCCACTTAAAATACAACCATCCGATTCGTCGGCCATTATATCAAACGAGTTGGCTAGACTTTCAGTATTTTAGAAACCTCTCAAGTTAGCGGACAGTTTTAGCTTCACAAAGCTTTTGTTAAATATAATCGGGGCAATGTGGGATGACAATATGCAAACGACCTTTCTCATTCCAAGGATGTATTGTCAAGAGTTTGGAGAAGTTCAAGAAACAAAGAGCAACCGGTCCTTTAAAGATCTCAAAAATCTTCCAAAAACTTGTATTAAAGCTGCTCGACTATGAAATAAGATTCCAAGTTGGAAACTTAACTACAAACAAAAAACTAGAAATAATTTGGAAGATATGAAGAATAAAACATTGACCGTTAAGAATCAAGATCAAGAAGTCGTATATAGAGCCATACAAAGAAATGATTAGCATGAAAAAGTAGTTTTACTCCGCAGATGTGGATCTCTCGATGATATATGTAGTTTCCTATGAAAGGTATATATCCCATAGAAGGACAATGAATTGGGAATATATCTTGTGGATGCCGAAATAGACGTAAGAGGGAATAGTGACAATAAATTCTCACAAAATATCTTTTTCGAAATGGAAGAGAAAGGCATTTGGGCAGCTTCCTTGAAAATATGATGATCGAATTAATTCCTAATCAGGAACATGAGATTGGTATTTCTATACACAAGGATAGTAAGCTAAACAAAGAGCCAAATCTGATAAGATCACCCAGCTAAAGCTTCCATGTACATTATCAAGTGATCAAACTTGAGATCAGATACATAAAACTAGATTATTAGACAGAGGGTAGGTGAAAAATCATTGTTGAGGACAACCTCCGGAAGAAAACCCCCGACCCCGAATGGTTTCCTTTTCTTTCTCTCCATCTTCTCTCGTTATAGTCTCAAGGTTCTAGTCACTCAGGCAAAGAAATGAAAAATATTGGTAAAACTTCATGGTAATGGGCATATGGATAGAAATATTTATAGACAAACCCCATTAATAGAAGTTCTGAATTAGCTGAATGAGGAATGGTTATTTCAGCCCAAATAATTGATGAGTTGGGTAAAACCAAAAACACAAGCTTTTAATTAAAGGATTGCAATGGTCACAGAAACCAATTTTGAGCCTTGTTAATCATACTCAAAATCCTATTATGCATACAAAGAGATCCAAGTTTCACATTTGGTACACATATCGGCAATGACGACCAAACTTGAAGAAGGGGAGAGGAGGGGGAGCAATCACTTCAAACAAGAAATGACAACAATGATTTATCCTCTAGTTCATATTTTTCCCACTGAGGTAGCATGTTTAAGAACATTTATGAATGGAAAAAGTAGATATAGCATTAATGTGAAGAATTTACAATGAAAGAGAAATAAACAAGACATTCAAGTAAGAACTTCTATACACGAACAATATTCTATTACATTTCGGCTTTCTAATTCTTTTGCTAATCCCGACGTTCCATCTGTTCACATTCCTTTGCAAGTGTCCTTCCCAAATATTCAGTGTCCCCAAATCCTCCAAACTGCAGTAATTCTCTGATTCTCTGCATTGTTTCTCTGAGGCAATAATGAGGATAAGACATCTTATTGACCTAACAAGATATATCGAGGTAGAAACTATTAAAGTTGTTGGACAGTGCAATCAGATTCTTAGTTTGAAACTTAATTGCAAACAAATCATTAAAAAAACATGTAAGACATTAAGAATGAATTAAGAATCAAGATCAAGAAGTCATCAACTTTTAAGTTGAAAGATGCGTACTCTACTCACTTGGGCATCTTCCTCCCAATTGACACAACACAGCTACCGCATGGGACTTCAAGCCTCATAACAATTTTTCATTTTGCTCAATATTTATACCATGTTAGAAACTATTATGCCACAGCATGTATAATTGCTACAAGCACAAGCATATAAAAAGCAGCACACCACGTATCCATGTTAAGTAAAGAAAACTAGATTGGTAAGATAACATTCATTATGTATTATGTAAAATCAAACTCTCTTCCAAGCAAAACGTAGTCCGTGAAATGGATGACGGTTAATAAATTTGTAGAAGTCTCAAAGAAAGAAATACAGCTGCATCAACCATATTCGCAGCCATCCTACTCATGACCAAATAGCAATAGCTTAATGACATAACTGAACTTTTCCTCCCACAAGCATAATTAAAGCACAAACAAATTCCATCATCTAAGAGTCACCTAAACCACAACCGTTTTAATTTGACTGAACTAAACATATTTTTGATTCAATATTTAAAATAAACTATTAATTTGATGAAAATGAGCATGTCATGACTGTTTTTTTTTTACCCCATCTGCTTAGGGTGTAGATCCTTACAATAAGCTCAACCTTTGTAAATGCTATGCTAAAATTTGTAATTGACATTTGAAGCATTTTTAATCATTAACGACAACATCAAACAGAAGGTGACAATTTCCTATCCCACATGAGAGAGAGAGAGAGAGAGAGAGAGAGAGAGAGAGAGAGAGAGAGAGAGAGAGAGAGAGAGAGAGAAGAGAGAGAGAAATTTCTTCACAATGAAATTATGGGATTTCTTTGGGTTGATAGGTCATCAAAAGCGATGGAAATCTATACTTATTTGGTGGCCTCCAATCCATTATCTCAATCCAAAAACAGATCTTATTGTCCACTTTTGAACCCCGAGGTGGAGTGTATCCACATAAGCTTACTTCAGGTGAGGATTACAGGTGTACTAGTATCTACAACTTAGAATCTCAACATAAACCATTCAAGGGTTGGTTCAAGTACTATAGTGCACTCAACATGTTCTCCAAATCCAGAAGACAATATGAGGCGTGGAGCATTCACATGTTTCTAGAAAAAATGCCTCTGTTCTAGACTTTTCCATTAAGAATAGATAGCATGAATTGCCAAGGCTAGCCATCTAATCCTAAGCTCTTACAAATTCGAATTACCCGGTGGATAAAGTCATGTAAGAACTTAAGATACTTGGATATAGCAACCTTTACGATCTTAGTCTCTGCGCTTTTGCATTTGACATAGCTAGTATATCTAGCATAAATGACATCCCTTCCAATTCAATTTCTTTATTTTCATGGACACTTTAACTGGTGAGCCCAAAAGGATGATAGCATGCACACACCCTTTACCGTTCCAAGGATGCATTGACAGTGTTTGGAGAAGTTCAAGAAACATCGAGCTCCTCATCCTTTGATGATTTTGTTTCCTTTTAGAAGCGCCTTGTGAAAGCTCTCTCGGACATTTCAGCACTTACATCAACCAGTGGCATGATAACTGAAACGTGCCAATGAGTCATATGAAATCAATCCACCAACTAACATCAACAAACTACTAATAATGCTAAGACGTTTGCGGGTTTCTGTGTTGGAGAAAACTTCCTTGTGTGTTTTGAAGCTGACAAAACGTTTCCATCAGTCTAGTCTGAAGACTTGCAGACTCTTTAGTCAAAGTCTGAAAATCACCAAACCATCAGACTCAAGATTTAGAGTCTATCCTCATTGACAGTTTCTAGACTGTCGAAGAAGACTTATCCAGAACTGAGTATCTTGTTAAGGATTTGATTCTATCGACTAAAGAAGATCTCTCGGCTGGAGATAGCATCTTGGAATCTGTTATTCGTTTTAATTTCAATTTGGGTAATTTAGATCCGTTGATTGATGAAGCATACTTGGAAGGTTCTACTTATAGAAACTTAGATCCTGATTGTATGGGCGGGCAGGATTAATGAGCTATCGTCATATTCCTTAAATAACTCGAAATCTTCCTAATTGATTCTGTCCAATCGGTAGATTGGAAGAACTCCTTTGGAAAGTGCCAACGGGTATGAAGGCATGGAGGAGTATATAAGGGAGTTGTTCTAGTTATTCGAGTGTGTGCGCGATAGAAGAATTCCAAAGTCTGAAGCTCCTTGTTCTTTGTCAAATTCAATTGTTGAGTGAAAACTTGTACTCAAAAGAGCGTTTATATTTCTATGAGACCTTGAGGAAGTGTAGCAGAGTCTCACTTTTGTGGAATCAAGGAAGAGCTATTCCGTAACAACTCTTTTGATTCTTAGTGAAATCCAGCCGGTGGGCTGTTAGTGCGGAAGAGTGGACATAGGCTTGGATCAAGCCAAACCACTATAAACCCTGTGTTCTTATTCTCTTCCCTAAGCTCTTTACTTTGATTGTAACATTACTTATTAGAGTCTAATTTCCTTTTCATAATCTATTGCAAAACATAGTCGGTTTAAAAGTAAAATTATAATCTTTACTCTACAAAATTTGATTTCGCACCTATTCACCCCCTCTAAGTGCTCGTACTAGCTTCCACAATTGGTATTAGAGCTCGTGTACTCACTTAAATTGAAGTGTTTTTTACTTCAGAGTTAACGATCCATGGCTAGTATGTTGGCTCCAGGTCTAGTTGAAGGGCAGAGCAATACTAGACCGCCTTATTTTGATGGAAAAGAATACAATATATGGAAAAACAAGATGAAGGCATTCTTGAGATCAAAGGATCCTCTGGAATGGGATGTGGTAGACAAATGAATCATTCCTAAAACTACAACAGTCTTAGAAAGAGGAAAAGAAGCTGTTGAGTCCAGTGAAATGACTTAAGAAGAGATAACCAAGAGATAAGCTCTTGATGCAAAAATAATTTATTCCTTATATTGTGCATTATCTCCTACCAAATATAACATAATATCTTCTTGTGAAACAACTAAAGAAGTCTGGGATAGATTGCACATCACCTATGAAGGAACCGATCGAGTGAAAGAAACCAGAATCAATATTCTGCTCGGTCAATATGAAGTATTCAAGATGAAACCAGGAGAATCTATTACTGACATGTTTAGTCGTTTTACAGAAATTGTGAATGGTCTCGAGTATCAAGGTCAACCAATCTCTAAACCCATGAAGGTCAACAAGTTACTGCGTGGGCTTTCCAAAGATTGGAACCACATAAAGACCTCAATAAGGGAGACACAAAAAATCATGCCACTCTCTGTTGACAAATTGGTTGGAACTCTTCAGTCTTATGAAGTGGAGCAAATCAACGAATATGAAGATCCCAAAGGTAAGAAATCTATTGCATTAAAGTCTAATGATGATTCTGATGTCACAGATTATGAAGACAATATGGACGATGAAGAGCTTGCTCTCATGATAAGAAGATTTAGAAAATTGAATAGAAAGAGAAGAAGATTCAATCCAAAGAAACAAAGTTCTCAAAAGCTACAAAATAAATCAGCTGAGGATGATGATTCCAACAAAGATGTAGTCTGCTTTGAATGCAAGAAAAAGAGACACATTAGACCCAACTGTCTTTTGCTGAAGAGAAATAAAGGAAAAGCTGAGAAATATCGAAAAGCTCTTAAAGCAGACTTGGAGTGATACCGAATGTGAGGAAAGTGATGATGATTATGCCAACATTTGTCTCATGGCACAATCAGACTCATATTCAAATTCTGAGACAAACCCAGACTCAGATAGTGAAATCGAGGTAAATAATTTAAAAATTTCTACTAAAGTTTCTAAATATATTGATGAATTATGTTTTAGCCTCAAAACTTCTCTCAAGAGGATTTCCAAACACAAAAGGGAAAATTCTACACTAAAGCAACGAGAAATTGTTTGGAAAGAAAAAGTCGAAAGTTTAGACAAAAGTGTTATTACTTTAAAAGAAAATATAGATAATTTTTCAAAAGAAAATGCATTCTGAAAAATGATATCTCAAGCATTTCTAAAAGGTTTTCTATAGAATCTGAAAAAACTGGAAAAAATTCTTTCGCACAAAGACCTTACTTCAACAAATCTAGTTTGGAAATGATTGCTGAAACCATTCCTCTAATTGATTTTCCTAAGGTAAATGAAAGAATTAAACAAAGACTTACAAAAGATTCTTACAAAAATTATTTCCAAAAAGTTTTTGTAAAACTTGTAGGCCGCAGTGTTCTTAAATGTTCTAAGTGTAACAGCTTAGAACACTTTGAGAAAGAATGTCTTATGGTCTGGAAACCTGTGAAGAAGGTTTGGACAAAGACTGTATATCACACTAACTCCATTGGATCCAAGAAAATATGGGTACAAAAGAAAGCATGAGTTTCTTTTTTTAAATGCAGGTCACTATTAAAAAAAATGTTAAATGGTACTTAGATAGTGGATGCTCAAGACATATGACAGGAGACTCAAACTGCTTTATAAAGCTCGTGTAAGTTAATGGTGGAAAAGTTTCTTTTAGAAGAAATAGCAAAAGAAGAATTGTGGGATACGGAACTGTAAAGATTGAAAGTTTCACAATCAGTAACGTTTCGTTAGTAGAATGACTCAACTACAACTTGCTGAGTATTAGCCAACTGTGCGACACCGGTTTCAAAATCAACTTTCAAGAATGAATATGTTCAGGAACCAGTAAAGATTCCTCTCAGACTTTTACGGGGCGAAGACATGGGAATATCTATCTCTTGGATATTAAACCAGAAAAATCTCAATGTCTAATCTCAATTCAAGAGGAAGCAAATCTATGGCACAGAAAGCTTGAGCACATCAACAAGAAGCAAATAGCCAAGATCTCTACAAAGAAGCTTGTTTGTGGATTACCCAATCTGACATACCAAAAGTCTGACCTATGTACACCATGTGTTTTGGGAAAACAGGTAAGAAATTCATTCAAATCAATAAATCAAATGTCCAATAATCATGTTCTGCAGCTCTTGCATATGGATCTGTTTGGACCAACCAGAACTCAAAGCATTGGAGGTAAGAAATATTGCCTAGTAATTGTGGGTGATTATTCACGATTTACTTGGGTATATTTATTGGCAAGTAAGTCTGAAACCTTTTCTTTTCTTATTTTATAAAATTTGCTAAGAAAGTTCAAAATGAGAAAGGGTATGTTATTTCCAATATACGGACAGACCATGGAGGTGAATTTGAAAATCAAGATTTTGCTAAATTTTGTGATGAATCTGGTTTTCAGCATGTATTCTCCTCTCCTTATATTCCTGAGCAGAATGGAGTTGTGGAAAGGAAGAATAGATCTTTGCAAGAAATGGCTAGAACTCTTCTAATTGAAAGTAACATTTCTTCTTGTTTTTGGGCTGAAGCAGTTTCTACAGCGTGCTATATTATTAATAGAATCTTCTTAAAGCCTATTCTGGAGAAAACTCTCTATGAGTTGTTCAAAGGAAAGAAGCCAATTGTTTCCTATTTTCGTGTGTTTGGATGCAAATGTTTTATATTGAAAAATGCAAATGATCGAATTGGTAAGTTTGAAGAAAAATCAGATGAATGTATTTTCCTTGGATATTCAACCACTAGCAAAGCCTATAGAGTATACAACAAAAAGACTCAATTTGTGGAGGAATCGATGAATGTTAAATTTTAAGACTTTACGCAAAGTCAATCGATTCAGACTCAAACTAAAGAACCTGAACCTGCTCCAAACTCTACAAAGTCTAAATCTACAGAAGTAGCTCAAACTTCAGAAGGCCAGTAACAAATGATTGTTGAAGAATCAAATGAAGAAAATGATAAACAATCTAACAAATCGACTAGCAACTGGAAGCACAAGTCTAGTCATTCTAAAGAATTCATTATTGGTGACATTAATGAGGGAATTCGTACAAGATCCAAAAGGCGTGAAGAGTCTAGTGCTATGGCTCTTATTTCTGAAATAGAACCCAAGAGCATAGAAGAAGCTTTAACTGATGAAAGCTGGATTGAAGCTATGCAAGAAGAACTTAGACAATTCAGTATCAATGATGTCTGAGAATTGACTCCTAAACCGAAAGGTAAATCAATCATTGGAGCTAAATAGGTTTTCAGGAACAAGATGAATGAGAAAGGAAAAGTAGTAAGGAACAAAGCAAGACTCGTGGCCAAAGGATATACTCAAGAAAAATGGATAGACTATGATGAGATATACGCACCAGTAGCAAGGTTAGAAGCAATTAGACTATTACTTGCTTTTGTTTGTTATAAGAATTTCAGGTTATTTCAAATGGACGTCAAAAGTGCTTTCTTAAATGGATTTATCCAAGAGGAAGTCTATGTGGAACAACCTCCCGGTTTTGAAGACCCAAGGAAACCAGACTTTGTATTCAGACTAAAAGAGGCGCTATATGATCTAAAGTAAGCACCTCAAGCTTAGTATGACAGACTAAGTAAGTTTTTAATCCAAAATGGCTTTGTTAAAGGTAAAGTAGATACTACATTATTTATCAAAAGAAAAAACAAAAACTTCTTGCTTGTTCAAATTTATGTTGATGATATTATTTTTGGATCTCCTAATGAAAATTTTTGCAAGAAATTCTCTAAGACTATGTAGGATGAGTTTGAAATGAGCATGATGGGTGAACTATCATTCTTTCTTGGACTTCAAGTAAGACAATTGAAGGAGGGAATCTTCATTCATCAAGAAAAATATGCTAACGAACTTGTGAAAAAGTTTGGCTTAGAGAATTGCAAAAAGATTGACATACTAATGTCAAGTTCTTTGAAGCTGGACAAAGATGAAGGAGAAAAGAAAATTGACCAAAAACTATACAGGAGTATCATTGGTTCATTTCTTTATCTTACCGCTTCTAGACTTGACATTCTGTTTAGTGTTTGTATTTGTGCCAGATTTTAATCAGATCCCAAAGAATCTCATTTAAGTGCTGCAAAACGCATAATCAAATACGTTGGATCTACTTCAAACTTAGGTCTCTAGTATCCTAAGGAGGGAGACTTTACTCTTCTTGGATATTCAGACGTAGACCTAGCAGGATGTAGAGTTGATAGGAAGAGCACCTCGGGCACTTGTCAATTGCTTGAAAACAAGACAGTATCTTGGTTCTCGAGGAAGCAAAAAACCATAGCTCTATCTACAGCAGAAGCAGAATATGTGGCTCTTTGAAGTTGTTACTAACAAATTCTGTGGATAAAACAACAGCTAAGAGACTTTGGAATTGAAGATTCGTGCACTAAGATCAAATGTGACAACACCAGCGCAATCAATCTCACAAATAATCCAATTATTCACTCAAGAGCAAAGCATATAGAGATTCGACATCATTTCATTAGAGATCATGTCCAAAATGGAGAAGTCTTGATTCAGTTTGTTGACTAAAAGAATCAACTAGTGGACATCTTCACAAAGCCTTTGGAGAAAAGTCAATTTGAGCTTATTCATTCCAAATTCAATATCTTAAAGTCTGAAGAAGTTCAGACTCTAGAATAAAAGTCTAATGATATTCAAACTTAGAAGATGAAGATCAACAACGACTGTAAGTTATTTTCGTTTTTAAATTTATCTTTTGGATAAAATCTCGAAAAGATACGATTATCTATTAATTGATTGAACTTGAAAAGGCACGATCAACTCCTCAGTTTTTCTCAATTATTGTAATCATTCCTTTTTGAAAAAGGGGTTATTTTTTGAAAAGACAGTTATCCATTTTTCAAAAAAGCAGTTATTTTTTGAAAAGGCATTTTCTATTTTTTCCTTTTTACGTCATTCTGTATGCCTCTTTTCAATTGCTTTATATACTGTTCGTCTTCCTCAAAACCCTAAAAGCACAGATCTTCGTTTTCTTACTTTTACTCTTTAGTTTAATCTTCCAAGTTCTCACCTTTATCACGAATCGAGTTTGGAATCTCTCAAAATCTGTGAGAATGGCATCCCAGAGAAAGTCTTCAAGGATTGCGAAAATGGTACCACAGCAAATGCGTGAGGGTCCTACACATTTTGACCTCACCGAGGAAGAAGATTCTCCGAGACAAGAGCAGAGCCCACAACATTCTCAACAGCGTCAATCTCCTCAAGCTAGACCTCAAGGCAGTATTCATAGATTGGAGGAAGAAATCATTGAAGAGGCAGAACCCATAAGATCTCTAAAGCCCGCTTTTATGTATAAGCTTTATTCCGCTTTAAAGAGGGAAGGGACTCCTTTGAATTATATAGATGAATTTCTGAAAGATAAAGGGTATCGAAATAAAACCCATTTTTTGCGGACAATGGAACGATTGAAGATCGCTCTTGTGGGATCGGCAAATCGAGCATTTGCGAATATCCCCAGTGATCCACGTGTTGGAGGTCTTAGTCAGCCTGATGGAAATGATGATAATAAAATGTACACTCAATTCAAGCCTAGAATGGGTATTCCAGTGAATGTTCGAAGCAAAAGGACAGATATGTTTCGCTCGGACACATGCGACTTTACTCTAAGTTGCTAAAAAGAGGGGTGATCAATCCGAGGAGTGTAGACTTTGATTTTCTTGACTCTGTGAATGTAAAGCTGAGAGAGAAATTCACCAAACTTCAGCTTGAGCAATTTTGTTCCAAGACTACCGAGACATATCCAGAACTTACTACTTACTTCTATTCCAATCTCGGTTTCTCGGATGAGAATAGATTTTCATTTAGTGTTAGAGACCAGGACTATGTTGTTGACATGGACATATTGGCGGATGTGATTGGAGCGGAGCGAGGGGCTTACTAATCGATTAGTGTGTTTGTTGGTCGTGCGACAGTAGAACTTGTTTGGGATGGAATGGCTAAAGGGAGAATTTCGTACTTAAGGTTGAATACCTCTAACATTTTGCTTCACAAGATTGCGATCAAGTGCCTCAAACCCAAGTCAACCTCGAAAACAGACGTCTCCAACTCAGAAGCAAAGTTGATGTATGCTATCAACGCTGGCAAGAAATTCTCTCTACCTCACACAATCATGTTTCACATGTACAAAACGATGGCGAAAGACAGAGGGCAACTTCCTTACTCAGGGCTTGTTACAAAGCTTTTTAGACGTTTTAATATTCAGCCTCCCAGGATCTTTTGTGTTCGATCATGTGATCAAATGGTAGTGGGATCTGAAGATGGTTTCCAAAATGCGTTTGAAAGAGCTGGACAAAGCTCTGGAGCGTTTGAAAGAGAAATCCCCTGTCAAGTCACACCAAGGTTTTTCAGTGGCAAAGCATAAAGGAAAGGAGCCCATGACAGCTCCATCCAATAAGAGAAAAGCACTCATTCTGGAAGATGAAGAGTATGAGGATGATGTTACCATCTCTGCTCTTGCACTGAGAAATCTTCAAAATGCTATTCCAAAGACTGAGGGAAGAGAGAGTCAAGACAGAGATGAAGAAAGGGAAAAGAGTGAAGAGAGAGAATCAATGCAAAAAGAAGCAGAGGAAGAAAGAACTGCATAAGAAGAAGAAGGCAGAGGTGAACAGGTAGAAACAGAGCATGAAGCGTACTTCTTACCTCCTGAGGGCATTGAAACATGGGGAGTTGCTGAGAAAAAATGTACATCTTCAACTGTTGTTACTAATGAAGGTATTAGTGGCTCACTTATAGATCCAGAAGACATCTACGCTTCTCAATTCCCTGAGGAAGGCCATGGGGTTTCATCGCCAAATCTGAGTGATCATGTTGGCTTGCTATCATCTGCAAATACTCCCACTGATCATGCAGAAGCCAGTACTCAGACTGAAAATTCAGATGTTCTTATGGAGATGCGAGGACAGATATATGCCCTAGGATACGAAGTTCAGAACTTGCAGAATGCAGGTCAAGCCTTTTCAGTTTCCTTGCATGATCAAGTTAACGCCCTTACTCTTCAGGTTCAAGCAAATGCCAAGGGTGAAGATGTGGCTCAACTAAAGGAGGATTTGAAGAAGCTGGAAGGGATTGTCCAGTCAATGGGAGATTTCCAGCTTATTCGTGTTCCTAGGCAACCATGATTCCATTATCTTTTTATCTCTACCTTTTTTTTTTTTTTTATATTGACAAAAAGGGGGAGAGATTGTGTAGATTTGAAACTTGACTTTTGTTTAATTTACTTTTTGAATGACTTTTGTTTGGTTTGTGACTGGATTTGGTTTGTTTGATCGTTTGGTTATTCTAAGTACTATTGGTATTTCATGGTAAAGATAGTTGCTTATTTACAGGACTAACTTTTTTCCTGTGGATGCAAATTCAATGTTGTCTTTACTAAGTCAATTATCTTTGTGAGATATCCATGTTTGCTTGAGTTCTTTTTTGCAGGTCAAATATATCCAAATCTGCAGGAAAGTTTTGTCACCATCAAAAAGGGAAAGATTGTTGGAGAAAACTTCCTTCTGTGTTTTGAAGCTGACAAAATGTTTCCATCAGTCTAATCTGAAAACTTGCAGACTCTTAGTTAAAGTCTGAAGATCGCCAAACCATCAGACTCAAGATTCAGAGTCTATCCTCATTGACAGTTTCTAGACCGTCGAAGAAGACTTATCCAAAGCGAGTATCTTGTTAAGGATTTGATTCTATCGACGAAGAAGATTTCTCAGCTGGAGATAATATCTTAGAATCTATTATTTGTTTTAATTTCAATTTGGGTAATTTAGATCCATTGATTGACGAAGCATACTTGGAAGATTCTACTTATGGAAACTTAGATTATGATTGTATGGGCGAGCATGATTGATGGGCTATCGTCATATTCCTTAAATAACTCGAAATCTTCCTAATCGATTATGTCCAACGGGTAGATTGGAATAACTCATTTGGAAAGTGCCAACGGGTATAAAGGCATGGAGGAGTATATAAGGGAGTCGTTCTAGTTATTCGAGTGTGTGCGCTATAGAAGAATTCCAAAGTCTGAAGCTCATTGTTCTTTGTCAAATTTAATTGTTGAGCGAAAACTTGTACTCAAAAGAGCGTTTATATTTCTATGAGACCTTGAGGAAGTGTAGCAGAGTCTCTATACTGTGGAATCAATGAAGAGCTATTCTGTAACAAATCTTTTGATTCTTAGTGAAATCCAGCCAGTGGGCTTTCAGTGCGGAAAAGTGGACGTAGGCTTTGATCAAGCCAAACCACTATAAACCCTGTGTTCTTATTCTCTTCTCTAAGCTCTTTACTTTGATCGTAACATTACTTGTTAGAGTCTAATTTCCTTTTCATAATCTATTGCAAAACAGAGTCGGTTTAAAAGTAAAATTATAATCTTTACTCTGCAAAATTTGTTTTCGCACCTATTCACCCCCTCTAGGTGCTCGTACTAGCTTCCACACTCAGTTTATCAAACTCAATATTCTTTTTGAACTCTTTGGATCCAACTAATGGGGCAGCTAACATCATCAACCACAAAAGCTTTGATCAAATTAGCATAGTGCATTCAGCTCAAGATGCTTGCTTTTGGGGGACATAGGATGATTCTTTTCCTTATCATTATGTACTACTCATGCATTAGAATTAATGCAAGATAGATTTCAAATGGCATATAGGATACTAAAAGTTTCCTCAATAAACTTATGCAAATGCTTCCTGTGTTTTACTTTTCAACAAGCAAATGAACTAAGAAGAGCTTATGCACTATTTAAGGAATTATTTCACAATACAACCAATTATGTCAAAAGACATTTGAGTAATGTCTTGCTTGGCCCAAAAGTTTAGGTATATGACAGATGGCTTTAGCAACAGTACAAACATCAAGGTGCATTCTTTGGGATAATCTATAATTGGCCTTGGAGTAGGTATATCTTGGATTCAAACGAAATGAACATGGATCCCTGGTCCGAAAAATTCGAATTGCAATTTTCTCAATAGAACCAAATAATTCACGATGCTTTTGCTTTTGTCGCATTTACTAGTTTGCTCACGACCACACCATTAGGAGAAGCGCTTGTTATTGGATTTAGCATTTCTAGATTAACACGAATACTTTAATCAGCTAATGTAGATAAACTTGTGAGATAATTTGTGTTGAACTCAAAGGCTAAACAAATCTTATCCCAAGTCAGTAGACTATGCATAGTAAGGGATGCCCTATCAACATGCTCCTTTTGCATTGTAAATTCACCCTTAAGTGTACCTTTGAAACATGCAGTCATGAATTGCCTAGTGAGGCAGAGCAAACTAAAACCTCATATTAGAAGGATCACCATATAGGGTCCTTCATTTAACATTTTCTTTGACCTATACAATGACCTTCGGCATGCTATCAAAAATACTTGTACACATCTATTTTTATTCAGTAATTCCAGCATTCTAAAATCAATCAAACGTTGAGAATTTTTAATTTCCTACACAGGATGAAGGATCTTACCTAAAGACTAATGACAAATGATGCACTTAGAAAGCCTCTTCATCTATTCCCCTTTCTAGCATGATAAGCTGAATCATTTTGCCAAAGCACACATCGACTTCCATGGACATCTCCACCAAATTCCTTGAATTCAAGTAAGAAAACAACGAGGAACTGTCATCTAGGAAACAATAATGGCGAGATCATAAATCTTGAAAGATATTGCGATCAGGAAATACAAATGAAAATTGGGCAGTAGATCTCAAAAGAATAAAAGTAATTTACCTGTTCTATGTACCTTTGATAGTAAATGGGAATCATTTCCGTCATATTGACTCATCCGACTTATCCGTGTACTCTAATACAATTTGTATCATTTTTCTATCTTCAATCTCATATTATTGATAAATCCGAGTTCTAGATAATTTTGGAATTGTATCGAGTGACTTGCATCCAATGATATTTAGATATTCCAAAAAACTCCAACCTATCAAGGCCTTGAATTTCGGCTAATTTCTTGCACGAATTAGCATTTAATATGTGGACAGAATAGCTTTGTTTACTAATTTTTCATTAGATGGTACCTCTCTACTCTAGTTCTTTCAACATCTTTCTTCAAAAGGTTCTCTGATTTTTCACATGTAAAGAATGCAAGGTATATCATTCAAAGAGTGTGCTCGGATTATGTGCTTGTTCTGCATTAGCATTACAACCACGTTGATCGAGTGCTATGTATTGAGTCTTGCCTGTTTGCTGCCGTCCACAAGCAATACAGCTGCTTTTTGGAATGCATACACTGTTAAATTATGATACTAAGTGCCCTCAATATCCTCCATTCATTCAGATTGTTAGTTTAATAATGATGTTGAGTCACAACCATAGTTCTATAATTACCAAAATAGTAGTAGAAGCAAATTTTATAAGACTACACAACAGGGGTTTAGCCAAAGGTGTTATGAGTGATAGACACAAATCGCCTTCTATTGGTTTCCTATCAATAGTATAGCATCTCTCCATATTCCAGTTGTACTCGTGATCCCGGCCTTCTCTTCTTGTTTTCTCGATCCTTGAAAATTTTAATTGTAGTCTCTTCAAAATGAGCTCAAGTAAGACTGCTTGTGCATCGTTTGATTTAATACATGGTTCGCACTGGTAGTGGACCACAATAATTTATTTTGTTGGTAATTTATTGTTTCATCATATTATTAATTGCTGCTTTCACTATTTCTGCACTTATTATGCATCATGAAAGAATACATTGATGACATCAAGATTTGGAAATAAATTAATAAAGTAGGTTACCATCTTGGTGCATATGATCGAACACAAAGCTATTACGTCTATAAGAGTTTCTTCTCTAGATTGACAATATATCCTAGAGAACGAATGATAAAATTAAACAATTTTAGATTCTTGTATATCTATACATCATTAAGTTTTTTGGCTACATGATACTCTTGTCAAGAATACGAAATATAATCTCATAATCTTATACTTGTGTCAACGAGGAGAGCATATACATAGTAAGTAGGAAGAACAAAAGAACAAAAATTTATAAAAGAGTCAAACTTGAGAACCGTACTCTACTAGTTCAACCAGTTGAACTAATTGCATGTGACGTTATCTGATAGAATATGCATGTTCAGAACAAAAGGAGCCCTGGTCACTCAGCAGAGCCACTTGAGCACAAAAGACTGGATTCCGATTCTCAAAAGCATTGTCTTAGTTTCTAATAGACTAAGCCAATACATTCAATAAATAAATTATCTGCCACGAAAAGGAGCAAGAAGGCATGTGAAGCAAATGGGTGGCATGCATGTTAGTAACAAGAGGTCGAAGTTCCAAACCCCAACCCATTTTCTCGAGAGAGATATCTACAACTCCTCTAAAGGAATTACTTTTGAGAAAGATATCCACGTACTTTCTCATGGTATGGAGAATACAATATATATGTGTCATGGTTCATTTTGTACTTAAAGGAAATCACTAGATCTCTTATAATGATTTAAAAGAATTGATTTTGAGGACAAATTGTAAAAATAGTAGCCGTGGTGACGCAAGATGAAGAGTTGAAGACGCTTTTAGAGTTGATTCCCCATGTGGTGTGCCGTGGTACTATATCGAATAGCAGTTGCCCAATGTACTTCATATTCTGCAACACATGCTGAAATGATGGATAGGAAGATGTCAAACGGATTGGAGACACCGGTCAAGATCATCAAACTTATAAGCACGATAACCCAAATAGAGGGAGTTCGACATACGAGAGTTGCGTATATGTGTTTAACCAAATCAAAATGGGGACTTCCATTACTACTCCCTATTAGGAAAATTGTCCAAAAAGTTCTAAACCTATTACACTTTTATCAGTTCAATCGTAAACTTTTCAATTTTGCCAATTGAATCTTAAATATTTTCATCTTTTACCAATTGAGTTCTTACAGTCAATTTTAGCCGGAATTTGCTAACGTGGATGGTTGGCGCGACGTGGCACTTTTTAAATGATATTTTAATAATATTTTGAATTTTTTATGGTTGTTTCTTTTCTTATCTTTTTTACATTTTTTGCTTTTATTTTTGGGTTTTGGAGTTAGACTGGTGAGGGTGGCCGGCTGACCTAGGTCGAGGGCTTGCGCGCCCTTGCTATGGCCTCGTCGGCCTAACTCCAAAACCCAAAAAAAAAAAAAAGCAAAAAAAGTAAAAAAGAAAATAAAAGAAAGGAAAAAAACATAAAAAAATTCAAAATGTTATTAAAATATTATTAAAAAAGTGACACTTTAGTGCCGAGTCATCCACATTAGTAAATTCTAGGCAAAATTGGCTCGATAGACTCGGTTGGCAAAATGTGAAAATGTTTACGACTCAACTAACATAATTGAAAAATTTAAGACTGAATTGGCAAAAGTGCAATAGGTTTAGAACTTTTTGAACAACTTTTCCCTCCCTCTCTCTCATAGGCAACTATTCTAAATTCAAGATGAAACACATTATAAGATTAGAGTATATATGGTAGTCAATTCATAGGGGATTACAATGGGCATAGACCACAAAATTTGCCAAAGTCACTCACCCTCACTGTGGCAAAAGGAAAAGGGAAAAAAAACAAAGAAAAGAAAAAAGTCTGAAAAATGAATAAAAAATTGTAAACATTATCCATATTGGCGATTTTCGCTCAAAATTTGATTGGATGGATTACATTGGTAAATCCTCCAAAGGTTTAGAACTCAATTAGCCAAATTAAAAAAAAAATTAGGATTGAATTGGTGCAAGCACAATAGGCTTAAGACTTTTTGGTAATTTTCCCTAATATTGTGTGCCAAACATCCAATATTGATTTGGCTTGAAAGGACGTCATGTGTTTCCACACTTTGAATAGCTGAAACTCACTTTCACTTAGGTGATGCCAAGTGGACATTAACAAGATATTTTTACAACTAAGTAGATATGAAAAGATGTAATAAGCACACGGCAACATGTATGCATTTTTATCAATAAGTGATAGGAAGATAATTATTGACACCTAAATTTTTGCACAATTTTTGGGTTAATTTTTACTAAAATAATAAAAAAAAAAACATGGCATATAGTTTAGAAACATTTTATTTTCATTTTCATTTTTTTTTAATCTTAGACTGCCGGTGAAAAGGAAGATTTTTCACATATTCAGTTAAGATTTTTCATATTTTTAGACGATATACACCAAAGGATGTATTTTCGAGCAAAAAGGAAAATTTTGGATAGAATATGTGAAAAATACAAAAGAGAATATCACGTGTGGTGCAATGACATATTCAGAAAATTATGCATGAGTAAAATTGGAAACAAAATACGCTTCAAAGATCTAAATTTTTCCCTATAAAAGGTGTTGTGCACGTACGGACGAGGGGGGAGGAATTTCGAAAAATTTGGAGCAAAAGGGAGGGCCTTCTTCGGTTTTAGGAGAGAAAGAGAAAAAAAAAGAAAAGAAAAGGGACCCTGCTTGCAGCGGCGCCTCTGGCTTGGGCTCTCTCCCCCTCACAAAGGGGAGGAGTTCAAATCCCAAAGACGTCGTTAGGGATTCTTACTTGGAGTACTGTGGTGGTGAGTCCTACAGTCGCTCTCCCAGGGTTTGCTCGCCGGCTGTTGGCTTACGGGGTTCCCTAGGTTATCAAAAAAAAAAAAAAGGAAAGGAAAGGGAAAAGAAGAGAAGTGATGTGAGTGGCGTGAGAGAGAGAGAGAGTGAAAAAAGAAAAGAAAAAAGAAAAGGGGGGACCGCGACTGTTCATCTTCCTCGGGAGGAGCCCTCGGCCGCGCTAGCCCCATGGCTGCACCAGCCGACGTTGGCACCGCCTCCGCTAGCCACCTTCGCGCCGCCACCAGCGCTTCCCCCCGTCTCGTCTCTGAGCGCCGTCACCTCCGAAGCCCACGCCGGCCCGCGCCACCGCTGCTGTCCGCGACCTAGCGCTCAACGTCTCGTGCTCCAGCCGTGACCCGACACTGGTAGACTTGAGTCGAGCTCGCCCCCGCTGCAACTCGCAAGATTTGATGCCTCTCCACTGCGGCTGCAACTAGAAGCCAGAAGCCGCCGTTCCTGCCGCGATTCCGTCCTCAGGCCATCCGACTGGTGTCCTTGCTCAACCCGATGCCCTGCTGCCCAAAGCCAAAGCCCGCAGCTCGACGCCGTCCCGATCTTGCCGCGCCGCTCGCAACGCCGTCCACCGATCTTGTCACGCCGCTCCGTGCCGATCCCAAAGCCTCTGGTGCCGCACCGCCGTCGTGCCGCCCCTGGAACCTCATTGGAACCCTAGCCGACGACTCCCTCTCTCTCGCCGGCCGGCTCCCCCCAAAACCGGCGGCCAAAGTTCTTTCAAAAAAAAAAAAAGAGAAAAGAAAAGAAAAAAATTTATTAGGTATTTTTGCTTTACTTTATTAGGCAAGTTTAGGTTTTTCTTTATTTTTTTATTATTATCTCTTTATATGTTGTTTTCTTTGGTTGAAATACCTATCTATGCATAATTGGAAATCCCAATATATCATCGATTCGCAACTGCGCCAGGGTTATTTTATTTCATCTATAAGGCTTTAGATGAAATAATTAATCAAGTGAGAATAAAATTGATATTTTGATCTTTAAGGCTTCAGATCAATTTATCGATTTTACTAGCGAAATATTATCCCTTGATCTGAACGATGTGTGATATTCTTTGGGTAATTTTGAATGGACTTGATTGCTTTATTTATTTTGAAATATGCCTAAGTTAGAATATTGCATGTTTTAGGGTTATTTGCATATTTAGGCTAAGCATTCTATTTATCATGAATTTTCGAAAATAAAAAAATCAAAATTCAAATAAATCAATTTTGGTTGCTAGATTTTATTTTGGATTGCATGTTTAATTACTTGGCAATTATTAATTTCGAAAATTAATAAAAAAACAAAAAAAATCATCATGCATATGTCATGTAGAATTAGGGCATATTTTTTGCGTCATTGCATATTAGGGTTAAATTGCACTTAGTTTAATTTTAGATAATATTTTTTTCTTAATTTATTATAAGTTTAGGTTGCATTTTAGGATTATTTCGGTTAAGATAATACTTTAGTTTAAATTAGGATTTGGCTCAACCTAATTCCTAATATAAATTAAATAGGATCTTAATCTAGTTAGGTAATTTTCACATTTCACCAAATTTCGAATTTCAAGAAAAATACAAAAAATGTCATAGGTTAAATTAGTTCTATTATTTAGGATAAAACACATCATTTTAGGAAAAAGAAAAAATGTCATATGCACGTCATTAAGGTTAGATTCATTGAGATGCATGTCATTTAGTATTTTTGCTAGGCTCATTTAATTAGAAATTACATGTCATTAGAATTAGGTCATTTAGTTAATATTGCACTGCATATTGCATGATTTTCATTAATTAAGTGAAAACAAAAAAAGATATGCATGTAAATTAGAAACTATATTTAAGGTTGTTGATGTGGATTTTAATTTAACATTGCAGATGCTTTCGTTGCTTTGAGGTAAGTTTTTGCAATTTATTTATTGTTTATCTGGGTGTTAAATTGGTGGATTGTGCACCGCATGAATTATCTCACATGTTAGGGAAATAGATTTAAAATCAATTTAAGTTGCATGCAAAAACAGTTTTTGGAAAATAAAATAATGGTACCGAAAGGGCATTAGAGGAATGTAGTGTAACAAAGTCCTTGTACCCATAGTCTTTGGTTCGTAGGAGTAAAGTAAAACTTCCGTTATTTTACTTGGGGATCTAATCGACCCACCAAAAATATATTAGTTGTGACTGCTAGATAAAATCCATTTGCATGTTAAAAACTTTACTTAAGTCGCAAATTGGTATGAGTTTGGGAGAGCCCGAGCTAAGTCTAAGCTTAGCAATCAATTAGCCAAACTCTAGGTGGTTCACACCCGAAAAATTGGTCGTGACAATCATATTAGAAAAGAAGATTGGTTGGTTAAACTAATATGAGGGCACATTAGGTACTTATTTGTATTTGACCCTGTCGCGACCTAATCTTGGGTGAACCATCTAGAGTTTTGCTAATTGATTACTAAGCTTAAACTTAGTTCGGGCTCTCCCAAGCCCATACAAATTCAAGACTTAGGTTCAAGTGTTTAACATGCAAACGATTTTTCAATTTGGAGTCACCACTAATCTATTTTTTGTGGGTAGATTAGAAATCCAAGTAAACTAACAGGATATTTACTTTACTCCCGCGCATCGATATTGTGAATTCGGGGACTTGATTATACTAGATTTCTCTAACGCCCTCTTGGTACCTTTCTCTTTTATTTTGAAGAAATATTTTGCATGCAGCTTGAATTGATTTTAATTTACTTCCCTAACATATGAGGTGATCATGCAAGTGCGCAAACCACCAATTTAACACCCAAATAAAGCAATAAATAAATTATGGGACTTACCTCATAGCAACGAAAGCATCTGCAATGTTAGATCAAAATTCACATCAACAATTCTAGATATGATTTCTAATTAACACGCAATCACTTAATTTTAATTTTCGCTTGTTTAATAAGAATCATGCGCAATGCATGCTACTAATCTAACGTGAAGCAACATAACATAGGAATATACCTAAACTACATGACATAAGTATAGTATTTTTTTGTGTTTTCTTAATAAGCATACAGTCTATCCTAGAGAAAGAAACTAATTTATACTAAGACAATGGTTTTTTTTTTTTTGGTATTTTACACAAAATTCGAAATTAAAAAAATAGCAAAAATTGTCTATCTAGATTAAGATATCATCCAACTTATATTAGGAATTAAATTAGGCCAAATCCTAATTTAAACTAGAATGTTATCTTAACTAGGTAATCCCTAACCTAAGATGCAATCTGTCTAGGAAAAATTATCTAAGCTTATTATTAATTAGAAAGATTATATAGAATTAAATTAAACAATGCAATATTATCCTAATATGCAATGACTAGATGACGTGTAAAGAATGCTCTAATTCTAGGCTTTCTTTTTCTTTTTATAAAATTTGAAATTAAAATTGTCCAATAATTAAATATGCAATTTAAATTAATGAAAAGAGAATCTAACATCCTAAATTAATATTTTTGGTATTTTTATTTTAAAAAATCGAAATAAATAAATTTCCTAATCTTAAACATGCAAACTACCCTAAAACAACTAATGAACCTAATCCAATTCAAATATACTTATTTTTTGGGTTTTTCTTTTACGGAAACAAAATCGATTCAAACAATACGACGGCAGATCAGGCAATATATGATTGATATCCACCAAATAAATTGACGAATCGTATCTCGCGCATGAAATCAGATTGACCGATTTTAACAAAATTGCAAATCATATCTCAAGCGTGAGATCGGATTGACGATTTTTCCTTATGATTGCAAATCATATTTCGAGCATGAAATTAGACTGTCAATCGTATACACGTTGTGAAATTAAGTAGATTTCCCAATTACGAGTATCATAGCATATCAGGAATTTCAATCATGTGCATTAACGAATATTTCAAATAAGGAAATGAAATTTTTGGAAATCAAAATAGATAAGATTTTCACCTAACTTGAATATTGGCTTCTGAATTCTGATCCTCGAACAGCTACTCGCGACGCAACGTGGTAATGCTCGGCGAGGCTTACAACTCAGACTTGGATGTTGGGACTGGATTGTGGTGGTGTTGAGGCTCACTAAATTGGACTTGAATTTCCCCAACAAACTGCCGAGGAAAGCTGGGAAGCTCAGCGAAGTGGATTGGACTCACGCCAGGTGACGTCTGTGATCACTGGGAAATCGTGGCTGAGCATGACGGTGCAGCAAATGTGTAGCAACCACAAGAAAACCAAAAAAAAAAAAAAAAGAAAACGTAGAAAGAAAATTTCCCTCGTCTTTTCCTCCTCTTATTTTCAAGTGCTCATGTGGGCATGCTATGTGTCCCTCGTATGTGACTCCCAAAAGAGAAAAAAGAAAGTCTTTTATGAAAAACTAAAAATTCCCTTTGTTGTTGCTCGATGACCGTCTCCTTTCACACTTAACGTTGATTTCCTTTGAGGTCAAGCTGAGAAGGAGAGAACGGGACACCAGCGGTCCGGACTCCGGAATTCAGCGAGTTGGGAGGCTCTTGGCTAACCACTTTGTCAAAGGACAGCGGCAAGCCTCATGGTGGTTCGGGGGATAACAGCAAACTCTGAGCAATGACAATGATGTCAGGTGGCAATGCTTGAGCGAGGCTCAACCATCAGGGGACTTTTAGTGCAGGAGATCAGCAAGGGGTAGAGACGGCTGTAAGGCGGCAGTAGCGTCAGTGGTGGCTGGCAACAATCGGCGCGTCCGTAAGAATCAAGCAACTGGCTCGTCACGGCAGCAGGCGGCGTTGTGGATTCGATTGAAACAAAGAGCGGCAGTGAGCTGTTGTGGTGTGATAGCGGAGACGGCGAGACAGGGACACCTGCCGTCGTGGTGGGACGCGGTGTCTCCGCCAAGGCTTGGCCGAGAGAATTCTCTTCTCTCCTATCTACTCCTCGCGTTTCTTCTCAATGGCTGTGTATTCTATTGTGCGTGACTTTTTTTTTCCTTGAACGTCATGCTTTTATACTGGCTGAATCTGAACTTCAAAAGAGGAAATTTGAATATCGGGAAGAAGTCCACGTATTGACTTCCCTCTTTTGTGAGGGTTTATATTTCCTTTGTATGCACTGTGGATTCATATATCCTCATTGAATATATAATTTTTTTAACATTCCTTCCTATCCATGAATAATACTAATCCTTCTTGCCCTTTTTGATGTCTTTGTCTGCACATTTACATTTAAAAGATCAACAAAAAAAAATTCTATTTTTCCAAATACCAACTCAGATTGACCAAACATTGCCAAAAGTTCAAGATCGTAATAAAAGTTTCCCGGATTCTGAATATTTTAAAGATGAGCTCGCAATATCTCTTCCGCAAGATGGCCTTTACTAAGGATAATGAAAAATCCATCATCCTATCACCGAAAATATCAAATCTCCATTCCTCACAAGATAATTTTTAGTTGTCAAAGAATAACAAGCTCGGGCTAATTCGCTCTCTTCATGGGCTTAGTCCAACTCGTCAAATTAAAGCTCAGAACTATCAATTCAAACTCACTTGTCACCAGTTCAATGCAAATGCAATAATAAAAAAATGCCCTTAAAACTATATGTTATGCAATTAATTCTAATATTTTTTTTAGGGGTTAAAGATTAATCCCTAATTTTGTATGAAATAAATGAATGATTGGGTCATCAAAATTTAGGTATCAACAACTGCTCCTTTTTGAAGGTGCGCTCGCAGAGGTTGCATTCAAGGATAAATTAAGACCTAAATTTTGACTATGCACATGCAATGAATGATTTTTTGTTGGAAAATGAATCCCATTTTAAAATGCAATTTATATGATACATGGAAATGATAATGCAAACAATAAATGAACCTATCTAGAATAACTTACCTTTTGAGAGGTAAAGCAATTCAAGATAATTGGTGTTACATATCAAAAACCCGTACCTTTCTAATCGTCAAGAATAATAACTAGGTTTTGTAAGAAAGTTGCTTTCCTATGACCTGTACCTTTTTATGGTTGCCCAGTATGGCAGTATTTGATTGTCTAGGACCAAAATCTTTCTTCGGTCGCCTTGACGGAAAGAATTAATTTTCCAAAACCCGTATCTTTTTACGGTCGCTAGTTAAAGCCACAAATATTGTTTAGAATCCAAACCTTTCTGCGGTCGCCTTAAACAGACTAAATCTAGAGAAAAACTTTAGGGACAATTTGATCAAGTTGAGTGTTAGTGTACTTAAGAGGGAATACCTGTGCAATGACAAGTATTTAAGATATTGATAGAGATATACTTACCTAATGACATCTCTGATCCTTGGGAATATGTCTCCTATAAAGCTTAGTCATAGGAGAGGTAACATGCAACACATGCATTAATTGAAATGAGGATCATGTATGATAATTTCTATTAAGCTTGCATCACCTAACTTCCATTGGGAAGAATTTCAAAAGAATATTTCATTTCGAACACATGAGTGTCATGAATGTGTCAAATGAGGGACCTTTCGGTTTGAAATGACTTTTTACTCATCCTATTAAAAAGGCTATTTCGTCTTGACCATTGATACGGGAATATGACATTCACACTATCTCACTATTATCATGCCAAACAAGGGCCTGAGCAATCTCGCAAGTGGTACGATCTTACCAATCTGAGAGGTCTTTAACGGGACCGTACTGTGGGCTTGGTCAACGGCTTAACAAAAGAGACTCTTTGAGTCAAAGCTATTGAAAGAATGATATTCTGCAATCATCTTCGGGCTTATAAGTCAAGAAACCTGCGAAATAAGATGGAATTTGTATTGCTCGCACTTCTTTGAGTGAAGCTTTTAAACATATAAACTCTTACGTTAATTCAAGTGCCCTAATTTGAAGAGACTTTGCAAGGGACATAACGTAAGCTAAGTTCACGGGTTGAGAAACGAAAAAATTATTAGGCTTAAAATGTGTTTAGAGGTGAGAGTTGGTGACCATCTTAACATTACCACCAATCTTCTTCATCACCACTGGGGATTTTCTTTATATCGAAGTTCCATTGATTGTAACACCTCGTCATTTGTTTGAATTTTTTTTTCTATGGGAATCGAACTTGCTTTTACCAAACATTGCTTTTCCAAGCTCCCTAATTTTCATTTCATTTTTTTTTGTCTATGGGCATCGGCTTTGTTTTTGCTAGGCACGCTGCTTTTTCATTTTCCCTAGTTCTATAGAATGACCAAGTGATGCTTTAACATTTTGGACTTCTGGGAGGTATTTGTCTTCTGTTAGCATTCTAGACCATATTGTTTGAACAATTGCCTTTTGCTTTACCCTAATGTGGGAGATGATCACCAATTGGGTTTAAAGAAATGAAATTGCAGGCTTAAGTGGGTTACGTAATGGATATGAGTGTGTAGTATAAAGAAAAAACCACTCTTCGTCATCCTAATACACTTAAATTATCATATGAATTCATTTGTAATAGTAATACTTGAAGATTGATGCAAGCAAAAAAATTGCTATCAATTTACCTCCAGTTTGCTCTAATGCAAGGTGGTTCTTAACGGGGATAATTTGAAGTTTTTTTTATGTGTTTGGGCTTAAAATGGCTAAACATTGGATAAACCTATAGTGTTTGGGATAGAGAAAGAAAATGTCTCTCATGACCTCAGTTGACGTACCCTTTGCGAGATAACCATTTTCCTTGTGGGCATGAAATTTTTCCACACAACTCACTGAGAATTAGTGTATGAAATAGTATACGAAATAAGGCTTGCCTTTCATCATTCCAAAGTATCCCATTTGACACACTCAATTTACCTCACACAATTCATAAGGGAAACCATTGCTTTAGACCAAATGGCCATGCAAGATTTGCAACAAATGTGAACAATTTAATTTGCAGCTTATTCATCATAGAAATGCTTGTAATTCAAAACATAACACAGCAAATTATATCATGGGTAATATTTCTTGACAGCATTAGAGTTAACAAGATTGGAAAACTCACGACCATCCATTTCTGCCAGGATCAATGCACCTCTAGGGAGTACCTTTTTCACTACATATGAGCCACTGTAATTTGGAACAAACTTGCCCCTAGGATCCCGAAAAATCGGCAACAGCTTTCTTAAGACTAGATCATTTACCTCAAAATATCTATGATCTACCTTCCGATTGAAAGACCTGGCTACTCTCTGTTGATAAGTTTAGCCATGACAAAGAGCCTTCAATCTTTTTTCATCAATCAATTTAAATTGTTCAAATATTTGTTATGACCATTTCGTCTTAGACAATTCTACTTGGGATAAAACTCTTAGAGAAGGAATTTCCACTTCCATGAACAGAATTGCCTCCATACCATACACCAGAGCAAAAGGGGTTGCCCCAGTAAAAGTGCGGATCAACATTCAACACGCCATTAGTGCAAAAGGTGACCTGTCATGCCAATCTCAATAATTCTTAGCTGTCTTAGCCAAGATCTTCTTAATGTTCTTATTGGCCGCTTCAACAGCCCTGTTCATTTATGGGCGGTAAGGTCTATCGCCACCAAGATAAACCGATGCCCATTTGAAGTCTTAGGATTTATTAGGCCAATCATATCAATGCCCCCACATTGAGGAGGGCCATGGCTCGAAAAACTAGTGCAGCTTAGTTGGATGAACATTTATCTTATTTCCATGAATTTGGCAATGGTGACAACTTCGAACATGCTAAATACAATCACTTTCTAGTGCAAGCCAATAATAGCCTAATATCATAACCTTCTTAGCTAACATGTGCCCATTCATATGTGAGCCACACTCCTTCGTGCACTTATTGCATGATTTGAGTAGCTTCGGCTCCATCTACACACCGCAATAAGACTGAATCATAAGATCTCTTGTATAAATTTTCACCACTAACGAAAAATTTTGAGGCCATTTTTATGATGTATTTCTTGTCAACCGGAGTACTTCCCTCGGGGAATTCCTATTGTTGAATGTAATTCATGATATCGTAATACCATGGTTTTCCATTAGGTTCTTCAGTCAAGATCTTATAATAAGCTAGTTTCAGCAAAACCTCTATTTTTAGTGGCTCGACTTCTAACCCGTCGGTGACTTGCAACATAGATGACAAAGTTGCAAGTGCATCCGCAAAATGATTATGAGACCTTGGTAAGTATTCAAACGAAATTTCTTCGAACTCCTTTACCAAATCTTCTAAATACTCATGATACGAGAACAATTTGGTGTCCTTAGTCTTCCATTCACCCACAGTCTGAAGTATGATTAGTGCGAAATCTCCAAACACTTTTAACTTAGCCACACCCATCTCAATTGCAGCTTGAAACCTAAGGATACAAGCTTCGTACTCGGTTGCATTGTTAGTGCATGGGAATATCAATTTTGTAGCTACCGGATGGTGTTGTCTGTCTGGAGATATCAGAGCTGCCCCAATACTAGAACCAGACAGGTTTACAGCTCCATCAAAGAACATAGTCCATGATTCTTCACTTACATACAAGACGTGGTCATCCAGGGAATGGTCATCATTATTCGAGATTCCTGGATTCTTGGCTAGTACATTAAAGATCACTCGACCCTTAACTGACTTTTGTGGCATAACTTGTACATCAAATTTTGAGATTAAAATTTGTCAATTAGCCAACTTACCCACCAAAGCTGGCCGATCAAGTAAGTACTTGATAGGATTGTTCTTGATCACAAGAAACGTCTGGTAATGCAGTGTATACTATCGCAATTTATGCAATACCCACACTAATGCAGCACAAGTCTTTTCAGCTTCGGAATATTTCAGTTATGAGAGAGTGAATTTCTTACTCAAGTAATAAATAGCTCATTCTTTTATCAACGGGACTTTCCTGAGCCAACATCTCACCCAATCATTCACTATGAATGGTGAGGTAGAGAACCAAAGGATGCCCCAGCAATGATGGGACAAAAACTGGTTGATTCATCAAGTATTGCTTTAGCTTGTCGAACGCTTCTCGACATTCATCATTCTAGTTGACTCGTGCATTCTTCTTTAAGAGCTTCAAGAATGGCTTGACAGTTTTGGAAAGTTGGGAAATGAATTGAGCAATGTAATTCAATCTCTCCAAAAAGCTTCGAACTTCTTTCACCGTTAACGAAGGTCGCAGCTCACATATGACCTTGGCTTAGATTGATCAATCTCAATCCCTTTATTGCTCACAATGAATCCGAGTAATTTATCGAATGTTGCCCCGAACACGCATTTAGCATGATTTAGATGAAGCTTGAACTTACGGAGTCGATCGAATAACTTTTTCAGGGTTTCGACATGACTTATTTCAAGTCGGGTCTTTGCAATTATATCATCAACATAAACCTCAATCTCATGATGTATCATATCATGAAATAGTGCTACCATGGCTCACTGGTAAGTCGCCCCTGCATTCTTGAGTTCGAAGGACGTGACCTTATAATGAAATGTTCCCCACAGGGTGATAAATGCAATTTTCTCTTTATCTTCCTCATTCATCTTTATATGATTGTTCTTAGAAAAACCATCCATGAATGAGAACGGTTCAAATCCAGCAGTACTATCCATAAGAACATCTATATGTGGTAATGGGAAATCATCATTCGGGCTAGCCTTGTTCAAATCCCGATAATCAACACAAACCAGGACTCAACCATCTTTCTTCATCACTAGTACGATGTTAGCCACCGATTTTGGGTATTGTGAGACTTCAATGAATTCCACCTTCAAAAGCTTCATTACTTCTTTCTCTATCTTCTTTGAGAGCTCAGGTTTAGATCTTCGTAGCCTCTGCTTCTTAGGTGGCATGTCTGGATTAGTAGGCAAGTAATGCTCAACAATTGACAAGTCTAAACCAGGCATGTCAGCGTAGGCTCAAGCAAAAACATCTTGATATTCTTTTAGCAACTTAATTAGGTGCTATGCCTTTTCTTTGGGGAGATTTGCCCCAATTTTTACTTCCTTGTCTTCTTCAGTGTCACGTAAATTCATAGTGATAGTTTGTTCGGATGTAAGAGCCTTGGCTTTTTCATGTTGTTCCCGGCTACACTACACCTCAATGAAATCTTCGATCGAGTCATTAGGATCATCATTATTAGCAATTATTGCATTGGATTGGACCGAACCCATGCCCTTGCATGCCATAAGATCGTTCCTAAAACAGGAAGTAGATGAATCAAAAAGACAAATAGGGTAAACTATGTATTCTTTTTTCTTTTTCTTTTTTTGAAATTCTTTTGCAAAAACATTTTTTGAAACATTTTGATACGATAAAGTATGATGAAGCCCAGGCCTCAAAATTCTCCTTGGAATTTTCTTTTCTTTTATCAGTTGGATCTCATGCCCTCAAAAATTTAGTTTGTAATTTTATTGAAATTCATCAATCAATTACATTTATTGAATGGAAAATGTGATACTCAAGTCCTAACAAGAAAACGAAAAAGAAGAAATAAAAAGAAATCCCTAGAAAGCGATAAAAATTCCCACGCAAGAGTATGCAAGAACAATAAATGAGTTACTTTTGTTGGCCAGGGCCCATTTCTTCTAGAGGTCCTTCGTCAATGGCTCCTATAAGGAGGTCATCAAAAAAACTTGTGATTCCATCCAGTGCATTGTCAGGATTCTTTATCTTTGGAGGTGCCAGATTGTCCATGCCACCCCATCCATCTAAGACAATGTCACGAGAGTCAATGTAAAAGCTGGAGGGAGCCGAATACTTCACATGATAGTGAAATTTGCCACTTGGTTGTCCTAGGGTGTCCATCACTTCTTCTTTATCTTGCATTATTCTAGGAGGGCCAAGGAACATCTCGCAAATGTTTGGAGGTAGTGAGTTTTGTCTCCCTCGCCCTTGCTCAAATTTTGCCTTTCTTGTCTTTGCCCTCCAGAACTTTCTCCACCTCTTCTATGGTACCATAATCCAACAAAACGGGATCTTCGAGGGGCTTCAATAGGGTTCCAAATGCCTTGACCCCTTCTTTCCAAACCATCGCTTGGAACAAAATCATTTACAACCATCACCCTTCTTACCATAAGGGCAGTATATGAAACCTCAGGAGTGGGTGGTGACAAACCTCAAGAAGCATGTATGATGGACACCAACTCAAATGAGTGGTAACTTGATTCAAACTTGAAATTTGACTCGACAGAGGGGACAGCGGTCTCATGATAAATTCGAGGGTTTTCTTCGCCACAAACAATGACTAGCTTCTTTTTAACCACGAACTTCACACTTTGATGTGGACTTGATGGCATCGCTCCAGCAGTATGTATCTAGGGATGACCTAGCAGAAAATTAAATGCGGTAGGGTTGTCAATCACTTAAAAGGGGATGTTGAAAGCCCTATTTGCACATCAAGATGGATTTCCCCAATCACCTCCTTCTTTGTCTTATCAAAAGCTTGCACGGAAGTCTTCACAACATGTATCTTGGACGAGTCTATCTTGAGGCGGCGAAGAGTGGCCAACGAACATATATTCAGAGCGGACCCATTATCAATGAGCACTTGGGACATATGAGAAGACTTGTGTTTGACAGATATATAGAGCGCTTTGGTATGTCCCCTACCTTTAATAGGGAATTTTTCATCAAAAAAAGCAATCAAGTCTTTGAGAAGAATTGATCCCATGAATTCCTCTAACTTGTCTGCCTCAATCGTTTTTGGTGCACGAACTTCACTCAGCACCTTCATCAAAGACTTTTGATGTGTAAGGGATGTTAGCAAGAGTTTGAGCAAAGAGATCTGAGCGGACATCTTTCGCAACTAGTCAACCACATTATACTCACTTGCTTTGATCACAGCCAGAACATTTAACACCTTAAATGTTATGACGTACCTAGGATCCTCGCTACCAAACAAAAATATTTTTTTTAAAAGAAGAGAAAATTGACCTAAGTTCGCTAAGAGTTTTAACTTAAGTCCCCAGAAGAGTTGCTAAGCTATCGTGACCTAACCTCGAGTGAACCACCTACATTGGGTTATGGATTACTAAGTCTAAACTTAGCTTGGGCTCTTTCAAATACCAACCCACGATTGATTGAACATTGCCAAAAGTTCAAGATCATAATAAAAATTTTCCCGAATTCTGAATATTTTAAAGATGAGCTCACAATATCTCCTCTGCACACTTGCCTTTACTAAGGATAATGAAATATCCACCGTCATACCACCGAAAATATCAAATCTCCATTGCTCACAAGATAATTTTCAGTTCTCAAAGAATAACAAGCTCGGGCTAATTCGCTCTCTTCATGGGCTTAGTCCAACTCGTCAAATTAAAGCTCAGGACTATCAATTCAAACCCACTTGTCACCAATCTGATGCAAATAATAAAAAATGCTCCTAAAATTATATGCTACGTAATTTAATTCTAATATTATTGTTTATGGATTAAAAAATTATCCATAATTTTATATGAAATAAATGAATGACCGGGTCGCTAAAATTTAGGTGTCAATAGACCCCATCATCATTAATAAAGTTATTCGTTTGTGTATATACCAGCTTTGTTGTCTTCTTAAGTGACTAATTTTCTGATTAGAGTCCCATGTATTAAGTCTTGCTAGTTTGCTGCTATCCACAGGCAATAAAGCTATTTTCTGGAGAACACACCGTTGAGACATGATGCTAAGTTACCTTGATATTCTCTGATCATCCGGACGGTTAGTATAATAATGATGGTGAGTTACAAATGATCATTAGTTATATTATTACTGAGAATAGTGGTAGAAGTAAATTTTATGAGGCTCCACAATGGCTATAAATAGAAGGTTTAGCCAAAGGTGTCTGGTGTGATAGGCACAAGTTATCTTCTTAGACAATTCCTATTAATAGCAAAGCGTCTTCCTTAGCCGTACTTCTTTTCCTAGCCTTCCTTTCTTATTTGCTCGGTCCTCGAAACGTTTGACGACAATTTCTCCAAAACGAGTTTGTGTAAAACGGGTCATAGAATTTAAAGTTTTACATGGGATTTGCACTAGCAACAAACCTATTAACATTCATTTATTTTGTTGATAATGTTATGTCCCATCTTATAATTAATGTTAAATGTCACTGTTTCTGCACTTGCATTAAGAAGAATACATTGAAAACGTGAAGATTTTGAAGAACTATAAATAAAGGAGGATTTAATTTTAGGGTAAATTCAGCTGAAGTTCCCAAAGAGCTATCATCACGACAAATAATAAACATAAGAGAAGAAGTATCACAAATGCACATGTTACATTCATACATACTTTCTTATGGAGATTGGCAATAATTCCGAGAGAAATAATACTACAATTAAAAAAATTATTGATTCCTGAATGTACATCATTGAATTAAAAGACTCCATGATGCCCTTTATTAAGGACACGAAGTCCATTCACGATGCTATAGACAGAATCTCATGATCTTAAACCTACTATCTATTTGAGGGCTCCAAATATCTGAGATTGGAATACAAGCTATTTTTTTATTGCCAAATTGAAACCATATATCTGGCTAGTCATGTTCCCCGCAAGAATGCATTATCTACACTGAATCAAATGTGTCACTTAACAATGACACGTGGAGAGGAGCAAGTCAATTTCAGGTAAGAGATCTCAACATTCAAATGCAAAGTTCGTTAGTCAAGTACATTGCCCGAACCATTCAGCCCAAAGTGTAGATAATCCAAACCAAACAATTGGTTCTCTTACACATGAAAATAGTGAACATATACAGATGAAGCAAAAGCTTGGCACTATCGAGCAGGTCTCAAAGCTTACAGCAATACCATGACGACAATTACCATCAGATAGAAGCCATGATTCAGCATCTTTTGGTCAATTCTATCCCACTCGATAGATAAATCGCTACATTTTACTCCACTATTTTTATCGACAAATACCCGCCTAGCAGAAAGGCACATGGCAGGTATGGATTAAGACTTCTCCAGAAAGGGTGAAATCGAAGAGCATCAGTCAGAAAGCCCACACGCATTGCTTCTCACACCAATGTCTGCAGCTCCAAGTATGAGAGGTCCACCCACAGCAGCAACATAAGCATAACCACCACAAACTCTTGAACAGAGTCATTCTGAATCAGAGATTTCTTCTTCATACTTGTCCAGTATGTAGATCAGGGCCCACTTTCTTGCAGCTAAAACACAAGCCACACCTCTACCTCCCATTGCCAAAAAAAAAAGATCAACTTGATTTCAATCCAGTGTTCCTTCAATGTATGGCCATAACTAACATGATGTTTAGATACCTTTGTTGGGTAAAAGTAAAATTACAACACATGCATTATGCTAAAACACAGGCAGGAAGCAAACCTTGTTTGCCTAAAGAGGCTACAGCATGCATGTAACTATGAATGCTCCACAGAATCTTGCTACACTAGATGCCATGATAGTATCTATAGTCATGAACTTGTAAGTAGTGGTTCTCAGTCAAGTAACTCAAGATTGCTATGCACCTAGCATGAGAGAATGATTATTCATTTTGTATTTGTCTAGCGACTATTAAATCATTTCGCACTTTGTCCTCTCAATTGATTTAAAATTTAGGGGAAAACTAATACTTCATTTTTCTACTTCTTCAACTAAAAAATATTCTTCTTTGGAGCATATTTTTGCACTTCTTCAATCTATAAGGACAAACATGAAGTGGTCTGTTAAAGAGGTACAGTGTACCTATGCCAGTCACATTTGAACTTAATAAAAAGTTATAAGTGGAAATGAAGTAAGAAGCATGGACATGATGAATTCAATTCCAATACCCAGCCAACGAGATAAATTTGTTACCGACTCTGGCAAGTTTATCAAACATTGATCACTAAGTAAAGAGTATGGGCAACAATAAGTTTCTAGACATCCAAAACTGCAAATGGACATGGCAAGAAGCCCAAAGAAAAAACCTTCAGAACTATACAATTGATGGCCTAGCAATGAATTGATCCTTAGCTTGATGGTATGACAGTGTCAAAATG